>PVJL010000886.1:0-305000 GCA_004026885.1 Lyroderma lyra
AAAGAAACCATCAACAAGGCAAAGAGACAGCCAACTGAATGGGAGAAAATATTTGCAAATAACGCATCAGATAAGGGTCTAATATCTAAAATATATAAAGAACTAATAAGACTTAACAACAAAAAAACAAACAACCCAATTAAAAAGTGGGCAGAAGAACTAAACAGACACTTCTCCCACGAGGAAATACAAATGGCCAGCAGACACATGAAAAAATGCTCATCCTCATTAGCTATCAGGGAAATGCAAATCAAACCCACAATGAGATACCACCTCACACCTGTGAGAATGGCTATTATCAATAAGACAAGGAATAACAAGTGCTGGAGAGGATGTGGAGAAAAAGGAACTCTGGTACACTGCTGGTGGGAGTGCAAACTGGTACAACCACTGTGGGAGGTAGTGTGGAGGTTCCTCAGAAAATTGGGAATGGAGCTGCCATTTGACCCAGCAATCCCCCTTCTGGGGATCTACCCAAAGAACTTGAAAACCTTTGTCTGCGAAGACTTATGTACCCCAATGTTCATTGCAGCGCTGTTCACGGTGGCCAAGACATGGAAACAACCAAAGTGCCCTGCGACAGATGACTGGATAAAGAAGCTGTGGTACATATACACAATGGAATATTACTCAGCTGTAAGAAAAGATGAAATATTGCCATTTGTGACAAAATGGATGGACCTGGAGATCATCATGCTTAGTGAAATAAGCCAGACAGAAAAAACAAAGAACTGTGTGACTTCACTCATATGCGGAATATAAAACTGAAAGCAACAAAGAAAAAAATGAACAAACAAACAAAAAACCCATGGACACAATCAATCATTTGATATTTATTTGGGGACAAGTGGGGAGGGGATGGGAAAGGGGAAGGGCAGTAGAAGAGGAGGAGGGGAGCTAAATATAAGGTGATGGAAAGAGAAGTCACACTGGGTGGTGAACTTATTATACAACAAGCTGACAATGCACTGTAGAACTGTATGCCTGAAACCTATGTAATCCTAGCTAACAGATGTCACCCCAGTAAGTCTAACAATAAAAGAAAAGTACATAAATGCAAAAAAAAAGAGAAAGAATAAGAGAAAATATAACGATGAATACTCCTATGTATTACGTGTATGGTGTGTGTGTGTGTGTGTGTGTGTGTGTGTGTGTGTGTGTTTCTGTGTATTAGTTATATACTGACCAGCAACTATATATTGGCTATACTGTTGGATAGAAAGAATGTAAAAATAAATAAGAGATGATCAGGATCCTTAAGGTACTTCACTGTGTAGTAGGGAAGACAGACATGTAAACTGGTAATTACAGACAGTATGGTCTGTACATGTATGGTGTTGAATCTTTTAGCATAATGTGTCATCTCCAAATAGTATTAAATTATTATAAAGCTTTTGATTAAAATGCCACTGGCAGTAGTTCTTAAACTGGAAACCTGGGCAAGACGGAAAGAAATCAAATAGAAGAGTATTGTCATCTTGAGGCAAAACTCATGCCCTTGAAATGGTTAAGTTACCTTGGATATCATCTATAAAAAGCTATTTTGGGAAGAAAAAGCAATTGAGCACAATTTTACAAGGCTTTCAGATCCTAATACACGAAGGAAAATTAATGCTCTAAAAATAATGATAGTATCAATATCTTCTCAGGAATATTTTTTTTACTCTCTCATCACAGATAGCAATGATTTAATTCAAAAAACTGTCCCAGATTAAAGGAGGCTAAATAGACATGATAACTAAATGCAGTTTGTGACCTTGAATTGGATACTAAGAAAATTAATGATATTTAAATAAGGCCTGTTGATTATTTAATAGCATTACATTAGTATTAATGTCCTGGCTTAGATAATCATACTTGGTCATGTAAGGCTTCAAAATTTGGGGAGGCTGAGTCTCAGGTACATACAACTCCTATGACCATTTTTGTAAATTTTCATGAGTCTGAATTTATTTCAAAATAAAGTTTTAAAATTAAATAATAAAAATGCAATGGAAATTACAAAACTGGTTTAATAATGTATCTTCTATTACTCTATGTTAATAATACATCATATTAGAATATATATACATATTCTAATTTACCTATACATATATATATTTGTTTCTAAATTATACGTTTTAAGTCATAGGGTCAATTGGAAAGAAATGTAAAAGAATCTTTATAGTTTTTTATTTTTAGTTTATGATGGAATAATACTATTCCTCTAAATCCAGCCACAATGGCAGTCTTTTTATAGGGAACCACAATTAATTTACCATTTTCTTTGTATTGTTAACTCCAATAAAATATGCTAGACTCTCAATCCAGCATTTGATACCTTCTGATGGTGCTTTTAGTGTTTTGTGGTTTCTGTACTAACATAATATCCTAACATTGCAAGAACTCAAAAAGCTATTAACATTAAATCACGTTAGTGGCCATTTTAGGAATCTCAGAAAAAGAAAGATGTCACCTAGGTCCATCAAACTGGACACACAAACATAGTCAGTGCCCCGGAACCATTCTAGCTTTTAATGATATGTGCTGATGATTGACATGTTGTCTGGGAACACTACATGGAGTGCACAATTTTTAAGAATTCCCTGACTTTCATCTTCTTTATTGGACAGGTGAATAGTACTGCAATGAACTCTGAGGTACATACATCTTTACAAACCAAATAGAAATTCTGGAGATAAACAATGGAATAAAAGAAATAAAAAATGAAATTGCTAGCATAGGAAGCAGAGCTGAGCAGATGGAACAATTAGTGATATCCAAGATAGAAATATGGAAATGTCACAGAAGGAAGAAGAGAGAGACTTGAGAGTTAAAAGAAATGGAAGAGCTCTATTAGAACTATCCATTAGAAAGTGACATAAGGATAATGGGCATTCCAGAGAGTAGTACATTAACTTTTATAAATTAAAAAGTCTAACTTTAAAATATCCATTCATCCATTTGTTGAGTGTGTCCAGGACTTAGTTATTTTTGTAAATAAAAGAGATAATATTTTTTATTAAATATGATGAAAGAATTTTACTCTTCCTCCTATCAAGAAATCACAGCCATTTTCTTATTTTTGCTTTGTCTGGACTTATTACATGTTTTAAGCAACAGAATCTTCTGGAAACGACTCCATGTAACTTCCAAAGCTGTGTGTAAGCAGATTTGTGGTTTCTACTTTACACAGTCAGAACACTCCATTTTAGAAGCCAACTGTCATCCTGTGAAAAACCCAAGCTATAGGGAAAGGTCCCTTCTACTGATAGGGAGACAGACACTGCTGTCTTTAAAGCTATAGAAAAAGCCTCACAAATGGAAACTACAACACCTTGATCAAGAGCCTCACATGAGCTTCAGCCAATTGGCATCTAAATGGTCAGACGTGCCATCAGCCATCTTGGATATCTCAAGCTCCTTGTAGCTTCCGGGTGATTGTAGCCACAGTCAATGAGACATAAAACTGAAAATTCACCTGAAGATGGTCAGACAAGACACAAAACCAAGAACTACAACAAATGGCTATTGTTGGTTTAAGTTTTGATCACCAAAAATAGAAGGTGTGTTCTGTATTAAACGCATCAGGGTATACAATTTCTGTGATCACAAAGGCAACTCCCAAATTAGTAGTCTCTATTATACTACAATGTCATTTTTATTTCACCTCAGTCTTAATGCATTTTTCATAAAGATTTTGAAAGATATCTAATATAAAATGCATTGTTTGTTATATTTATTTCAGTTCAAAAATATTTACTGAATTTTCTGCTTACCACTCGGTTTAGAGAAATGAGAACAATAAAAAATTATAAGACATAGCCCTTGTCATTGAGTTTCATTACTATTATAGAGACATAAGATACACAGTATATTTATTTAAAAACAATTATGAAACAGTAAGAAAGATTATTAGGAAGTGCATAAAGAAATTCAGAAATTTAAGTGAGAATGAAATGTTTCTGGAAGGCTTTGGGGAAGAAGAAAACAAGTGGTCAGTCTTCTAAAATATGAAGACCTTGAATGGTAAAAGAAGAGAAGGGAAGGTGCACCAGATTATGAAAGAAGTATATGCAAAGAGAGGACAACGGTCATGATCATGGGGAGGCAATGAGGAAATGAAGTTCACAGAAGCAGAGTACAAAGGTGAAAACATAGTAGGAGAAAATAACCAAAAATGCAATTGATTTATGTATGCAATTTGATTTGTTTGAATATTCTTTGTTCGTAATTAAATGTCTTGTTTAAACATCACTGAAGAGAAATGTGGCTGTTGGCTATAACCACAAATTTCCTCACATGGAAGTGAGCATGCCAGATTTTGCATTTAAAATTCAGGAAGCAAAATTTTATCATTTCACACAAGTCTGAGTTTGCAATGGCATAGATTCCTGATGGCAGAAATAGAGATTGCAACTTAGAAATATATAGAAAGTGAAGCACATAAATGACTATGAAATGCAAATTTGCTGAAATCATATTACAAAGTTTCCTCCTTCCTTTTCAACTTCAGTTTTTATATACTTGACTGAAAACTACTTATCCTTCATCTGGAGAAATCATCCTCTGGTACTGTGTGGCAGAGCAGGAGGAACATTCATGAGCACTGAGCAAGGACATCAACACTCATTAGCCAACCAGATAACCAGCAGCAATCAGAAATATGAAAGGTGCTCCATTAAATTACCCTTACAGGGATTTAGTTGTGACATTGTTGTCACTCTGAATTCTGGGAAAGAATTCTAGCTACTCCAGCAAACACAATTAATATCTAAATAGGTACATTTTTTTCTTTCACCATATGTATTGATCTCTATCAAGTAGGAGGCAAGGAAAGTAGTTTATTACATAATCATGGATTTGACTTAAAAAATAATGGGATGCATACTCTACATGTGCTTTTTAACACTCTTAACAATTTCAGAAATAAGAAATGTGACTCCATGTTATCTCATTCAAAGCTGCAAGTGTTCTTATTTTCTCGATAATAAATGACCACATTAATCATCTTTTTTATTCATTATTCATTTACACTTACTGCTACTATGGTAGGCATTGGAGCACAAAAGTTAAATGTGATATGTATGCATTTTACCCACTAATATTATTTCTAATCATTCAGCTTCATTTTGTAACAATTAAGAGGCATTAACACACCTCACTTTTTGAGGCAAAAATGCAAGTACATAATTTCATAGGTTGTCTGAACCCTGCCCAAACCATATTTATATGGCTCATATTTAGAGGTTTGCCACATATACATTTATTCTTTAATTAGCACATTTACTGAGTATTTACCAAATACTGAGATAAATACTGAAGACGTAAAGATGAATAAGTTCTTTTGCTCAAAGAACTTTCATAGTCTAGTAAAAAATTTGATCATGCAATTAAATATGGGCAACAGGATATCAAAGTGCAACAATACAAAGCTTTGCACAGAAAAAAGGTGGTCATTACTACTCAAGAAGAGTCAGATGATGCTTTATAAAAAGAGGACACTTGATCTGAGATTTAACAACTGAAAAAATATTTAACAGGTGAACAAGCATGATAGAATGGTCAAAACCCAAAACATGTTACTATCAGAGTGAGTTGAAATTGCTTTTATAAGATGTAAAATTGTAAAATCATTGTTCATGTACATGAACATGAATGCGAAAATATGTACAAATGTCTGTGTCTCATTTAGTATTGGATTAGCCTTCCAAATAGAAGAAAACCAGAAACCAGAAGACATTGGTGTTCTTGTTTGTGGATGTCACAAAAAAATATTGAGTTTAGGTCCATCCATTTATTTGCAAATGGCAGTATTTCATCTATTCTTATAGCAGAGTAGTATTTCATTGCATATATGTACCACAGCTTCTTTATCCAGTCATCTATTGAAAGGAACTTTGTTTGTTTCTATGTCTTGGCCACCTTGAACAGCGCTGCAATGAACAGTGGGGTGCATAAGTCTTTGTGGACTAAGATTTTTAAATTTGGGGGGCAAATACCCAGAAGGGGGATGGCCAGATCATATGGTAAATCCATTGCCAATTTTCTGAGGAATCTCCAAACTGTCCTCCATAGCAGCTAAGTGAAATAAGCCAGACAGAAAACAACAAGAACCATATGACTTCACTCATATGTGAAATATAAAACTGAAAGCGACAAAGACACAAAAACTCATGGACAGAGTTAATAATTTGGTTGTTACCCGAGGGCAAGGAGGGAAAAGAGACGAGAGGAGGGGGGGGTAGGAGAGGAGGGAGGGAGTGGGAGAGGAGGGTGGGGAAGTCAAGTACACGGTGATACAAAGAGAACTGACCCTGGGTGGTGAACACATAATGCAGCACATAGGCGATGCACTGTAGAATTGTACACCTGGAACCTATGTAATTATTGTTAACCAATGTCACCCCAATAAGTCTAATGATAAAAAATATAAAAAATAAAAACAATTTTAAAATATCTTTATACATTCACAAATGTGACCAATTGAGGCATATGCACCTTGCTAATTTATTATTTTTCTTTAGGATTCTTATTAATATTACTCCTAGTTTTTAACAAAGTAATTGCATTCTTTGACATAACCTTCACCATTTTTATATCTGCAAAATAGTGATAAGGACACCCATTTCCCAAAATTATTGAGAAAATTATTAAGAAGAATAATTTTTATCTGAATATTTGTAGATCTGACTTTAAAGAAAGACATATATCCAGATATATGCATAGAAATTGTACATATTATATAGAACTGCACTAATGACCTGGGAATGGGAAGAAGGGACTGTAGAGGAAAAAAGGAAACTTAACAATGAACAAGGTTCATATTAATTTGTTTATAAGTAGAGAATCAGAAACAGTAATTATATTACTAGATGTCTATGTACCACTGCACAGACTATGGATGCTAAACATGAAATTATACAAAAGGTAAAAATAGCATCATAGGTGCTTCAGCATATTTTGAAACGAACCACGAACAACAAAGTAATACCTATTTCGAAAGAAACATATTCATTAGAAAAAATTAGTTCTAGTATTTTATAAAAAGAAAGTATACTTTATCAAAATCCTGAAGAAGATAATTAAGGTACAGTGGTACACATCTGGCTGAAATAAAAGAGAAATTAGGAATTATATTTTTGTAAAAATATGCTATGCAATATATAAATGATTAAATTTTTAAATATATTCTAGAGTAATACATATAGGTGCAACAAAACAACACTGTAAAGACAGAAAAGAGACAGTGTATATAAGATTTAATATAGCAGTTACTTCAGATGAACTAAATAATCTGCATCTAATGACATGGCATTCACAGCCTCTATTGCTCTGTCTTATTGGTCTATATACCGTATTTTATTTGACTACTCTCTTCCAAATCCTTTTACAAATTTATCTGACATACTGCTTGTCAGTTGATGTGAAAATGTTTTTATTTCATAGGTGAGTTAAGCTTATTTGCACATATTGATATGATTGAAGTGCTTGTCCCCTGTTCTGTACTTATCATTTTATACAGCATTCCATTATGTGGTTTATTTACTCCATCTTTATTTCCCTATTTTAAAAGTTTTGTATTTAAATCCTTAGTTTTGTATTAATAACTCTGTATCAAGTCAATAATTCTTTTTTTCCCATTATTTATTGTTACCCTACAACAAGCAATGAGGAAATTAGTCATAACCAGCTATTTTCTCTCCTTTCTCTTTCAATGACATCTGATACAAAATAATAAATGTTATTCTCAATTAATAACTATAAAGCAATCAAAAGTTTATTTTACCTTTCATGTTATCCCCTCACTTTCTTGTTTTTTTTGGATAGTTATAATCTTCTTATATCATCAGACTTATGTTTATGACATACTTTTCTTTCCTTCATAACCATTATTATAACCATTTGTCTCTTTCATATCCCTTATTTAGTCTTGGTTCTGAAGGAAAGTGTAATTTTATTTTCATCATCAGTACTTATGGTTATGTCTTTTCTGTCATTTAGCAATCTAATGTAATTCTCGAATAGATTCTTCAGGAAGTGTGTATGGAAATAATATATCCTGAGGAAGTTATTGTGAAAAAATGACATACTTGTATATTTATAACAGTGTGCAGTCTTTTTATTTGAAAGTTAATTGGATATAAAATTGTTGGCTCACATCTTCTTTCCTAGGTATTAAAGGTGTTATTCATTGTCTTCTAGTACAAAGTTATCATTATTAAAATGCCTGATAATAATCTGATTTCCCTCACTTAGAAATGACTTTACTTAGAGGCCCAAAGAATAATTAAGTAGTTTTATCCGAATATCTCTGTTTAATATTTTACATACATTTTCCTAGATATACAGTATACTATTTTAATATTTTATTCTGGAACAATTTATAGGAAAAATATTTAAATCCAAATTTTAAATGTGAAAAACTTCAAGAATTTATTTTAAATGTACATTTATTTTTAAAATATTTTAAAATTTAAATTAAAAAATTTTTAATTTAGAACTTTTTTTGTGCTGTTGACTTCATCTACTTCTTTGAGGACTCCTGCCTAACAGAGCTAATTTTTTTTTTCACTTTTAACTTTTTTTTTTTAATTCATTTTTATTGTTGGACTTACTGGGGTGACATCTGTTAGCAAGGATTACATAGCAGAGCTAATTTTTGCACCTGTAATTATAAATCAGTGTAAATTGACCCAATCAGAACTATCAAATCGAGGATGATTAAAAATAATAATGCCTAGAAATGACCTAGCAAATCTCACTTCTCTTCCCACCTTTCCATGAAACGTTGTACAAAACTCCATAATGACTTTCTCACCCCAGTAAGTAGTGGCTTCTTTTGAAGGATCATTTTACATTGTTTAAGCTCTGATAAATTTGCTTCTGGTGACTCCTTCTTTCTCAGCATCTGTTTTAATTTGAATTCCTTGATTGCTCTATTTTGATTCTTTTTTCTGTATTTCTCAATTATTCTTTTACTTCCTTTCTCTGGCTATTAAATGATTGCTCCCTTAGAGTTCCGTCTTGATTTATTTTTCGTTTTTGTTACATCTACCCCTTTGAGATGTCATCTTTTCCTAAGTCTTTAGCGGAATTCTATTTGTTGAGGATTTTCTAACTTGTGTCTAATGCTCCGGTATGTATTTTCTACTGCTTATTGAGGTTTGTCCTGGTAATACCTCAGCCTTAACATGTCCGTAATAAATCTCATTATCTGCCTCAGATTTTAAACCTACTTTTCTTATTCTATTTGCATCAGAATTAATTTTGCAAATATCTTATTTGGCTCCGTTTTTCCACTTTTATTCACATCCAGTTTTTTCTACATTACCTTAAAAAAGGCATCCTAAATGTATTTATTAAAGTCCACACTACCACTGCCTTTATTGAGGTTTTCTGCCTGCCTTCTCCTTCACTGGTATCCCTGCTTCACATGTCTGCTTCCTGCAAACTGCACAAAGTCATCAGAACAACCCTTTACAACACATAATTCAGCATAGCCTTCCATCATGAAAAGTTGAATGGCTCTCGTT
This sequence comes from Lyroderma lyra, assembly GCA_004026885.1. Classification (NCBI taxonomy): domain Eukaryota; kingdom Metazoa; phylum Chordata; class Mammalia; order Chiroptera; family Megadermatidae; genus Lyroderma; species Lyroderma lyra. The sequence goes on from PVJL010000886.1 coordinate 9,516, forward strand.
GCATATAGCAGTGATTATCAAGATATTTTGTCATTATTTTAACAATGACGCTTTATCATTTTCTCTGCTATGAAGTTCCTAGATAAAAAGAGTTTCTCTGGCTGAAGCAGGAGTAAAAGTGGTAGAAGGTGAAGGGCCCAGAGCTTTGCCCACTAATTTTTTTTTCCCTACAACCTAGGGCAACTCTAATGAAAAATTTAAAATACAGGGTCTGCAATTTCCTGGCCAGAGACCTCAAACTTTTAGCATGTTATTAAAGACCTTTCACAAAGTGGTTTTCCATATCTACGTTTTTTTACAACTCCACACCATTTATCCTGAACATCTGCAATCCCAACCTACTCACAGTTCACTGAATATAATATGCATTTCATGACTATTTCTTATGCATTACTCTCTTCCTTGTTTTTCTTTCTATGCTTAACAACTGAAGGTCTTTCTTCAAAGACCAGTGTAAATATCGCTTCTTCTTTGAAGCCATCCCTCAAGACAAAATTTTCCTTCCATGCACAAATTTTTGAGAGCATTTTGCATAAACATTTACTACAGCACTGATCATGTTTTATTATCATGTATTTACGTGCATATCCTGATAGGAAAATGTAAACTCTTCAAGTATAAAGTCTATACCTCAGGCTTATCTATATAATACCAGTGCCTCACACAGCTCCTAGAATTTAGAAACTGTTTGGATAAGTATGGGCATAAGAACTGACAATGACTGTGGAATTAAATATAAATCATTATTAAGTATTCGTGGTTCATTATACTTTGCACTGAGTTTAATTTTCTACTCTGTTTCATACACTCTGATAATCCAGACTCAGTGGTCATCTTGTCATAAGCCTGAAAATCCCTTTCTTATTTATTTTGTAGCATATTGTATTTTCCAAAGATGGCTAAAACAATATCCTTCTCCCTCTTCTAGAACAGAACGTAACGAACTAACAGATCAGCCTAGATTTATGCTAATTTTTTTTTACTGCCCATGAGCTCGGAATGTATTTACATTTTTAAACAATTATGCTTATAAAGTAATGAAGAATATGTGACATATTTATAACTTCTACTTATGCTTCTGATTCTTGCAAAAGCAGGTTGAAACATTTTTCATTCACTGCTGACCCAGCAAGTTTCTGGCAGCTTTGACCTCTGAAGACCCTTTTGATCTCAGAGACCTTGTAAGTATCTATACTTAAGAGATCCTCCTCTAAGTCTGCTGAAAAGTCGCAGTCTCTGGGTTGTTGCCCATTACAGAAGTATAAAAGCTTAGATTTCAGCCTGTTCTCTCTCTGCAGGCATCAAGTCTTCATTAGGAATTTTTCCGAGCACAGGAGACAGAACTTCATCACACTGCGTCCTGCTGGGTACAAAGAATGTTCTCAGGTTCCCAGAGCGAAGTGTCTTTTGCAATGACTCCTCTGTCCTTTTTCTCATTTGCAGGACACTTTCAACTCATTCTTTCCAATATGTGGAGATGAATCAGTCCGCTTCTCTGATGACCATCTACTGTTAATCAGAACAGCTCTCCGCTCCCCAGTTGTCATGGCACTGCTCACTCTTCCTTTTGACTACAAACCATTCCTTCTTGTCACGAGGCTATTTAGCATTTTATGATGTTTTTATATTAGAACTTGGCACTTGAAGTTTTCTACCTTTATGATTTTGATTTTTTTTCTGACTAAAAGCAACATATACCCAGTATAAAAAAATTGTGAAATACAGGAAATTATCATAATAACATCAAAATAATCAGAATCACTAACATTTATATACAACTTATTCCGAAGTACTATGCAAATTAATTTACACATATTAATAGCTACATATTCATACCTTACCTAATGCTACCATATGCTAATGACGTAGACACAGATATGACTACAAAAGGAAAACTTAAACTGTTTACTTAAAAATCACATGACTAGTGAGTGGCTGCACAGGGTTTTGAATCCAGATCTTCCTAATACAAAGCCCCAAATTTCACTTAAATCTACTACAAAAGACTCTCTGTTAACCAGAACTCAAGCAACTGGCACTCTCAAGCAACCGGCAAATTTTTTTTTTTTTTGCTTAAGAGTGCCAGTTGCTTGACTTCCAGTTAACAAAGAGTCTACTTACATTTATCTGGCATCTACCCATCCCTGTGGGTGCCAGTTAACTGGGTGTCTACCATATTTAAATATAACCATGCATATATTTTAGTGTTTTTCCCTCATGTGATAAACATATGTGGCTCTAAAAATATTTTTTATATAATCGGGATCATTTTGTACAAATTAGTACTCTGAAATGATCATTTAGCATTCTATTATAACAATCTTCTCATTTTATTTGAGTTTAAAATAGTTGAGATCTGTAATTTCTGGGTTACTATTAAGAACTCTCTTGGAATGTTCAAAATGAGTGTTTAACCCTCATTTCTCAGACATGTTACATCAGGTTTGCAGGCCCATTGGGGCCCTGCTGGGCCCTGCTTTAAATGAGCTAGACTTGACTTCATGAGTCTTCTCAATCCAGAATCCTAGCTGGAGGAGGAGCTTCTGTCTGGGAAAAGTGTTCATGAAGAAGCACCAGAGCAAGAGAACCCCAGGCAAGTGGTTCAGTTGCACTTAAGCTTGTGTTCAGACATGACAAAAGTCACAAATGTCCATGTCAAATTGGCAGAAGTGTGCTACATGGTCCAGGCCCAAGTCGATGGTACCAGAAAGCGTGGCACATGTGCGTGTGAGGGCGGGGGGCGGGGGAGAATGATTGTAAGCTAATAACACAACATACCATGGTATTCATTTCCACACTGCAGCAAAATATACACTGACACCCTCCACAAACACTCAGATGTCTTTCTGAGAAGTAAAAATAGGCTCAAAGCCCAAGACTTTGTGATCCAAATTAGGTACTGTTAGAGTGTCTCTTGAATCAAAGAACTTCCAATTAAAAAAGTCCCTGGTGGTGTAGTGGCTAAGGCTTCAGCACTGTCAGCGCTGCGGCCTGGGTTCGATTCCCAGCCAGGGAACTACCCACGTTAAAAAAAAAGGAAAAGCAATTTTCTGTCCCTGTAAATACCAAAATACAGTGAGGAAACAGGGATGGGATAATTACAGTGAATATTTACACAGAAACAGAAATACTACATATCGACAGTAATTACTGGTTCTTAGAAATTCTTAAGTCCCACTGGGCAAAAATGAGATTGTCCCTAACCTGGGGAATGCTTCTTGACTGGGCCTCAGCTCTGTCCCGTGGAATTCCTAACTCTGTCTATTGTACTCCAGGCCACTTGGCGCTGTCTTTGGGGCTATTTCCTCTGGCCACAGCTGAGGAAGTTATTGGGGTATGCCCTCCTTGTCATTGAACAAATTTTTCTACCCGTAGAGACTGGAGAAAGTAAGGAAAATTTTATGTCTAGACTATTCAGTCTTTTTAATCAAGATACATGGCACTTTGGCAGTACATCTCTCTCTAGACCTTGCTAGTTTTTGTCTGTTTAAGTCCAGTCAGCTCTATGTGACAAGAGTCAAACTCACAAGCATTCCTGAAATATGCCTCTCTCCCTCTCTTTCTAGACTTAATTTGGGTTCTTTGAGTTTATTAGGCTTTCATAAGACCACAACAGTGTGCTCTAATTTTAAGAAATTCATCCAAATGAAAGGATTTACTGAGGCCCAGTTAAAAAAAAATCAGATTTAAGAAAAGTTTTGATATTTATGCCTTTGATTTAGTCTTTGTCTTCAGCTTAAGTTTCTACGACCATACCCTTGATTTCATTTTCACCTTTTGGGTTGACCTTAGTTTAAGAATCCTTTTCCAGCCAGTGATGACGGATACATTCATTTCCAACTCTACAAAGTCTCTAAGTTTCTGTATTTTCCCTTCTTCCTCACTTAAAAACCATTTTTTCCTGAGGTCGCCATTATTTTGCTAAAACATTTTTTAATTTTGTTAACTGTTTTCTCCTTCAGCCTATAGTACAGGCTTTGGGAAAGGAAAGTATTAAGGATGGATTATAGATGTGCAAAACTTGACCAGTTCCTTGGGAGACTGTATTTCAATTTTCATGCATACTCAAACGAACTGGAGAAATATTATGATGTGTTATCGCTGACCCACTTTAAGGTTTTCACGAATAGTCTGTTGCATTTATATAGCAGAAGCATCTGCTAGGTGACTAACATAAAAGCAGATTTAATTCAAAGAGTAGCAGGGACTTTGCTTACTGTTTATTGGCACAGTATGAACCCATAGATTCAGGGCCTCTACCCCGCAGACACAAAGAGGCCAAAAGGCACTAGCCACGCAGATAAGAGTTATGCAAAATGGGCCTCAGCTGCAGGTCTCTTTCTCCCTATCTTCCCACAGCAGAATGGCCCTTTCCTGCCAAAACCTGTGCAATCATTTGTCATGCAAATGATACATTTCTGAATGCCAGAGAATGAAAAGACAATTACACCTGGAACCACAGGGCACTCAGCAAGCTCCCATTTTAAAATGAGATCAAAGTTGGAAAATATGCAGGTGTGATCTCCAACAGCTTTATTCGAGGCAATAAAATGTTCAGGCGAGGAGCCACAGGTGTTTGTTTTAGCCTTTTTCTCTCTCTTTTTTAACTATCTAGTGGCCTATTAGGCTGAGTAAACAGTATTTTTAGGGTTTCATTGCCTTATAAATCCCCTTTTGTGGAACAATTAATTGAAATAAAATGGAATTTTGACCACGCAAATATTGTAGAAGGATGTCACTTAACAAAATGTATTCACTTTCATGCTGTTGAAATAAATTTTTATATGGTCAACTGAATGCAGTGACCTCCCTATTTCTTCAAGAGATTTGAGAAAAATAAAATCAGACTAACCCTAAATACATAAGCTTATGTTTTTTAAATAGTATTTCTTTATTCCTCACTATTCTATAGGGTATGTGTAAGCCCACTTTAAACTGGGTATCTGCAGCCAATTCTTTCACCAGCCTGTTGTCTTGAGCCCCCTGCCACGTCCCCAGAAATTCTTCACACCAGGCCTATACCCATCAGTCCACCTCCGAAATGGAAGGCTGAACGTTTTGTTTCAAGAGGAAAAACATCCAACAAATGCATCAGTATGTAACCCAATTTTAACCCCACAATAATCCAAGAAGAGCTATTTGCTCCAGGAAACTCCCCTGTTTTCTCCCTAAAGCACAGTATTTCAGGAGCCTAGGTGCCTCTTCACCCAGGGCTGTGATCAGCCAGCTATTCAGCAGGGTCAGGCTCTCCCCAGTGGGGGCCTCTGGGAGACTTCGGACTGCTAAACCTTCCTGCTGGTCTATGTCATCCCGGAGCGAGGACACGGGAGAGGACAGGGTGGTGTTGAGATCGTGATTCTTTTCATTTTTGTACTCTTTTAGAGGGGTTCCCAACGCATTTCAGGGCTAGGTGAAACTTCTCTTCAGTTGTTGTTTACAGTCCCTTTTCTCCCTGGAACTCTGATACAGATACAAGATAGCTAGCTTGGACTCTAATAGCGGACACCATTCTTCTCAAGGTCCTTTACTGAGGACTTTGATTTTGTTGGAAGGTCAAGGTCTTCATCCCGGACTCTTTCTTCCCTTAGTAAAAGTACCTTCATGAAATGCTCCTGATTCCCTTGAAAATATGCTTTCCTTGAGGCATCTCACCAGTTTGCCAGTTCTATCCAAAAGCCAACATTGATTCACAAATCATTAAAATCAATATTTATTGAATATTATTGAGTAGACATTTCAAATAAGTTTTTAATGACTCACATAAATTTACCCACTGATTTTTTTTTGGCTGAAAAAATATTGTCCTGAATGACTTTTAGAAACAGAATTGAAAAAGAAGAATTTAATTACTTTTTAGCAAAAAATAAGACATAACACAAAAATCATGTTTGCTCCAAATATTATGTAATTTTGTGCATGTATGGCAGTACATGCTATTGACATTTTCTGTGTGTTAGCTTGTGTCAAATCTTCCCTTAACCTCCCCAATCTGCCAACTTACCCTTCTCAGAGGAATGGGGTACCACACAGTATACCCCATTAGAGAGTATACACGTGCACTCTCTAAACGGATTCTATCAACCATCTCCTCAACCCTCCAATTCATTCCAAGCCATCTCATTTATTGCAGGTGATGATGAATCTTGATTTTCAAAACTTGTTTCAAAATTTCTTTAACCATTGTTTATAGGTAACCTGAAATTTCAATTCAGTACCTGAGGATACTTCATACCTACTGGATTGACTCTTGAAAGATCTCCTAAAAATCTGAGACAAAAGGAAAAATTTTGTTATATACATTCTTTTCATCCTCTTTCCTATTCGTATTACTCAGTTTAGGCACTTGCTTAGAGAGCTAAGCTAATGTGGGGCTTAGAATCCACTGAAGAAAGAACAGAGATTGACTAAATATCTCACTAATTCCTCCTTACCATTTCTCTCTATTGTAACACTGCCATGGAATAATACTTAAGATGCTATTCTCTCATCAATCAAAGGAAGTGTCTACTTCTTAGTCCCCCATTTCTCCTTTTTTGTTAATAATTAGAAACAGTATAGATCTGGGTATACAGGGTAAAGGAGAAGAAAGGGAGGGAAGAGCTGGACACACCTGGCATTATAATGTTATAACTTAAAAATAAACTCTGAACTACTCATACAATGGCTTATTATTTGTTATTCATCAGCTTTAGAAAAACAACAACAACTTTGATCTTTTAGGTTCTCTTCACATCCACTTCTCTTTTCCAACTCATCCATCCCCTCACTATAAAAGAATTATTATAGATGAAAGCCTCTAAAATGGTCTCATCCAAATACAGCATGGAGCTTCTGCTTTGGGAACCTTTACGTTTTTATTTAAATCTTTATAATAATATCAACTTCATGCCTTTCAAATTAGTAACTAGCCAAAAAATAAAAAATATACACCAGAGAAAACAGCATTTCACAAAAATCAGCAGGTATACAATGGTTCAAAAGTCTATCCCTTCTTTAAACGAAGTGATTGTGCTGTGAAGACCTTTATTAAGCTCAGCATAAAGAAGAAATCTATGAAAATTATTCTCTTCACTAAAATGTTTCAAAAGCAGAGCAGAATGAAAATCATATCCCAGGGCTCCCTATTTGAAATGCACATGGAGCTAGAGGCCTAGACATCTTTAAAAGTATCATTCATAGCATGAAATCTTCCATAAAGAAAATGATAAATCCCTAAAGCTTTAATTCAGGTATTTAGGTTGGATAAAGTTCCAAAAGAGCAAATAGTTATTCTTGGATTATTATGGAGTTAAAAATAGGGTTAAATGCAGACACACTTGTTAGATTTTTTTTTCCTTCCCAGAGCGGTATTATTCTGACAGCAATCTAGTTAATGGTATACTATGGTACACTAGTGGATAAAAAAGAAAAGAAAAATAAAAGCAATGTACATCCACGGAGAATGAAACATCATAAAAACAGCCATTCACTTTTAGATAGCACTTTACCATTTAGAAAGCCTTTTCTCACATATTTAATCTTACGTTCTCAAAATTTTTAGAGTTCATATTATTAGCCTTACTTGATAAACAAAAAGAATACAGCTCAACAAGGTAAGATTTGCCCAATATTACATAACTACTTAATGACGTAGCTGGGACTCCAACCTAGATATCTAACTCCTTTTGTACCAAGTCAAAGGCTTTTTTTTTTTTCTGCTACACTAAAACCACCTTAGGTAGAATTCTCATTACCTGATTAGGAAAGAGGCTGAACGAGCACAACGCATTTATTCAACAATGAAGTTATCAATTGACTACCAAGTAAAAGAACAAAGATAGATGCACCATTGTACAAACCCTGAAAACTTGGAAATGGGCAAACAGAGCCCTTTCGATGGAAAACAGATGATTTGCAAATCAACCAAACAGGAAATAAATCCCTTCGTTTTCCCTTCTCTTTATTCTCAGGCTCCCTGGGGTGTTACTCTGATGGATGGTGAGCTTCCCTCAGGCCACATGGTATTCGGAGTGCTACCTTGCATGACACATTCCCGGGGTCAGTGCTAGGATATTTTTGCCCAAATTATTCACTTGCTTTTAAGAATCACTAAGAATCATGTTGTGTTATATGCCAATTCCTGAGAATAGATTGTTTATGAAGAGACTTTTATTCGTCATCAAAATAATACATCTACAGACTCTTAGGTGATAGAAAAATTGACCAGTATCCTGAAATGCAGAAAATGATCCAACATTCTTATATTTATTAGTTTGGAATGTATTATGCACTTATATGCATACTGTCAGGGATAGTATTGATAAAGATAGATCTTAGTAAATCACAATTTACAGAGTAGTAAGGCCCAATTCAAGAGAAGACTCAGACCCCTATAGAGTATTTCCTGTTTGGTTGATTCAAGGACTAGTGTGACAGGAGAGAATGCTAGGTTCACTGAAATAGAGACATTAATCTGACAACTTAAAAAAATCCCTTTCCCTAAGTATCTTAGAGGTTGAATTGTGTTTCCCCAAAAAATAAAATGAAATTTTCACCCCAGCTACCTGCAAACTTGCCCTTATATGGAAATAGGGTCATTGCAGATGTAATTAGTGAAGATGAGGTCAAACTGCAGTATGGCAAGTTTTTAATCCAATATGACTGATGTCTTTATGAGAAGAGGGACATTTGGACACAGAGAGAAAAGACAATCAAGTGACCTTGGAGGCAGAGATTGGGGTTGATGCAAGGACAGACCAAGCAACGTCTGGAGCCACAAGGAACTGGAAGAAGCAAGGAAGCATGCCCCTCTAGAGTTTTTGGAGGGACATGCGTCTGCTCACACCCTGATTTCAGACTTCGGGCCTCCAGACTATGAGAGTATAACTGTCTGTTGTTTTAAACCATCTCGTTTGTGGTAATAAACAGCAACACTAGGAAAATAATAAAAATTCCTTCCTAGGTACTAAAGTAACAAAGACTCTTTCAAGTAGTTTCTTTAATCTACTTAACCTGGGTGATCATAGTGATTGGATAACGTGTGGCATAACGTTATTAGTATAGGAAAAGAAAATGCCAAACTCTCGTAGTGTGGTTGTCATGAACTCAATATGAAAATCTGGCTAATGAGAATAGCAATGGCTATTGTGTACCTCACCTCCATAACTGTAGGTAAAAGGTAATAGTATCCTCTTTTTATAGTTGAGGAAAATGAAGGATAAGTAGGTTAGGATTTATCACAAGGTAGTCAAAATTCAAATTCCAGTCTATGTGATTCCATGCAATGTTCTTAGCATGCTGCCTTTTGTTTTTCTTATAAACCTACACACTAAGAAACAATTGGGTGTTTTTTTCTTAATTGAATTGATTGTGTGTTTAGATATTTAATGTGGCATCCTATAATGAATCAAACAACATTATAGGAATGGAAATGAACTTGCTCAGACATCGCTGCATTTTTCTGAATTCTTTTAGTCCTGTCAATCAGTGTAAGATAATTACCAAGAACATATTTTGTCTCCTACACACTAGTCCTCCATATGTCTACTGCGTGTCTTACATATCCCCAAAATCAAATGATTCTGCCTTGTGTCTTTAGGGAAATGCCATAACATATTGACTAAAGCGAGAATGGATTTTGCTATTCTATATTCCCTATGTTTCACGTTCAGGTCTGTCCCTTAGAAGCTATATGAATGTGGCTGTTTCCTTGCACTCTCAGAGCCCCAGTTTGGTCATTATAACGTGAGGGTCATAATACTTACTTTGTAGCATTATTATGTAGGTTAGCTGCTTAATATAATGGCAAGCACATACACTAAGTTATTATCACAATTATGTCTTCAATAATATACTTTACTTAGAACTAAGAAAATGTGTTGATTATATAAAATTGACCACAAATGTATTGAGTTATATAATTTAAACCATCAGCCTCCCAGTTTCTATCAGCAAAAGGAATTTTTAAAAAGATGCAGAAATCAAAGAAGGCATTTTCTTTCCTCTATTATTTTAAAGAATTTCCTGCAAATCAAAATATAAAATAGTTTTGAAAAGCTAATCTTCATAATAAGAAGGGCTTTTAAGGGTTCAGATTCTATAAAGAAAAAAATGACTTATATAAGCAGATTTACCATCCAATTGTTTCCAAATTCCCTTCGATAAAACGTAATAGTCACATAATTCCCATCCAGACCACTTTTGCATCACAATAGAAACCAAATAGTAAAAATAAAAGGTATTTACTGAGATTTTTAAAAAATTTCAAATGTAGTTTATTCAAATGCTTGAACACTCCTCCAAAGGTTTTGAAAGTAAAATGATGGTATTAAAGTGTTAAGGGAGAATATATATATATATGTGTGTGTGTGTGTGTGTATATATATATGTATACACACACACACACACACACACACACACATATATATATATATATATATATAAGATGCTACCTACTTTCAAATTAATTGCTTCTTCAATTTTGTTTTTGCCATCATTAGCATTAAAGACAGTGAGGCAGCAAAGTGTAGTGGTCGAGAGTGTGGACTCTGGAGTCAGAGTTTTGAGTTATGATTGCTTTGCCACTGCTCACCAGTTTGTTAGAACCTGGGCAAGCCATGTACCCATTCATTCCCTCAGTTCCCTCATATGCAAAACATAAATAATACTCATCAGAGTAACTGAAAGAATTACATGGATGCCCATAAAATGCTTTAAGATACTGCCTGGCTCATAGATAAGCATGCATTTAATGTTTGCAATTATTATACAATCTTATAGTATCTTACTAAGAAATATAAACCTAATAGCTACTAAAATAAATAATAAAAATAGCTCCCATATACTAAACAATTACTCTGAACCAGGCTCTGTAATGTGCTCTTTTTCATGGAGAGACCATGTCATAGACACTATTACTACCCAATTTTACAGATGATGAAACAAAAGTGTGTGTGTAAAGGATGTCTAACAACCAAGAGAGTCAGGATTTTCACAACCCCTCCACTGTATACCAAACCCTGAGAGGGGCACTCAGAATGCAAAAACCTTCCATCAGGCCTCTTTTTATGCCTCCAGATGCAGACAGGAGTTTCATTCCGAATACGGGTGTAAAGTTAGATTCTCTAAAATAAGAACCTGGAATAGTTACCTTAGTGAAATCACTTGTGAATGTGGTTTAGCAAGGGAGTACTTTCAGGAGAAGGGGAGAGAGGAAAGCAAGATAAAAGAGGGGAAAAAAGCTAAGGGTGTGATCTCAGCTAGGTATGGTTTCAGCTGGAGAATAGCTTCAACCAGGAATATCAATGGCACCACCCAGTTGCTCCCACTTGAGGCAAGAGGGGCATCCCTTTGTACCTCCTGTCAATAGCCTCTCACAGCCTCGGGGGGTGCATGACGATCTGAGCAAAACAGCTCTCATTCCTCAAAGCCAAAGCTCTATACACAGGGCAACTGTGAGCCCTTAGAAACCACCAGTCCCAAAATTGGCCCAGTGAAGTGACACCAACAGCGTATACACATAGGTCGTTATCATTCACCCCTTCATGCAAGGTCTTTCTGTAAGGAGACACAAGCTGTCCTTCAGTCAGAGTTCTATGTCTCAGCACTGGCTCGATTCTAAAAACCAGGCAGAGGATTTTGACTCTTCTTTGGGCTGATTTTCTGCACTCTGTTTATTCATTGTATATACAGTATGCATTGGATTATACCATTTTATGTAAGAGATTTGAGCATCCCTAGATTTTACTATCTATGGCAGGTTCTGGAACCATCTTACAGGTGAGAGGGAAAAAGTAAAGGTTATACAGATTTTTGACTGCCCAGAGGTCCGCACTCCAAACCCCTGTGTTGTTTAAGAGCCGACTGTTATTTATATTTTCAGTACTTTTTCTGACTACATACATATTTTGACTGGAGAACACTATGTTTTACTAGCATTTCCATAAATCATGGTGAGCCATGGCTGCTATCCTGACCCTGCTGCCTATTTTAGTAATTACACCCCCATTATTTTCTGGCACTAACATGCTGCCACCTGGCTTATGCTATTCTGGGTTCCTATCACCTCATTCATACCAGGGAGCAGGTGTCTATAATAGCATCTCCTCCCATCAGCCCTGTGGAGAGAGGACAGCCACAGTTGATTGAGTTCTCAGTGATGCTGGTGTCCCCCTTACAAGAGCGTTTCTTTCCATCTTGGGAAATAGTCATCTTGTGGGTTCCAATCCTTTATGGTCTAGCAGGCCCAATTCTTTGAGCTTTTCCCCTTTACTCCAATCTGTCACAGATTTCTAGCCTCTATGCTTCACTTAGGGTAGGCCATTTAATTTCCCAGGATGAGAAGAGTCAATCAACTCGTGTATCAGAAATACTTTACAAGCCTGTTGCCTGTTATGTCCTGCATCGTGAGAGAATGTTCTCGTATTTCATTTTTTCAGCTTGTTGTCTGTCCTCTTTGATCCAGCACCCTCAGAATACACTCCTGGGCACACTCTCCTCTTTCCTGCTGATACACGTTAGCCAGGTTTTACAGCCCATGTGGCATATAATCCAATTCTTCCCTCGGAAGGCCAAGCTCTTTCCGTCAGGCTTTGTGTGACGCTGGCCTGATTAACACGGTTCATCCTCAGTGTAGTGAGTAAGGGTCAACCTTCTCAGAGTGATTTTTTTTCATTTGCAACATAAATACTATTTACTCAGATCATTTTTATTACTGAAACATTTCTCTAACTAGGACAATGGTTTCACTTGAAAATGTTTCGCATCATGCTCTAATTACAAATGGTGAGGAGGGTAGGTCTGGTCAGACCCTGAGGAGGAAGAGCTTCTTTTTTGTAAGGTTTTTGCCTCATTTGAAGCCTCTCCTTGTGCAGGTGGGGGACAGAGTAGGCTAGTTTGAAAACTGAGAGGTGAATCTGAGGGTTGCAAGTTCACAAGTGCATCAACCTAGATCAACCTACATATCCCACTCTGAAGTCTCATTGACCCATTCTTTTCTTATTAAGGCTGTTGTTTTGCATAGGATAGTGGTGAAGACTAAAATTCCACCTTCTTTAGAGATCCCCCAGTCCTACAACTTGGTCTTGTGCCATTCTTCAACTCTGTCTACCCTCCGTATATGGGCCTAAAGAGTGTCTAAAAGAGCTGCCCAAGAAGCTTTCCATCCCTCCCACAGGGCTGATTATAGATGTGAGTCTCTAATTTTCTTTCTTCGATACATCAATGGCACCCCAACTTCAGAAACATGAACATACCAGGGAAGAAGTCTGGAGGTTAAAGAAAGAAGACAAATTTACCTCTGATCCTGGTAGTTGAGGGCCTTACTATTATACCTTAAGAAGCTACATTATTTTTTTTCTTACAATGAAAACAACTCAGTTATCTATGTATGTTATGATTGAAAACAAACCAGTCATTTTTTAGATTCGTAAATCTGAGGGAGAGAGAATGTAAACTATGGTGTAAATTTGATCTGTGAAATTCTAGTAACAAAATGTATTAGCTCAAATGTGCACAGGTTAATGCAAAGAAATAACACAATAATTCAGAAGATAATAGCCTGAAACTACCCCACAATTGCTTTAAATTACATGTTAGAAATGGGATTCTCTGTTCTTGGAGTATATGGTCAGACTACTAACACCTGTGCATAAAGAAAATTCTTTACTAAGAAATAATACAGAAATTATCAGTAAAGTTTCCCCATTATGTGCTTATATTCTTGTTTGCTTAATATTTAATAGGCTTCAGGTAAACATAAATAAAGTGTTTTACCAGTTTTCCCACTCAAATTTAGGAAATGACATATTTCAAATCAGGCTGCTGATTAATGACCTCTTGTCAGTCCCCAGAGGGTTAAAGCTAAGCCCACTGTGAAGGGTTAAAGCCAGGCCCGCCGCCCAGGCTTGACCTTGGTATGATCAGTCCGTGTCTGGGGGTGAGGAATTCCTGGGGCTGACAGTTACTGCGCATGTCCTGCCTTATGTAACCATGAAAACCCAAACAACTGCTACTGGGCACATGTGGCACGATGCCACTTTTATTTGAATACATATATATAGTCCCAGGTGCACAATAAAATAGCTTGCTTGCTGGTGGGTTTATGGTCCCCTATGTCAGCTCCATGTGTGTTTTTTCAACGGGGTGTACCACCCCAAAACCTGCCCTGCCTGGAAACCTTGGCAATGACACCTCTATAGAAAAATTACATCAGGACATGGTAGTTTTTTTTAGCTTAAATGTTTCTGGTTTGTCAAAGAAGGTACCTGTGTGCGTTTTCTCATTCTCAAACTTCCTTCTCTTTAAACTACATCTTGCAAAATGTATTTCTTTGTTTTAAATTCAGCTCCCATTTCATGTTTTTTGTGAAATTTTCTATGTTTCCACTAACTTACTCTCAAGTAGGATTGATCAGATTTTCTTCGCTCTCTTTGTTCTACTTGCATTATGTAAATATGTTTATGAAATTTATTGGGGTGGCATTGGTTAGTAAAATTATATAGGTTTAAGATATATGATTCTATGACATATTTCTTTTATGGGTTGCACTGTGTGCTCATCACTCAGAGTCAGTTCTCCTTCCACATATTTGACCCCCTTTACCCTCTTCTACTAAACTCCCTCTAACCCCCTGGAAACCACTACAGTGCTGTCTGTGTTTATGAGGTTTTGTTGTTTGTTCACCTTGTTCATTTGTTGCTTTCACTTTCATGTCTCATAAGAGTGAAATCATATGATCTTGGCTTTTTCTGCCTGACTTATTTCACTTAGCATGACAATCTCAAGATCCATTCGTGTTGTCACAAATGGCTGTATTTCATCTTTTCTTATGGTGAGTAGTATTCCATTGTAAGGGGGTGGTCAAGAAATTTGCAGGACGGGGGGCTAGTGAAGAGGTGGGAGTACTGGTGCACACAGCTTGATTGTGTGACTTCGTATATGTGATAAATTTCAGCCTACTTTCATCCATGTTCTTTCAGATGTCACTAAAAAAGCCCATCAAGTGTGAAGATAATCCCAACTATGGATAAAATTGAATCTCACACCATCATTAAGTTCCTCACAAAACAAGGAAAAACACCTCAAACCATTTTGGAAGAGATGTTAGTGGTTCACAGGGACTTTAGCCCTGAGAAAGCCATGGTTTATAAGCGGCATAGCCTTTCCAAGCAAGGTGGAGATGATCTCCATCTGATACGCCCTATTGAGGCCACTTCCTCAGACATTGCCAAAAAAGTTGAGAAACTTGTCGTGGAAGATGCCAGATTGAATAAAAAGCAGCTTGCAGAAATGGTTGGAATATCACTTATAACCATTTTGAATATTCTCCATCAGCATCTAAGGATGTCAAAAGTCAGTGCAAGAAGGGCACCGAGAATGCTCACGTCACTTCGAAAACAACAGCACATCAAATTTCAAGACAGTTTTTGGACCTCTGCAGAGACAATAAAGATGAAATTTGAAACTGGACCGTCACTGGAGATGAAACTTGGGTCATCATGATGAGTCTGAGTCAAAGCAGGAGTCCGTGTACTGGCATAAATAGGGTACGCCACCCCCTAAGAAGTTCAATGTGTCACAATTGTCAGGAAAAATCATGGCTACAGTTTTTTGGGATGTGGAGGGTACCCTCGTGATCAGTTACAAGAAAAAGGGCGTCACAATGACTGGAGAGTACAACGTCAGTCTGTAAAACAGTTAAAAGAATCTGAGAAGGAGAAGAGGAAAATGGGCCAAAAAGGGGTGCTGCTTTTGCACTATAACACACCCTTGTGCACAAGAGCAACGTTGCGTTGGCTGCTCTTCACGACTGTGGCTTCCAACCATTAAACCACCCTCCCTACAGTCCAGACCTGGCTCCGTCTGATTATTATTTGCTCCCAAACATGAAAAAACAGTTTCAAGGGAAGAAATTTACAGATGATGAAGCAGTTCGAGTTGCAATTTGAAGGCAAAAACAAATTATATGTTTGAGGACAGAAATAAACTTACTGAATGACCTAAAAAGTGTATTAAGGTCACATGTATAGTGCCATATTCTGAGAAGAGGTTGCCATTTCCTGCTTCAGTTTATTTATTAGTCGTATTACAGTGCTTTGTATCCTCTTACCTTTTTGGTTCAGGTAGAGTATCCCTTCAGTAGTTCCTGTAATGCAGACTTTGTGGAGAAATAGTCCTTCAGCTTCTGGATATTGGAAAGGTCTTTATTACTTCTTTACATCTACAAGTAACTTTGCTGGATATATTATTCTTGGCCAGTAATTTTTCTCTTTCAATAACTTACATATGTGATTTGACTTCCTCCTAACTTGTAGAATTTCTGCTGAATTATCTGATGACAATCTGATGAAATTTTCTTCATACATTACCATGTCCTTTTCCCTGGGTGCCTTGAGAATTTTTTTTTTCATAAATTTTTTACAATTTCAATATAATAGGCCTTTGAGGATTAAGATAATTAGTTGTTTTGGTTGTTTCTTGGATTTGAAAATCTAGTTTTTTTCACAGGTTTGGGAAGTTCTCATCAACTATTTGTTTGAATAGGCTCTCTGTGTCCTCCCTCTCTTCTTTTCTGATATACCTATCATTCCTGTATTGATCTTTTTGATAAAGTCAGATAGTTCTTGTAGAATTCTTTCATTTCTTTTAACTCTCAAGTCTCTCTCTTCTTCCATCTGCATCATTTCCAGATTTCTGTTTTTGATATCACTAATTCTTTCCTCCAGCTGGTCCGCTCTATTTCCTAAGCTCACTATTTCATTCTTCATTTCTTCTATCGAGTTCTTCAGCTTCAGAAGTTCTATTGGGTTCTTTTTAAAATATTCATCTGTTTAGTCAACTATTCCTTTCATTTCTTCATTTTATTTCTGAGATCATTAAACTGAGTTTTCTTGCATGTCATTGAGTTCTTTCAGAACTGCTATTTTGAATTTGCTGTCACTTAAGTTTCATATTTTCATATCTTTAAGTTCATTTTCTGGAGATCTTTCTTCCAGAGCTGCCTTGTTACTTTGATTGTTCATAGTCATTGATGGATTATTTTTCTTTCCAGGCATTTATGAGATTGAATTCTGCAGGCAAGCTCCAGGAGGGTGGAGGAAGGTGACAAGGCTCTGTGAATTTGTTTTCTGCCTGGCAGTGAGGGATGCTAGACCAGGGCTGTCTAGTTTCTGTATTCATTCTCTGTCCTGAATTCAGCCATATTATATGCTGATCACTCATGCAGGATTGCTCGGGGCCACAGAGAAGGCACGTGCCACCTGAATCTTCCCTTCTCCTGAAACTGCAGTTAGCTTCAAGCTGCCTCCACAGCACTTGTCTCTGCTCTTCTACCTTCCCTGCCCCCATTTGCCCCAATTTGCTCACCTTCAGATGCTTTGATGTGTGGATCTCTCAGTGTGTTTGTGCATTGCACAGGAGATTCTTTGTTGAATTGTAGCTGTTCTGCTTGTTGTAAGTTCAAGGGAAGAGGCAAGGAGACCATTCTTGCCACCATGTTGCTGACATCTTCATTATTGCTATTATAGTACTCATAACATCACGTTGCACACATCACTAATTCAGCAATCTGCATGAGTTTGCGATTTCCTTGAGGATGGGCACGCTTTCTTGTTCTGTTTAGCATCAAGTTACACATTGCTAAGTATTTATTGGAGAGTGTTCAGCAATTATTTTTTGAATGAAGGAGAATGTACATAGATTCTGTCAGAAATGTATAGAGGAATATTTAACATGCTCTCTAGTGCTTGATTTCCAGGGTTCGGCTGTAGCCAGGACTCAGAAAAGCAAAGATATGTGCCACATGCCCTTCTTGTCTATTTTCTCAATTTGGGAAGTCTTAAATTTCTTTTTGTGTCTTCTCAGATTGCTCATTTGAACAAAATTTACAGACCAATTAAAATATCCCCATGACTTCTGATTATACTAGAGGAAATAAAGGGAATAAATAAATATATAGTCTTCCATAGGATTTAAACATTTTCGTAAGCTCTAAGTTAAAATTTAGAAGGATGATTCTTCCTGAAGTTGACTCCATCTATGCCCATTTGATCTCCCCTCAGTGTTTAACCAAAAATGTTTGAAAAATGACTCCGTGCCAATTAGAAGATTTCAAATGGTAATTTTTATCTCCTGTTTGTAGACCCTTGAAACAATTGTCGATGTTGATGTTTCAAAATTTTACTGATTTCAAGCTTCACAGATCTTGTATTTAACTTTCTCATTAGCCTGAAAGTCTGTAGAATCTAGACATGATTGCCCAAAGATGTCGTGTAGAACTTTCTTTACAAAGTACCATCTGTATGGTAAGCGAGCTTCTTACCTACTAGGGAAGAATTAACAACTAAGAACAAAAAGATAGACTTTCTATAGGGTTGAGTTCTACAATAGTGTGGTGAATTGCAGCTGGTCAGTTTTTGTGGCTCTGAAATTGTCAACACTCTTCATTCTTCAAATGAGAAAGATAAGTCTGTAATATAAAAATTAGATGCTTTGGAAATTTTTATTTTCATTTTTATTTTAAAGTACAATTTATCATCTTCATTGTAAATGTTTTCTTGGCAATTTATTTGTTATAATTTTCTGACAAACGTGGTTGGGAATAGTGTATGTTTATTCTAACGTATTTATAAATTTGTAAAGAGATGTGATGATAATAAAAGTAAAAATATTATGACTTGCAACCCTCCACGTGGTGAGATATGTTATGTTATAAATGCATATTTCAAGGTCTAAATTAAATCCAAACTTCAAAAAGAGAAATAGATTATAATTCTATCACACTGTGGGCACATAACTGATTTCTCATTCATCAATATCCAAAGATTTATAAAAAAATAGTTGCTTCTTTTAGTATGATACAGTGTATCTTTTGAGTGTATGTTGAGAAAGATAAGTCAGTACAAGACAATTTTTTTGTTAGGACACTTTAAAGCGATGGCAATAAATTTTGGAAATGGAAAAGTTTACATGTATATTGCCTTATATAGTTGTGAGATGTGAAATAAAAATAAACACAGAGAAATAATATATATTCATATCTCATTTTAAAAATTTAAATTTGTGTAATTGTCATATTATCTTAAGATGTTCAACCTTTGTCATTATATGAAAGTAGCTGTTATATAAATCATATTATTATAGATTGTGGTAAGAGCAATTGATATTTCAACAACAATCATCTATTCATGCATGCATCAATTCTTCCAGCATATACCTATTTATTGTGTGCCTATTTTGTGCAAGTATCTATTGTAGGGATTTCTCCTCTCTTTTAAAGTCTTCAATTGGGGGTAATATTTTAGCATATCTTTTCTCCAATTTTTTACATTTTTAGTTGATGGCTACAAATGGCCCATGAAAAGTAATGACAAATAAAATATTGTCTATATCAGGTATCATCCATCAGCCTTTCATTTTCTTAACGTTTACTCAAGAATAGCATCTGTATGAAATTTGTGTGCCTTAAAGAGGGGTGAGAAATATCTTTTATTCATGCCCTCAGTGATACACTCAGTAATCAAAATAATGCCTGCCATTGTGATATTTTAAATCTAAATAAATGAGTGAATCATATGGCAAATGAACACATTTCACACATACTTAAAATTGTTTTTTGTCACATTCAAACACACTTCCTGTGTGCTCTGGCATAAAGAAAAACAAATGGATCAATAAAACAGAATAGATAGACTAGAAATCAATTCACATTAACGAGAGATCTATCTATTGATCTATCATCTGTCTATCTATCATCTATGTAATCTAACTATCTCTTATCTATAAAAGTTGAAAGCAATACAGTTGGGATAGTGAAGTGGTTGGAGGGTGGAAAAAACCTGAATAACTCAATATTCATATAGAAAAAAAAAAAAAAAAAAAAAAAACCTTGACCCTTTCCTCACATTATGCATTAAAAGTAATTTGAGATTAATATAAACCTAAACATAAACCCCCAAGTAATCCCAGCCTTCTTTACTTAATTTGTTACCATCTAATACACTGATTATTTTACTTAGGTATCAAATTTTATCTTTTAAATCTGCTTATTATCTCTTTCTTCCATCTATAGGAGGATGAGGTTTTGTCTACTTCTGTTCACTTATATATGCACCACATACAAGATACTCAATGATATTTATTAAATGAATAAATGTCTTAGGATATTTTGCCTCTGTGTCAAGAGGTATCATGGACCACAATATGGTGCAATGGTTCTCATAAAACTCTCCAAAGGATTATGAACCTTTAAGCTTCATCATAAAATCAAATTCTTACATATTAATAATACCCAGTCCTATTTATTATGTACTTCCTGAGTTTCAGGGACCATGTGAGATCTTTTACATTGATCATCTTAGTGTTCTTTATAACATTTTATAAAATAGTATCAGATTAAGAAATTTGAGTTCCCTGTAGCTAAATAATGGCCCACAGTCACACAAATAAATGTTTGAGCATGAATTTAATCCAGGTCTGTTTGAAATAAATCTCAGTTGTTCATTCACTATGTGAAACCTAATATATATAATGTACTTAAATATACCATGTAACACATTAGGTGATAGGAAATTATGGGAATTTTCTTCTTAATTCTAATGTATACCTGAGATAGTACAGAAGTCATGGAATTATTTAGAATTAATTCTACCTGTGAAGATGCTATTCCTTATTTGTACCACATTAAGTCAACCAGTTTATTAATAATGTTGAATCTGAGAAATGAAAGAAGTTTCTCAACAGCAGAGCTTCTTATTCTCTAACAACAGAGAAATATTAAACATAATGGAACAGAAAATATTTCTTTATTTCATAAAAATTTAAAATCAGATAATTTTATAACAAACATGGTTCTGTTTACTTAATTTAGTTGAAATTTTGAATCAGTATTTACTTAATTAGTTCACAATACTCATTTTAGACCATACTCGACTTTGGGAAATAGACAACGAACAAGTCTGTGAGAAGCTGTGTATGTCAGTAATGAAATAATCAAATGAACATTACAGAAAGAAAAATGGTCAGCATGGGCTCCCAACATCTCCAGAACTAAATAACTAATCTATCAATTACCGTATTTTCAGGAAGAGTAGCAGAAAGTGGAGTGAAGAAGTAGTTACTTTGAATCTGAGGTGGCACTGGCTGTTGGAAGCTTAGAAATCATAAACATAGAATTGTAAACAGAAGTTTTGAAGGTGTTTCTAAATTTTTTTGTGTTCTAACCTAAAGAAAAACTCAAAATTGCAGTCTCACCTGTCTAACAGAGTTCCTCAGCCTTAGCATTATAAATATTTCGGTCCAGATAATTTGTTATGGAGCACTACCCTGTACATTGTGAGATGTTTTGCTGCATTCCTGTTTTCTTTTGATTAGATACCAGTGGCACCTCCCCTGAGATGTGACACCCAAAAGTGTCTGCAGACACTACCGATGTCTCCTGGTAGGCAAAAGCATCTTTAGTTTAAAACCACTGACCTAAAATGTTGGTTTGCATTTCTAAAATTCAAGTGGTTTGAAACTAAGCCTCATATACCAATTACTAAGGAATATTTAAGTTTATCACTCTAAAGTACCTCTAGTAAGAAGTTGAGTTTTCTTTGCCTGTTGATATTAATGAAGCTGGATGTGTGCTGCATAACTTATCATATTTATATGCTAAGATTTTATATTTATCAGAAAATAAAACTATCTATAATTAATATTATACCCAGCATTGTCATCTCTAGAGCCATGTCATCCATCCTCTCAGCTAACTTAAAATGAATCATTCTCTTACTGATCCTTACTTTTTATTGAAATAAGATACAAAATGTTTTCTTCAAATGAATATTAATATGTTAGCCCTATACCTGAAATTAAAAATGAGGCATGCGGCTTAATAAATAATACATTATTGACTGTCATCCAACTACGTTTTGCTTTGTGGCACTGAAATAAAAGGCTGTGGGCCTGAAGACTTGGTGATGTATGTGAGAGGGCAAGCCTACAGCAATTTCCTCACTCATGTAGTTAGTCAAAAAATATTTAATGAGTATCTACTCGGTTATGCCCTTTTTCTGAGGAAACAAAGAATGATTCAATGGCCAAAATCCTTCATGATGTTTATGTCTTAGTTGAGAAAGCAAATAATAAACACATAAGCAAAAACAGAAAAAATATAATGCTAAATTGGTAAGTTATTTGTAGGAAATAAGATGTCAAGGACTAAAGTTTACATGGGATGATCAAGGAAATATTCTGTCCATAGATGATAGATACTACAAACAGAATCCTAAATAAAATATTGGGACAATAAGAATTGGAAGAAGAAAATTTCCAGCAAAGAATAAATTTTTTTTTTAATGAAACGCAAAATTTGAAGTCAGCATCAGCTTAGCCTATTGAAAGATCAACAAGAAAACGAGTGTTGAATGAAGTCAGTAAACCAGAAAATCATAGGTTGGAGGGCTGGGCCTGAGTTGAGTTATGCAGAGCCATTCAGGTGAGGTCAAATTTGGCTGTAATCTGAGTGGGTAAGAAGACACAACAGGATCTCAGCCGAGGAGCCTGTGGTCTGGTTTACATTTATACGTGATCCGTGTGGCTGCTGTGTACAAGTGTCTGTTGGTGGGAAGAATTGAACCAGTGAGAATTATTAAGAAGACATTGAAGCTGCACAGTTGTGGGGAATGGGAGGTGGTTTGGATAAGGACAGAGCACTGGAGGTGATGAAAAATGAGCGTATTTGGGACATACTTTAAAGATGGAACCAACAGGACTTGTTGAAGACCAGAATCTGCATTCAAGAATGACTTAAAGGATACCAGCTGGAATAGCAAAGGGAAAACCAGTATCATTTTCTAAGATAGGAAAGAGTGAAGAAATAGATGTGCGATAGGAGTGCAAGGAGATCAAATGTCTTTTTTGACATATTGAGTTTGAGATGACTTTTAAATATTAAGTAAACTGTATTACATTATCTAACGATCTAATCAGAATTTTTAAATCCTTTTCAGTTGCCTTTCAGTTATTAGGTTTTATCCCTTTTTCTTGTATATAATGGGGTATAAGTTACATCAGCTTTCTTATTTATCCCCAAATTATTTATTTCTTATTGACTAACTGTACCACAGAAAATATAGTCTTTTTTATAGGTGTTTATCACAGTTAGTGATTTTTTTTCTTTACATACAGCATTATCTAAGCCTAGGTAGCTCAAAAAATAAAGCTCATGAAAAAAGGAAACTATATGAGTAAATTAAATTTCAAAGATTTGCCCTTATCAACCAACTGGTAAAATACTGGCAAATATTACTTTAAAGACACAAACATTTAATGTTAAAGTAGAACTTTTTAATCTTTAAAATTTTACTTAATTCTAACACTTAGGTTAAATGTACAACTTGTGGAATCTCGTCTTAAAAGTACATAGTTTGACATAAGAATTCAAGATTTTTTCCCCTGAATACTGAAAAAGGTAATAAATTTAAGTTTAAGCATATTTGGTACATATTGTTTGGAAAAGAAAAAATCTACAATAAAGGGCTTCATAGTAAAAGAATCTGCTGTCATTTTTTTACTGTTATTAACCGGTATAGGACATAGTAACTTTTGATTGAAAATTGAACCAAAATCAGGGAGGGCTTCTCATTTCACTTTTTCTATGGATCACCCTTTTTAAGGTGATACCTGCACTGCAAACATTATCTTAGCAAAGAAAGGCAGAATTTTTTTTTAAATCATCCATTGATATTTTAGGAATAACGATCTGTTTCTGAGCACATCCTGAAGACAGGTTAAGTAGACTAAATTGAGAAAAGGGAAAGGTCAGTACCCGGGGGATTTTTGACTCAGAAGCTACTATAGAGGGAAGTCTGAAGGTAGATTTATGATGGACAGCCACTCCTCACTTAACAACCTACTTGTTTAATGACTGCTGGGACTTAGAACCAGTTCTTCAGCACAGAAAACCCCTTTTCTCAGTCTTTGTCTCATTCCTGCAGTTGGTTAGTATTTACTATGTGAAGCATTTGCAATCACGCAAGACGACATATTTCATGTATGTGTGGTGTTGCATGACATCTAATAAAAATAACACACTATGGCGCCACAACACACCACAAGACTTTGACCTTTAAGCTCCTCACTTGTTGACCAATTGACTTAGCAACCTAGTCGTAGGAACAGAGCCCGATCGTTAAGTGAGGAGTGCCTGTATTAGACCTGGGGGAGGAGACAAGGAGAGACACAGAGAGAATAAGGGACATTAAAGATCATTGTCGTACTGCACTATTAGGTTGGGAAGCAATCCTTGTCTTGTACATTGCTATTGTTTTCTTTTAAAGGAACATTATATATAGTTTGAAAGCACTTATTTCCAGGCCTGTTATTGTACTTAGGAATTCACTTTCATACTCATGAAACAGAGACAATAAAACCTAAATGAGATAAAGTTCTTAATGAGTCAGATAAGTGAATTTTCTCATACTTGAAGCAAGAAAAGTAGATTCTATTATTTTATTATGCTAAAAGAAACATTAGTGACTCCTGGGGTTTAGTAATAGAACATAGTGTGTTTTACCTTTAGGTCATTCAATAATTTTAAGTGACCTGTGGAGACTAAAAATGCTTTATGCTGTTTTCTATCTCTGTGACAGCAGGATTGGAGAAGAGATGATTAAGAGCAGCTTTTATGTATGAAAAAAAAAACTATAAATGAATATAAAAGAGCAATTTATATTCATATCTCAAGAAATAGCTGACAAAAGTATGTTTTTATTATAATGTTTAAACACTTGAAAATTAACTAAGTCCACTAACTCCTCAGGTACTTGGTGAAGTTTGAATTTGGCCTTTAATATTGGACTCTGAAAATAGTGAACAGCTAACCTGTGGTCAAATAAAACTTGGAAAAAGAGCATATTTACTAAATCTTATGTTAAACATACTAATGAATAGCAGATTTACTCAAAGCACGATAATAACAAAATCCTTTATAAAACAGATTTAAAAACATTAAAACACTCTATGTTTTTATAATTGAATTTGAATTCTAACTCCAGTCGTTACTTAACCCAGAGGTCGAAATGTACCACGTTTCAGGTCAGGGGAAAGTTAGCCGATCTAATTTTTTTCAATTAGATACAGAATGCTTTGCATTGAGTTTCAGGAGTCTTTTTGGATTTAATCAGAGCTCTGGAAGGTTTAATAGCATTTATAGCTCACCAAGCTCTGATGGCACTGGAGGTGGTGGGACTTCTAGTCCTTTATCATCACTATCTTTATCTTTAATTATGTATCATTCCTGCTGGCCCCAGATGTCAGCTTATAGCTCCTTGGAGTCCCCTAAGACACTCACGTCCAGCGGTTTTTCTCGGATTGGGCAGGTCTTTGCTAGTGTGACTTCTTCATGAAGCCAGTGACACTCTTCAGATGGGCCAGTATTTCTTCAGGTTTGACAAGAGATACTCACATACCCTTCCCCTGCTTTCCGGAACATTTAGATTCAGCATCTGGAGAATGTGTGGTTTTTTCAAGTGTTTAATGAGAGTGTCAGGCTTCCGGAAAATTCCTCATGCTCAGTGACTTCCTACATATGTAATTAAAACCGAAGTGCAGTTTAACTGCCTGACAATAAGCTATTTTTGGTTGCAAGTGTTCACCATTAAGCTTTTGATTGCCCAGGCATTTATTTCAAGGATATCCATCTCAAATAGAATAAACCAATGGCCAGTGGTACGACACAACTACTAGCTAAATAAGTAAATAAGAAATCAAGCTGTCCCTGCTCCCACCATGACCTTTTCGTTTTAGAAAGCTCTGGGAAAAGTAGATAACTGACAACTTGAGTGACCCTGCCCCCTAATTTCCTCTCTTATCTTTTAAATTTGCCCATAAAGAGTGAACTCACGAAATCTTAGGACCCAACCCTCAACCCCAAAAAGGAAGGCAGAACCCAAGGGACATTCTTTCTCCCTCTACCTGTGACCTCACTCTCTGGCCCCAAGTATGTTGTGTATTCTGTGGGACTCATGAGTAATAAACTGTGATTTCCCTAAGTTCCCTGACCTTTGTCATTGACATATGTCTTAAATCACAATAAGAGGCACAGGGGCCAGACCAGCCACAACCTTGGCTCCAGTAGGTGAAATGCCTGTGGGGGCCCCCATTAATAGTAAGCTTCGTGTGCCATGGGAGGCAAACATGTAATTCAGCTCTTATTTGCCTTGGTTATGTATTAAAAAATCACCTGAGTTATTTAAAACATCTTCATACTCAAGTCACATCCCAGATTATTAATAAGAATACATGGAGGTGAGATCTAATCATTTTTTAAAATCTTCCAAGTAATTTCAACATGTAGCCAAGATTAAGAACCCCTCAATGGATGTGATGGTCAATGATCAGCCAAAACAGCATGCCAGTCCAGCTGAGAGGTAAAGAGGAGGGAGGGCTTTCAGGTACCCTACCGTAATGGCTAATTTCATCTATCAAGTTCATGAGGCGAAAGGATGCCCAGAGAGGGGGCAAAACATGACTTCTAGGTGTGTCTGTAAGGAAGTTGCTGGAAGAGATTGACATTTGAATCAGAAACTGAATAGATTTGCCCTCATCAATGCAAAGGGACATCATCCAACTAACCAAGAGTGTGGATTTAAAAATAAAAAATGCAGATGAAGGGTACATTTGTTCTCTGTGCCTGAGCTGGGAGGCCCACCTTCTGCTCTTGGACCTCAGCACTCCTTGTTCTAAGGCTTTCAGATTCAGGCTGAATTACAACAGCAACTTGGTGTTTCAGCCTGCAGGTGGTGCGGCAGGGACTATCTCAGCTTCCATAGTTACATAAGCCAATTCCTATAATTAATTAATAGTCTGTTGGCTTTGTTCTCTAGGGAACCCTGATGGATACACCTATGAATCTCACATGTGGGCTTCTAAACCAGCTGCGAGTGGCCTGGACACTATTTCCATGGCGTCCTTCTAATAGCAAAAACTACCCAGCTTAAATTCATTTTCAGCTTAAACAACCCATTTTGAAGAACTGGATTTTTAAAACTTATAGGTGATAAACTCCTGTCAATATTTATCATTGAATCAATTTAAATACCATGTTTTAATACACAGTCTTTCTATTTTTTACCGAGCCACGATAATGCTCTTAATTTTTTTATTTTTATGGTTCTAACTGGAAGAAAAATCTTCATATTACTTTTGGCCTCAGGTTATCCATCATTTCACAACTAACTGCCAGCTCATAGCCCCAAATCCAGGTACCAACAGAGCCAAGGTCCCTCCATGGACTATGGAGAAGAACCCATTTCTTCCCTTTTATACCTTCATGTGAGTGTCAGCATACCTTGTCATTCCTTGACTTACGGCTGCATCCCTCTAATCTCTGTCACCATCTTCACATTGTCTTCTCTGATCTTGGTTTCTAAAGTCCCTCTGTTTCCTTTTTGTAAAGATGCTGGTGATGGCATTTAGGGCCTACACAAATGGTCGGGATAAGGTCCTCCTCTCCAGATCACTGACTTAAGTACCTCTTTTCTCAGATAAGGTAATATAATAGCCTCTCCTTACGTGGGGTTTTCGCTTTCCATATTTTTCATTGGCCAGGGTCATCCACAGTCCAAAAATATTGAATGAAAAATTCCAGACACAAATCATAAGTTTTAAATTGTGCCCTATTCTGAGTAGCATGAGGAAACCCCCCACCATTCCTTTCTGTCCTGCTCAGGACAAGGTCTTCCCTCTGCTTAGCATCTCCACCCTGCACACACCACCCACTCATTTAGTCACTGGGTAGTTGTCTCAGTTATCAGCTTGACTGTCACAGTATCACAGTGCCTGTTTTCAAGGAACCCTTATTTTACTTAATAATGGCCCCACAGAGCACAAGCAATGATGGGGACAATTCGAAATGCCAAAGAGAAGCCCTAAAGTGCTTCTTAACGTTAAGTGACAAGGTGAGTACAATACAATGAGTTATTTTGAGAGAGAGAGCAAAACACATTCACATAAATCTTACTATAGTAAATTATTATCATTGTTCTATTTCATTCTTAGTTGTTGCTAATCTCTTACTGTATCTGATTTATAAAGTAAACGTTATCATAGGTATGAATGTACAGAAAAAAATAGTATATGTGGGTTTGGTACTATCTGCAGTTTCAGGTGTCCACTGGGGGTCTTGAAATGTATCCCCCCCAAATAAGAGGGAAAGACTGTATTCATCTTTTGCCAAATAAAGTCGTGTTCAAAGGTTCTGGGCATTAGGAAGGAAATATATATTTGGAGGATCACTTCTTTTTGTTCTAATAGAGTCTATTATCTGGCTCCCCAAGATTTATATTCATCTCTCATACAAACTGCAGCCATCCCAATTTTACTATAAGCAACTAGAAGAAACCAAGCTGCACTTAGAACATTTTGCTTGGAAACATCCTCAGTCAACTATCCAAGTTCATTACTTGTCATGTCTGCTTCCTGTGAACCTTTAAGACACAATTCAGCCAAGAATTCAGCCATTATGTAATGGGGACCTTCTTTCTTCGGGTTTCCTCACCTTTATCATCCAAATTTCCACTAACAGACTGTGTAAGACCATGTAGGTGTCATCTAAGGTGATAGGAGCCTTCTCTGTGATGCTCCTCACGTCCTTCTGAGCCCTCACCAGAAGGACCTTCAGTATTCCTACTTTTACCAACCATCTAGTCAAGCCATCCAGACTTTTCTATCATGTGTCTCAAACTCCCTCCAATTGCAAAATCACTTCCACATTTTTAAGGATTTATTCAAGAAACATCCCAATTCCCAGTATCAAATTCTGTCACAGTTTCTTGTGGCTGCCACAAAGCAATGATGACCACACAGCTGATCGCTACAAACCCCATGAATTTATTGCTCATAGCTCTGGAGGTAAGA
Organism: Lyroderma lyra; assembly: GCA_004026885.1. NCBI lineage: Eukaryota > Metazoa > Chordata > Mammalia > Chiroptera > Megadermatidae > Lyroderma > Lyroderma lyra. The sequence continues at coordinate 38,394 of PVJL010000886.1, forward strand.
AATCTGGAATCAAGGCTTTGGGAAAGCTGCATGGCCTCGGGGGGCTCTGAGAGAGGAAGTATCGTTGGGCTTCTGTAGCTTCTGGTCGCTGCCCAGTACTCCTTGGCACGTGGCTGCCTGACGACACGATTTGTTTCAGGGTTCACACTGCCTTTTCCTCTACGTGTGTCTAATCCCCCTCTGCCTTTCTCTTACATGGATACTTGTCTTGGCATTCAGGACCCATCCAGATAGTACAAGATTATCTCCTCATGGCCAAGTCCTTAACTTAAACACATCTGCAAGATACTTTTTTTTTCTAAATAAACCAACATTCACAAGTTCTAGGAATTTGACTGGATAGCTTCTCTGGGACCATTATTTATCCTACCACCCCATTCATAAAGAATATTTCCTTTTTTTCTTTTTTTTTTTTGTACTGATTTTGTCTGACTTTGGTGTCAGGGGAATACTAGCTTCATAAAATTCGTCGTAAAATGTTTCCTCCTCTTCTGTTATCTGAAACATATTGTATTGAATTGGTGTAAATTCTTCTTTAAATGTGAGTTAAAATTCTCCAGTGAAACTATCTGAGCTGGAGGATTTTTTGAAAATTATGAATGCAATTTCAAAGTAAGTGAGTTGTGGTAGTGTATTTTGAGGAATTAATTAATTTCATCAAAGTGTCAAATTTATGTGTGTAGAAATTTTTTGTAGGATCTTCTTGTGGCATTTTAATATCTGCCAGATCTATAGCTATATCCACTGTTTCAGTATAATATAAGAAATTATATCTTTTATTTTTTTGTGATCTTATTAGAGGTCTTTAAATGTAATGGATACGTTTTTAAAAACCAAATCTTAATTTTTATTATGTATTTTTATTAAGTATTTTATTAAGTATTTGTTTTATTAACTTTTCCTGTTGTTTTATGTCTTAAATTTCATTGTTTCTTTTTAAATCTTTATTATTAGCATTCTTCTCTTTGCTTTGTGTTTATTTTGTTCTTTTTCTGGATGATTGAGGTGGGGGCTTAGAATGTAGATTTGAAATTTTTCTTCTTTTCTAATGTATTTATTAGTATATAATTCTCCCTATCAGTAGTGCTTTAGCTGTGCACAATTTTTTTTGCTGTACTTAACATTTTCATTCAGTTCAGTGTATAGTGTTATTTTTCTTGAGATATCCTCAGTGACCCATAAATCACTTAGAAATATGTTACTTTGTTTCCAAGTATCTGATTGTTTTACTGTTATCTTGATATTAATGATTTCTAATATTATTCCCTTGTTGTCTGAGGATACATTCTTCTGTGTGATTTCGATTCCTTTATGTTTGATAAAGTTTCTTTTATGTCCTGTGATATAATTTACCTTGGCATATGGTCTGTGGGCACTTGAAAATAATGTATAGTGTGCTGTTGTTGAGTAGACTGTTGTATAAATATTAGTTGGATCTTGTTGGTTGATGATGTTGAAACTTTTATGTTATTGCTTATTCAATGGCCACTAGTTCCTGGAGGGAATGAATATCCTGCCTTTCTACTTGACTTTCTCTGACAACTCCCTCGTCAGAAGGAAGGGACAGTGCCTCGTAAAAGCTTAAAGAGAACGGAGGTCTAGGTCCTTCACTTGGCCTTTGCTCACATGGGTGATGGTAGGGCCACGTATGCTTTTGTGTGTGTGTGTGTGTGTGTGTGTGTGTGTGTGTGTGTGTTTAGCTACAATAGAGCAGTTATATTTTAAAAGTTTTCTGTCTTGCCACGCTTATTCTTTTTTTGTCCTCTGGCTAGGGAGAGCAATTTTTTGTTAGGGCTCTTTTCTGTTCACACACATTGTTGTTTCTGGGTTGCCTTTTTCTCCTACATCCTGTCGGGGTATATGATGCAAAGAGAAAATTCAGGAAACTCGTTATGTTATTCTCTGTGTCCTGAAATCCCCACCCAGTCTCCCTTCTTCTCGCCACTTTTCAGAGTCCTCTTATCATATAACTTCCATAGATTTTATTTCTTAGATTTAGCAAGATCACTTACTTGGAAAAATAAAATAGCAAAAGTGATATATACTAGTTCAAAAATAAAACTTTTGGAGCAATCAAATGATTTCATCCCTGCCCCCCCCTTTTTTTTTTCTGCCATGAGAAGGCAATGTCTAGATAGGGGCTAGAGCCGACTACCACTGTGATGTCATCAGAATGCAAAACTTTCTTCTTGCTGTGAGTCACTGAAATTTTGGGATTGTTTGTTATCAGAGCACAGTCTAGCAAAACTGACAAATATATCCATTTTAAATAAACACGTCCACATGACTTTTTCACATTCTACAATCTCCCTTTAGAATAAGTCATTCATGGAAGTTGGTTGGTATTTTGTGTGAAGCTTAAAATATATATACTTTCTAAAAAGCAAGATTTTACATATCGTGGGAAAAAAAAAGATTTGTTTTTCAGTTTCAATTTCTTGATACCAATCTCATTTTCCAGTATTATTCAAAGATTGACAACAGTACTTCTAAATGCAGTTTAACTCCTATAAGAAGAAAAAAAAGAAAACAAGAATGGCACTGTATTTGGTGCTTCTACACAGAGATATAATTAATTTCTACTAGCAAATGGGATTAAACATTTCCTCAGTGAGTACATAATGACTTTATATTTTGAGTATCTGATAAAAGAGATAATTCCTATAAGACTTCAAATTAATTCATAAAATAACTTTTAAGTAAGAATTTTATATGAGGTATTTGTGTTGTAGCATTGTAAATGGATGTCTTTCATGAGTATAAAATATGAAAATAGTCTTTGTATTTCATTTTTATGCAAAAAGTTCAATTTCTAAAATAAATGAAATAAATATAAAGTATACACCTAAATCAAAGTGTAAATTTTAATGAAAAGGATAATGCTGTAAGGCATGGATAAAATTTGATATTGTATATTGTTGTTGGTATGTCCAAACAAGTGTTATTTTTGCAATCCAACAGGTCAACATTGTTATCTTATTTTTATTCAACACTTTCTATAAACCTAAACTCTCAAAGACATACAAGGAAAAGTAGAATCTCAGATCCCATAGAACATAATTATTATACAAAATGAGAATATGGTTGTGTTTAAGAAACACTAGAATCATCCAAGACTCTTTAAATTGAATTTATGTTATGTCACTTGCTTTGTTTGCAAGTCAATGGAAGCTGTATTTGAGTCTCCATTTTTTTATATTACCTATAAGAAAAAGAAAAGTAATACACATTGCAAAGTGATGATCACCCCTGAAAATGTCATTCAAATATTTTGTGCAATTTTCTCAGTGTCTACAGATTTATTTGTACAGATAACTTGATAAGTCTTTGTTACTTTTAACTAATAACTTCGTCACTTTTAACTAGATTCTTTCACAATTAGGTATTCAAAATAGCACTTTGGCCAACTTATCATCGCCTAGAAGCTTCCCAAGTGATCAGAGAGCCTCACATCAAAAGGTTTATCTAATTTTTCCATTACATTGTATTTAAGAGTATATTCAAAATTATTCAGAGATTAGCTCCTCTTTGTTGTTGTTCTAAAGAAATAAAATTCCTACCCAAGGATGAAGTGATTCTACCAAGCTGACCTTCAGAAATGCAGTGACCTTTCTCATGTAAGAAAGATCTTGATATTCTGCTCCCAATATTTAACAAAACCTTTTCAATAGGACCTGATTATAGTGAAAAAGGGAACTTTTGTGTAGATAAATAAGACTTCTTTTAGGACCGGCAGCAATTTCTGATATTTCTTCCACTTACTAAAACCAAACTTAAAAGCTAAGAGTCACAAGAAGGTGTGGATCATGGATCATTTTCACCAAAATATAAAAATAAAACTTTTATCAAATATTTGAGTTTTTCAACTTGCACAAAGGGTACCCAATTTTTCTAATTACTGGGTTTTTTGGGGGGTGGGGAGTGTTGGTTTTTGTTTTTGTTGGTAGAAAAACATAAAATTGGAAGATACTGGCCATGTTTGCTGTAGAAAGGAGCTCACAGCAGACGTATTCTTCTTTAACAGAGTGAGAACACAAATTACAGATGACACACATGACCTACATGTTCTAAGATGTCAGTAGGCTCATCCCATTTTATACTGAAAGGATTTGTTATTTCATAGCATACTTCAAAATTCTATGACAAGTTGTAAAGATTTTAGAGTCGATAATAACTTCTTTACAGGGGTACTGCTTCCAATCTCATTTTCTGTCTCCAGTCAGATGCGGTCATTTGACCCAGATCATTCTGACCATTTTCAATCACAGGGGTTTGGCACCTCTTCTCTCAAGCAGGAGTGTGGAAAAATAAATAAATAAAATACAACCACATAGAAAATTAAAACTCAAACCAAACAGAAGGATAATATCTTCTCCAGGAATCTGGTTTTCAAATCCTGGGCCCCCAACAGGAAAATAAACAGTACCCATGACACAAGTGAAAAATTTGGGAAAATCACAAACTGAAATTGAATTAAAAGAAAATTTCCTCCCTTCCTAGAATACTGTGCAATCTTATTTATTTTTTTTATATAAGTGAGCATGAGAAACCAGTAAAGAAACAAAGGTGTTACCAGTGAGATAAGAGAAGCATTAGTAAAAGGCAAATTTCAAACCATATTAGGATATCACTTCACATCTTGTGCATTCATGTTTATAGCACCTTTACTTAGAATAACCAAAAACTGGAAAGAACCCAAATGGCCATTAACAGGTAAATGGACAACCTGCTATATAACCAAACAATGTAATATTCATTAGCAAAAATAAAAAAATAAAAAGAATATAGTATTGATACATACATCAATATAGATAAATCTCACAAAATTACACTGTATGACAGAGGTCAAAAATGAATATGTACCTCTCATATGATTCTATTTGTGCATTATTTTAGAAAATGCAAACTAACCTATAGTGAAGGAAAGCAGAATGATGATTTTCTGGGGAGAGAATGAGGCATGGGTGAGGTCAACATTTTAGAAGAGAACTTGTGGAGGTAATGAATATGTCGTGTGCATGTGGTGATGGATGAATACAGAAGTCATAACTTATCAAACTATATACTTTATATGTATACAGTTAATGTGTGACGATTATAACTTTTAAAATTTGATGAAAAAAAATAAACCAAACACAAGTGTTAAGGTCTAAGTTGTAAAATTGTAAATAGAAAATTCTTCTGAAGGCCTGAACTTTTTATTGCACCATTGAAATTCTTTCCATCACTTTGGAATCTTGGGTTCATGCTCATTTTTAATTGCCTAAAAATGTTCTTTACAATCTCTATTCATATGAGCTCACAGCACACTTAAAAATAAGGTATAGACCAAATTACAGCAAGATCTTCATCATTTTGTCAATTTTGCAACGTAAAACACAAAATGCAAGCAGATGGAAAGGTGTTAATGGATGTTTAGAAAATACATGTACAAAAATAACCTCAAAGCTTTATTATTATCAAGATTATAGACGTACAAACATTTATACGGCTGTATCAGAATGCAGGATGTTGTTCATTTACATCTTAACAGTATTGAGTATGGCTACACTTTAACCAGCCCCGGAGCATTGTCTGGCATTGTTGCTTCCCCACTAATGTGCATTTAGAATTCTATGTTAACATCTAAAAATTTCACACATAAAGCAAACTTCAAGAACAATTTCCTGAATGAAATTATAAAGAATATACATCCTGGGAGTCTCCCGAAATGCGTAGCTGAGAGTTATTGGAACGTGTAACTGAGGGCTTCCTGGTGATCAGAGTGGGGGAGTTTTTCTAATGCCAAGTGACTGTGACATTTCAGGAATTATAAGTAGCCCCTAGCAGTCAGTGTCAAGGTTTTCCCCACAATGCCGTTTCACTTGGCACATAAGAAATAAAAATAAAACACTCTGCCCGTTCAAAATAAATACAGTTACTTAAGCTTCAGAAATTGAGTTAAAAACATTTTTTCTCAGTATCTTTATTAAAATGTATGAACTTTAAATATATTTACTCATTTTCAACAGTGCTTATTATATGAAAGGATTTGTACTAGGTGTTATCTAGATATTAACTATCTAAATCCTTATAAAAAATACATAATAGATGATGGTGTCATTCCCTTGATGACAGATGGCAAAGCTTGGGCCCAGGGAGGTTAATGTAAGAGATTGCTATGGGTTAAGTTGTGTCACCCACTGCCCAGGCACATGTGGAAGTGTGAACCCCCAATACCTTAGAATATGAAATTATATGGAAATTGAGTTGTTGCAGAAGTAATTAGTTAATTTAATGTGAGGTCATACTGGAGTACGGTGGGCCCCGATCCAATATGACTAGTACCCTATTAAAGAGGAATTTGGAGAAAGACACACACACAAAGGCAGGAGGACCTCATGCGACAATTGAGGCAGAGATCTGGGTGGGGTAGCGGAAGTCCAGGAATGGCAAAGATGGCTGGCAAACCACCAGACACCGGGAGAGACAAAGAACAGAATGTCCTCCATGGCCACCAAAGGAACTAACTCTACAAACACCTTAATCTCAGACTTCAAGTTCCGAGAACCAGAAGACAACACATTTATTGTTCGTGGTGTGACAGCTCTTGCAAAGTACTGGGGTGAGGGGGGGTGGGATCCAGGTGTCTGGCATCAGAGTACGCACTATGCTCTATATCCCCACCATGTATTTAATTGCATTGTGATTCTGTGTCAGAAAGGAAAAAGTCTTAGTTCTAAGAAGGGGACATAAAAACAAATCAGGAGGAGGAACTTCTACAGAAAGGCATGTGCCATAGTGCCAATGATAGAGTCCCAGTATTCCGGACAAAGGTCTAGCGGGAGGTCTTGTGTGTGTCAGCAACACAATAAGAGACATGAGGGAAAGGAGAGCCTAGTGGGGAGTAAGGAAGATTGCACTACAAGAGAGGTAAAATCTACTTAGAAAAACTTCATTTGTCTTTCAAATGTTCCTGGGCCTAAATTCTGGTATGATGAGAAGTCTAAGAAACGGGTGATAAAACAATACTCATTGCAAAACCAAGAGGGTGGAGAGAATTACAGAAAATTTTGCATCACCGAATAGATCTCATAAATAACTTCAAATGTGGCTGTTTTAAAATTTCAGACCAATCGACCTGAACGTGGATGACCTCTTCAAAAACCTTATATTGGGCAAATAACTTGCTCAGAGAAATTCTGATGTGTAAATTAATAAGTAAATAAATAAATAAGAAAGAAAAGAAAAAGAAAAACGACAATCTCAGTTAGCATTTAATGTTCCCAAAGAGAAGTCTAAACCTAATGGAATTCTTTGTTGTCGTTGCTTTGCTTGTTGGTTTTGATACAGTAGTTATTACATTCTCTCCGGAAGCATGGTGTTGTTGCTGTTGTGTTCTTTTGTTTTGCCAGATAAGCCAATATCTGATCTAAATATTTTATAGCACAACTCTTGACAGGTGCTTGGATAATGAACCTGCTCTGGTTGCACCCTATTGAGTTCAGGAATGTTCTTGCACCAGTTAGTATTACAGTGGAGAGTTTTAGGATGATGACCAAGGTTGTCAACCACTAACCATAATGATGTTCAATGTTTAAGCTCTAAATGAATGAGGTACATAGGACCCAAGTCAGGTGTTGTCCAACACCTCTCTGAATAACACACCTGAGGATCTACTCCAAGTCTTACGGAACTACCTAAGGCTACAGCTGGCAGGAGAGAGTTATGCTCCTAACAGATGTTCTGTAACCTTCACATGCCAGACTTTATCATCAGAAACTATGCATCTGTTGATAAGAATTTTGGAGGCCAGGAAGCTCCTCTCTCTCTCTCAGAGAATGTTACTGCTCTCCATTCTTTGTATCCCAATTGCAAACTGCAATCCTTCCTTTCAGACCCTAAATTTAGTAAAACCTTTTTCTCACTTTTCCATTCATCTGAGTTTAATATTGACATTTGTTCATAAAGTTGTAATACACTCCTTATCCAGGATAGAGTAAAATTTCACCTGGTTTTATCATCTATCTATTATCTAGAATCTATCTATCGATCGATCGATCGATTGATCTATCTACTGTCTTTTATTTTGCTTGGTACTTAGGGGAATAATTCTATTTAAGGATAGTTTGGAGAGATTTTAACATTATTTCTTTGATATTATCTCTTTAACTATTTCTGTAATTCCTCTTACACTGGATCTATTCTCTTTAAATCTTTTTCAATTTTTTTTTATATTTTAGGTTTCATTCATTTTTTATTAAATTTATTGGAGTGATACGGATAGAACTAGAAGATATTTTAGATTTTATAAAATGTTTTCCATTCCTTTGACTTTTTATAATGAAAAAAGTCTATAAATTAGTTTAGATTTTTAAAAATGTTTTCCACTCCTCTGACTTTTTACAGACTCATTATATTCTTCAAAGTTTATTCCATGGATTGGTTTTTTTCACAGTGTTAGTGGTTTTACTTTTGTCGTCATTTTAACATGCTTTCCAAGAGCAAATACATTTTGGAATATGACTAGTTTAATAATGTTACTTTTGTCTTTTACTGTAGAAATTATCAAAATCATTACTATGACAAAGAACAGAAACAGATGCATTTCCTCTTCCTCTCCTTGATTAAAAAATCAAACTTTCTTGGACACAAGGCTGGCAATGGTCTAATTGTGAATAAAGGGAAGGTATCGATACTACCTAATTATTCAGTCTTCAATTATAACTCTGTTGCAAATCCTCTAAATACTTAGTGTCTTCTTCCACAAGAAAAAAATTTATTATTGAGTATAATTTAAGAGATGCCCCTTAAAGCAGAATAAGAAAGTGGCATTATGACCAGCTAAAGTTAGTTAAAATGCTCTAACCAACTTCCACATTCTTGCTTACAGAGAGAAATTTTAGATTCCATAATATTCTACGAGTAATTGTATCAACACACGACTTTTTGTTTGAACTTCTATTTCTAGTTATATAATGAAAAGTTTATAAATTGCCGTATCTGCTCAATAAAAACTCTTAAGCATATATATGCATGTGTGATTTTTAAAAAGAATCATATCTGAATGCTCTAAATAATTATTTTTAGTAGCTCTGAAAGTTGAGGAATTAGCATTTACATTGCAATAGCCTAAAAGAAATAAATAAAGGGCTTTTTATGAAGTTAAATTTTCTAGATGGAAAAGCATATATGTGAAAATAGCTGCAACTAAGAAAAAAATTAAATTTCTACTTAGAATTGCCTTCTATATAAATAAATGAGTTCTTCAAAATCAAACCATAATAAAGAAATCCCTCAATATATATAATATGAAACATGATGAATTAGAACTAATATTTATTTATGATCAAGTTTTCTGTATTGTATTTCTGTACTCCACATAGGGGAAATGAGCCTGTTTCTTTTAAAACTATTAGCACATCGATACAAATTACTCATGGAAGCCATGGAGGAAATGCATGATGAATGAAAATTGGATTCGAATGTTTCCATAGAATGATTGCATCAAGTGAATACAATGCAGATGGTGGGAGTGTTTTAGACATACAAAAAATAATGAAAGAAATAAGGAAAAGATCATGAGCAAAATAACAGGCATTCATCACTCAGCTGGTAAAGTTTTGACTAAAAACAACAAAAAATAAAGATGGAAATGATCAAACATGTCCCACTTTGCCTTGCTGTATGGGTTTTCTGAGTCGTTGGGATAATTTTGTTCATATCTATTGAACAATAGAACCTCTACAGGCATATTTAACCACAGGGTGGGGGATGTGACTACAGATGAGAACCCCACTGTACTGGTCAGAAAGCACTAAACAAAATACAATGAGCTTTTTTACTTTCCAAAACTTTACCAAATCCCACCTATGAGGGCTGTCCGGAAAATATCCAGCCATGCCATCAATTTTATTATATTGACAAAAGCTGGATTTTTTTTTTCCCGAAAACCCTTGCATATTCTACTTTTTTCTTTAATTTAGAACAGGCACGTCCAACCTGCCACCCAGGACGGCTTTGAATGTGGCCCAACACAAATTCTTAAAACATGATGAGGTGTTTTTGGTGACCTTTTTGTTAGCCCATCAGCTAGCATTAGTGTGAGTGTATTTTATGTGTGGCCCGAGACAATTCTTCTTCCAGTGTGGCCCAGGGAAGCCACGAGGTTGGACACTGTTGATTCAGTGTGGGTGAGGAGACCTTTGCTGAGTATTTGTTCAAAAGAACAAACACTTAATGCTCCCTAAACCACTGCAGTCTAGCAGAACTCCCAGACATTTTCAAAGCTGTGAGCTAACGAAATAGGGACAATACACATCTATTGTCACGTACGAACGGCAATAATGAGAGTGTAGAGGCACCTCCTATGGATAGTCGAGATGGTGCTGGCTTTCCTCTCCTGCTAGCCAGCATTCACCTCCTGGTCAAGAGGCTCTGAGGGAGCTTTGAGACAGTTACCAATATTCAATGTATCTATTGATGCAAAATTAGTCATTGATTTAAATTTGATCATAATCTGGTTCATGTTATAATCTTGTTCACAAACTAGTACAACCGAATAATAAAATGTTCTCTCTCTCTCACCTCCCCCCTACACACTTTCTTTTATGTATTTATTTCATTTGTTATTTTGTTGGTAATGCTGTTTTGGGATGTCACACTGTTATTACTGTTACAGTGATAGGAAAAATGGTGCATTCCAGCATATTATTTAATGTGATATTCTCTAAATCTGAGCTTTTATTGGGGCATCGATGCATGAACTTGGACAGTTTAGTACTGCAAAGTAAATGAGGGGTCTCCAAAACTTATGTAAAGTTTTGTTACAAAAATAGGGTATAAATTTGGACATAAAGATAAAACATTTATCAAGTATTAATAGAAATTTATCTCTTGCTAGGTGAATGACGTGAAAAACACTCAATTGGTTCAGAAAATGTGGCCCCAAGTCCCAAATCAGCTAGTGACTGGATATGAGTCTGGCCTATCACTAACCTCTCTATGGTTAATTTAACTTTCTGCAGAAATGGGGGATTGAGTGCTTTCCCAACTTACTTCTCAGGGCTAAGAGAGTCAATGCAGGAAATGAATGCAAAGTCACTTAGTAAATTCTGAAGGGATATAAGCTACAAGTGTTATGAGCTTTGATTAATGCTTCTGATGATCAGCGATACTGTTTTCCTGTGCAAAAGGTATGAGATATATATATTTTTTTAATGACATGACAAGTGAGATGGATCTTCATATTTAGCCCAGTGAATGTCTCAATAAATCAAACAATAAATGTGAAATGTTGGAGTCTATTCCAGAGTAATAACAATTTCCTTTAGACTATGGGTTTAAAAAACAATTTACTACTCTTTAAGTACAAGATAGAGCTGAGATTCTGAAATCATCTCCCTAATTACATAAGCATACCAGGTTCATAAGGGTGATGTAATCAGTGTACATAATTTTTATTTTCTTTCATTTAGAGAAAATTCTTATACTATTTTTCTTTAAAAAAACAAAAATTGCAGGGGAAGTAAGAATAAGAGGTAGATTACATGTCATCTTACTAAGAATACTTTAACCATTTAACAGAAATAGCAAATCTCTAAACTAATTTACTTTAAATATCCCTTCCCAATGAAGAAAGATGTTTCTAATAAATATTTTAAAGTTCTTAAGGATAAATTGGTACATTTGAACATTGTTTGAAATAACATTACGAATTCCATTTTAGCTAAACTGCAAAACCTCATATTTAGGATCCTTATGGATATTTTGTCATGACGTAGAAAAAAAGTCAGTGAGAAATCATGGTAATCTTGTTGAAAATAAATTCTGAATACCAAGTCAGAAAAAAATAAAGACAATATCAGAACTTATTTCTCTGTTATATAATTAATCTCCAGTGTTGACATTTTATACTGCCACTCCTGGTAATTATTATTTAATGCAATACATTTGATCACTTAATTTTTATTTTAAAACTATTTATTGATACGCAAACAATATTGATTTGTGGATAAATAATAAAAATATTTAAAATCGTGCCTTGTCGCATAGGACAGATGAAATGAATATTTATGTCATTAAACGGGAATAATAAGAAGGACTTTGTGAAAATACATTTAATTCAGAATACTTTATGAAGGAATGTATTTCATGCTCCCACTGGATAGATATTATCTGAAGCACATCAGCTCTGTCTTTACTAGAGAGCATCAAGGCATCATTTCATTATAACTGGAAGAAAGAGAAGAAAAGGAAGAAGAGAAATCAACTTAAAAAGACACTCATAGCAAGATTCTTAGAATATAAGCTGAATATAGAACTGTTTTTTCCTAAATTTTATTTTTTATTATTTAAAAATGGTAAGGCTTGCTTTCAAATGACACACTAGCACACAGAAGCATTTTATAAGACAACTCTTTTTTGCATATAACATTGTATACCTGACCTTATCAAAAACAGTGAGTAAAAATATGGCCCCTGCACTCCTGATTTTATGTATCAATATGGACCAAATTAACTTTAATACGTGTTTAGATTTTGTGTTAGTAACCTAAACATTTTTTAAAGTTCACAAATACATAAAAGAATCCGAAATTAATCATTTTAATATATATATATATTTTGTAATAGTTAAAATCCAAATGCCAAATGTGAAGCCAGAAGGTGAGGACAAGCAATATTAGAAACCTCTGGTGCAGACATAGCCATGAATGAGCCTTGGAAAGGAATTCTTGGGCTTGTGTGCCTGGGTACAAAGTGGGTCACCCCCAACAGAGTGACCCCACTCCCGTGGACTTTGTAGTTGTAAGGAATTTACAAGGGGCCAGGAAGCACCTAACTGATTATCTTATAATAGGAGCTTTGTGGACAGGGCAGTGGGTGAGAGGCCACGGAGCCCGTACGCACAGTGACATCAGTGTGGTGAACACACTGCACCGTGTCAGGCAGGGGCTGACTCTCTCAGCCAACACATCCTGCTAAGCCATTTGCTTGATAGGCAACCGAGGGGTAATGGGATTATTCAGCAAGCTGTGGTTGTATCCAATAAGAGAATTTTTAATTATTTTTAATGAAGAATAATGATAAAATGATTTCCCTTCTGAAAAATAGACATGACACGTGATTTGTAGACATAGAGTTCTTCCATCAGAATTTGTAGTAATACGACAAAAACTGAGAGACCCAAATAAAGTAATAATACACCTCGTTGGGAGTAAGACAGCATCTAAAAATTAAGTACACAAGATACTTAACTTAGCAGGAATTTTTTGTGGCCCCAGGACCACTTTTGTGCTTTGGCAATAAATACAATTTTGGGTTTTTTGTTGTTGTTGTTCTGTTAATACTAACATTTAAATAATGTTCATATTTTATTTACTTTACATCAGCATTATGAATTATTTTAAAGCATTATCATTTACTTCAAAAGGAAGATACAGAGTACATTTATTCTACTCATGTATTGATTCTCCATCCATATAACCCTCGAGATTCACTCTTAGACTCTTCTAGTACAGATTGTCCTTGCAAATCTAAAGCCTTAGGTACTACCAATGTTTTTCCAAGCTTGGTCACTGCTGACTTGTCCATGACCAATTTAATTCCAATGAAAACACACATGCTGTACTATCACTACTTTTTCTCATTCAAAAAATACAAATAACTGTGTGCTCTCAGCATCATTTTGTCTAACCTAAACTTCAGGATGTAGTTCTAATATAAGTCAATATGCTAGAACATACCAGGGCACACAAGTGCAAATACTGTGACATTACCTCAAAATGTAAGGAATTAAATATTTCCAGACTTGATTTGTAAAATCAAATTTGAAATGTCACATACAGATATTCTTTCACTATTCCAAAATTTGCTTTTTGCCATTTTGCTTTTATAAAAGGAGTATGTCAGTACCTCTTTTTGCTAACTGAAATAAATTTGAAGGACATTATCACTTTTACAAAAACAAAAACAAAAAGTGAAAATACAGTCAGCATTTATTTTTCAGTGAGTCATTATAGAGGCAGTGTGCACGAGTAGGTGAAACTACACTGTATGTACATTATTTCCACTTTATACAGTCTGTGTGTTGAACATATCATTCCTGCTTTTACTACATCAGTGGTACCTTTGGCTTTACGTGTTACTTGGTATGATTTGGTAGGTTATTTGGGGGGTTTGGGCATGCCCCAATTGTTTTCTCATATGAATTAATGGTAATTGCCTCTTCATTCTATGCCATTTTGGGTTATGGAAGGTGTCATTGGAACCCTCTACTTTCAGGTAGGGGGGTCTGTATTGCAGACTTCCTAGCAACAACCTGCCTGACGCACAGAATCCTATATAAATAGACATGTTGTAGCAGATGTTTGTTCAGCTTCCTCAAATATTGGAAGCATGACATTGTAAACACATTTAAAACAAAGTATAAACCCCGTGATGGAGTGGGCATCCCAACATATGTGGAAATCCCAGATGTGGAAAGAGGTTCCTGTTAACGCCTCCCCTGGAATATTCTTTCTTCTGTGTTGCTGACTAACTTCTACTCACCATTCATTTGTTCAGATGAAATATGTGTTGACAGAAAAGCTTTTTTGTCCCTTTTAGCGTCTTTTCTGATTTTCGTTTGTTTGTTTGTTTTGTTAATAATATTTATTATCAGTTGTAATGCTATATGTGTTTCAATGGTTCTTTCTATATCCATCTTCAGTTCATTGTAAGCTCCGTCATTTCAGCTTAATATACACGTGTTCACCATAATCAATTCAGCTCTTAGCAATAGCCATGCCCAGTATAAACAGACAGTACATGTTTTTGAACAAATAAATGCAGCATTTTAGGGCTATCCTGACCATTTAAGTGCCCTTAACTAGCATTTCAAGAGCCTGAACAACTCTAGCTATGTTAAGATACAGATGCTGACTTCAATGGGTTAAGTTGAAGAATATTGTAGAATTCTAATAATAGATGCAATGTCTGTCTCCTTGTGAGAGACACAAGGTTGATCCAGGGTATGAGAATGTGACCGGTGTATCCCTCTGAAAGCCTGACTTTTTTGACTTAGCAGACAAAGCTGAATACTCCTACGTCCTTCAAATGTGTTGAAAAGCTAAGCCCAAGAGAATGGTTCCATCCTCATTTAGCCTTGTATTCTGCCCTATTTTTAACCTTGGAAATAGGAATACTTGAGATTGTAGAAGGATAAGAGTGTACGAGTCTTTGCTGAATTCAAAGGAACATTTTAGATTTCTAAGCATAAAAGCTTCAGCAGAACTTCTTAGAGTGTTTTTCAAAACCAGCAAACTTCTACTAACTGGACTACTTTGACTTTAGTGTAATATAAAAGCTGTTTTACATGACAAATTACACTGTTGTAACCAATATTATAATTAGGATAGAAAGCAGATATATTAGATTCACATTTAGGAAAAAACTACAGAAGATTAATTACAGTCTATTAAAATTCTACGTTCATCATCATTTAACTTTTTTTTTTCATTTGATGCCAGAATGGAAGAATTCCAATACATTGGTGAGATGAATCTACATGCACTAATCTACCATGCTGAATGCATTCAAACTTAAGGACCCAAATGTGTTATAAAGTATAATTACTTGAGAGTAAAATCTTAAGCAAGATAGAAACCCAAATTAGAATTGCCAAGGATTATCTGTAGACAGAGAATATAATCAAGGAATATCTATATAAATAAACCTTTGTCTTTAAGTAGTTCAAAATTACAAAATTAGGTAACGTATGTTGCCTACTATAGTTTAACTTGGCTTCTTCTGAGTTAATTCTTAAGGCATTGAAAGACGTACCCATTTTCATGCATTTAAACCTATTCATTTTGTATTAGCTTTATATTAGCTGGCAGATGTCACAATAGGGTGTCATCTGCATCTTCTATCTAATTATGCATGCAAATAAAGAGAATCCAGCAAGGGTATTTTTAATAATATGAGTATTTAATGCCAGTTTTTTATTAGACTAATTAATACAATTGCACATAACACCATTTGTGCTATAAATTCCAAATAACCAGCTGTCAATCATTTAAACATAATATGATAAAATGTTTTGGTTAATTTCACCTAAAACCACAATTTTAGATTTCAGAGTTCCATTTGCCTTTTTTGAACAATAGATCAGCGCATTTTTGGAAATGAATCATGAAAGTCTTCTATGTGAAATATAACATGATGAAAGCAAGTGGGACAGAAGCTGACAGTGATAAATAGTACTTCACCATTAAGCAAATTGTGTTGAAGAAAAACCTTCATCTGAACTTCTCTGGTTAGGTTTTGGAAATTCTGATTTGCTTTCTTCATGTAAACAGAGGATAGGGGTCAAACGAAACCTATTCTGCCTTTCTTAGCTAAATATACTGCATTAAAAAAAAACTGACACAAGTACTTCATTACTTTTCTTACTTTTCTTTAATACTTATAGCCTAATTTATCCTGGAATAATTATACTTCAATAATCAAGCTAATTAGGAATAGTCATTATCATTTTCATAGGCTGTTTGCAGGGTATTATGTCTGGGTGATTTAAAATACTGTTTTATGAGCCTCTCTTGCAAGTAACACACAAACAGAGCCACGGAAGCTGAAAGCAAATGTCATTTCATGACCATGAAAATCATTTTATTTTTTAACCAGAGTTATGAATCTGAGTAAAGTCATATATGTTAAAGTCAAATTAATAAAAAGCAGCTTTAATCTTCAAAAACATATTATCTGCATTAATGTACAATTTCCTGGCTTCCTACATAGTCTCATTACATGCACTTTTGGTTGTTTCTGTATGTTACAAACTTAAAACTTGTACTTTCAGACTACATCAATGAAGAAAATGATTATATTATTGAAGACAGAATTTTGAATGTTAAAATCATTTAGTGTAAGATCTGGCTTCCCTATATACTGAGTAGGCAACTTTAGGTAAAATGCTTAATAATTCTGCACTTAATAGCCTTTTCTTAAAAGGAATACATTAGTTAGTGTTTCCTCTGTCTCAGCGTGGGTGATGTTAAATTTCAAAGAGAAAACGTAGATCTAGAATGCACTCTGTGAATGCACACTATACGTACTGGGGTGCCCAAAACATATGTACACATTTTAAGAGATGTTATCTATGTATTATTTTTCAAAATTGAATTGAATTATGATATCAATGTGTAGTATAATGTTCACTCAAACGATGACGTTAATCAAATGCATGTTATTGTCACCATGCGACAGGCCACACAAAGAAAATGACAGAAGCACAGTTGTTGACCGAGGAGTGCAAGACCATGTTGAAGTGGTATTTGAAATTCTAGAATGTTGTTTAAGTTTTCCCCACATTCTCCTGACTTAACACCCCTTGACTTCTACCTATGGGGACCTTAAAGGATGGGGTGTACCGGCTACACTGGATGTACTTCAGGAAGAAACTGAGATGGCCTGTGCAGGGATACAAGTGGACACTTAAGTCTATGTTGCTCCATCACTAGTTTGCCATGATCAGAAGTGCCTGGACACTGATAACAACCACTTTGAGCACCTCTTGTACTTGCAGATGTCAAACATTGACTTGCATTCAGCTTTTGTTACTAGTATACACTGAGTACTATAATATTAATAGAGGTTTTTCTTTCTTAAAATGTGTATACATTTTTTGGCACCCTCTGTATTATATCATTTAACCCTCACTCTAAAATTCAGGCTAGTAATGTTATAGATAAAAGAATCAATACACCATTTACCTACTACTATGACTGGTGTTATACGAGACCCCAGAAGTAGACACTGAAGTGAACATTTTGGTGGAAGATTTAGTTAGAATTAGGTGACAGGTATTGTAAATCACATTTGCTTTCATTTTGATCTGAGATTTCAAATTAATTTCTTCCAATAGACATGGAACTTTAAAAATAAAGGTGGACATAAAAATCAAACTCTGTGATGTGCTCCTATTATTTTTGTAACTCAAATTAAAGTAGGTATCCCTGGTCAGTCTCTGTTTTCACATGGAGACAGAGTTCATCGCAATAAAAAGATAACACATGTTCACATGTACAGATGGCATTTTAAAACACTGATAAAAATTACAGCTATTATTGAAGGTTTTGTGAGATGAAAGAAAAAACCATATTAGATGACTGATATCCAAATGTTTTAATATATTCTTAAAAGTGTCTAATATAATAATTCTTTCTATGGCTCTCTTCCCTTGCCTATACTACCAAGGAAAAAATATTATTTTTTATAAATAAAAATATTGGAATTTTTAATCACCCATGATTTTCCACTCATAGGGATCCTACCCTCCTCTCCTCTTGTTCTGCTTTCTTTTAACTCCTCCAGTTTGCATCTTTCTTCTCAGAATAAAGTCACCAAACAAAAGACCTTCTGTTGGAACTATCCAGATTTAAAATCTGAGAGAATTATAAATAAATTTATTTGGATTTTTGGATAAAGATGATGGACATATACAAATTTTTCCTTGCCTAGCACTAATTCCTATAAATCACATAAATGAAAGTAGCCAGAACAATATAAATGCCAGACAAAAAGAACTGAGGTTGGAAAACATAGGAAGGGTTAAGGAAGCATCTCCTGAGGTGGAATAGTCACTGATCTTTAAGTCACTAACAGCATAACTTTGAAATAAACTAAACACATTTAGAAATAAAAGAACAGACTGATAAAGCAATAAATGTAGTGGGAGATTTTAACATAACTCACAAATCAGTAAGTTAAGTATATAAATAATAGGCATTCACATATAAGATTTAAATGAAACAAGGTATCATCATCAAAATATTAATATAGAGCTTTCTATGCCAAACAAAAGAAGAAAAGTACAATCATGACAAATTTGCATGGAAGAGAGTATAGCTCAAGATACTACTGAAAACAAACTTACAAAAATCATCTTCACTAACTAGTATATTTGTGAAATGAATTACAGCAATGAAAGTTTTATTATGTATCAAAGCAATTTTTTGGTTACACAGGTAAAGAGTAAAACCTACAATTTACAAATTAATTACAATTAAGTGCTCTTCTCATATACCAAGTTATGTAACTTGGGATAAGCTGATACTAAGAAAAAGGCACAGCTTTGAATGAACCTATTTAAAGACATATATCCAAAGTGCATGAATTAAGCTTTCAATTCAAGAATCAAAGAACATTAAATTAAACACAAATTAATATTAAAAACATAGTATAGCTGTTTGAAAAACATGGTATAGCTTAAAGTATAAATTAATGACATAAAAAGCTCCCTCTAAATTAGAATTAATAAACAAATCAAAAAAAACAAATTTTTTTATTGTGTTAAAAAATACATAAGCTAAAATTCACCATCTTATCAGAATAAAAGGCCACACTAATTTTCTTAGTGTTTTTACTAAATGTTGTCAAATGATTTTTCTTCATCAATTGAGATAATGGAATGATTTTCCTATTCATTCTGTTAATATGGTATAGTACATTGAACAATTTTCATATATTGATTCATCCTTGTATTCCAGGAATAAACCCCTCTTGGTCATGATGTATAATGCTTTTAATATGCTGTAGAATTCCATTTGATAGCACAGTAGACTCTCAGCTAACCAGCCCCCATAGAGACTGGTAGATGCTGCATAAATGTATGTAGACTTTGCATTAACCAGAACTCAAGCAACCAGCACTCTCAAGCAACCGGCAAAAATCTCGAGCAATCCACAAAATACTTGAGAGTGCTGGTTGCTTGAGTTCTGGTTAATAGAGAGTCTACTCTACTGTGTTCGGTTGAGGAATTTTGCGTCCCTATTCCTCAGAGATAGTGGTCTGTAGATGTCTTTTCTTGCAGTGTTTTTGTCTGGCTTTGTTATCAGGGTATCAGGGTAAGTTGTCTGGCCTTGTGGAATAAGTTAGTGTTTCTTTCTCTTCAATTTCTTGGAAGAGTTAGACAACGGTTGATGTTAATTCTATGCTTTGTACATTTTTCACTAAAGCCCTTTGGTCCTAGATTTCCCTTTTTGGAAGGTTTTTGATTACTGATTCAATGTACTTAACTAGCTATGGCTTGGTTCAGATTGTCATTTTCTTCATGTTTCAAGCTAGGTTGTGTGTTTTTCGGAATGTATTTATTTCTTCTAAGTAATCTAATTTGTTGACATTCAATTGTTCATATTTTCTTCTTATAATAATGTGGTCGAAATGTCCCCTCTTTCATTTCTGATTTTAGCTGTTTGAGTCTGGTCTCTCTTTTTTTCTTAGTCAATTTAATGACATGTTTGTCAATTTTGTTGATCTTTTAAAAAATCAATTCTTAGTTTTGTTGATATTTTTCCCTATTTTCCATTCCACTTATCTCTCCTCTAATCTTTATGATTTTCTTTCGTCCGCTGGCTTTGGATTTAGTTTGTTCTTCTTTTTCTAGTTCCATAAGGATTAAAGATAGATTGTTGAATTGAGATCTTTTTTACTCAATGTACAAAATCATGGCTAAAATTTTTTCTTATCACTGTTTTTGATGCATCCCTTAAGTTTCAGTATGTTGTATTTTCATTTTCATTTGTCTCAAGATATTTTCTAATTTTCTTTGTTATATCTTTTTTGACTCATTTATTGTTTAATAGTGTGTTGTGTAATTTCCACGTATTTGGAAGCTTTTTCAGTTTTTTGTCTGCTGTTGCTTTTTAGTTTCATTCCTTTGTGATTAGAAAAGATACTTTGGATAATTTGAATCTTATAAAGCTTGTTAAAATTGGTTTGTTTTGTGGCTTATCACATGGTCGGCCCTGGAGAATGTTCTATGTGCACTTGAGAAGAATATACATCCTGTCTTTGTAGTATGGAGTGTTCTATATACATACACGGGCTGTCTGGGGGGAAAAAAATCCAGCCATAAAGCCTCTATTTTTCATATTACATACCAGGATACTTTCCGGACAGCCATGGTATCTCTTTTAGGTCCCACTGGTATATAGTATTTTTCAAGTCCTGAATTTTTAAATTTATATTATGTGTGACTCTTCTGTCCATTATTGAAAATATTGAAGTGTCTTACTACTATTGTGCAGATATCTATATCTATATCTATATCAATGTCCCTTCAATTCTGTGAAAATTTATTTTGTATGTTTAGAGGCTCTGAGGTGTGGTACACACATATTTTAATTGTTATTTCTTGGTGAATTTACTCTTTTATTATTATACAGTGCTCTTCTTTGTCTCTTGTAAGAGTTTTTGACTCAAAGTTTGTTTTGTCTGATATTAGCGTAGCTATCCCTGCATTTTTACCTCATTCTTTCACAGCCTATGCATGCCCTTAGAGCTAAGGTGAGCCACTTGTAGATAGCAGACTTAGATCCTGGTTTTTAATCTATTCAACAATGGATGGCTTTTGATTGTGGCACTTAAGCATTTACATTTGAAGAAACTACTGATAGGAAAGTTTACTTGCTATGGCCAAGTTGCTAATTGTTTTTTGTAAATCTTTTAGCTTTTTTATCTCATTTTCTTTCTTACTGATTTTCTTTGTGTTTCTTTTACTACTTTGTGGTGACAAACTTTGAATCCCTTCTCATTTTATTTTATGTATATGGTATAGGTGCTTACTTTGTGTTTTCAATTACAATTGCATAAAACATCCTGAAGTTATAATATTCTATTTTAAATTGATAACTTCAATCTCATACAAAAATTTTACTCCTTCTATAGCTCTACAACCCCTCATTTTATATTATTGATGTCACCAATTACGTCTTTGTGTATTGTATTACCCATCAATATAAGTATGCAGTTATTTTTGTTTTGTTACTTAAATTCTATACAAAAAAGTAAATTTATGCACAAAATTAGAATAATACATGTTATTATATTTTGTTCCTATATTTACCTTTTGCTATGTTGTTGTATTCTTAATTTTTAAATTTCATGAGATATATCCTAGTCACTGAAAAGTCTCATTTATTTGTTTTCTTATAATAAATATCAACTAACTGAAATATACTGACCATGCATTTAGTCTTTGGAAATTAAAAGTCCAACAAATTCCTAGGGCTTAAAATCTTTTTTTCTCTAGTATTATTTTCTTCCTGACAGATTGCCTTAAAACACAACAAATGATATAATTTTGATATAGTCAAAATTAAATTTTGTTTTAATTTTAAAGTTTAATCCATTAAAAACATCACAAGTTCTTAAGAAGGAACTAAAGTAGAAACCACTGGTTAAGAAATTTAATTGATAAAAACACAAACAAAATGGTCAATACTGATGCATAGAACAGTAAAATTCTGGAGGGGGAAGTCCTTGAAATACTGAAGTTTCTCTAATAACTGCCAAGCTTTGGGTCAGGTAGGGGTAAAAAGAAAGCTGAGAAATACTTTAATCTTAGTGACTGATTTTAGAAACAGAGAAATAAGAATATATTGTAAGACATTGGGATGTTAGGGGAAAGATTAATTCTGTGCAAATATGTTGATTTCTGAGCTTTAACATTTATTTTTATAGTCTTCTCTGAAAAAGAAGAATGCCCTTGGAGCCTTATAATTTGTGGAAATTAATTAGATTTCCTTCAACATAACATTCAGAGGGCTGTGTCTTAAAAATAAAATTTCAATCAGAATAGTTGTTTTCCAAGTGGAAAATTAAAAGTAGGTAATTGAGATATAAAACTGTCATGAATAAATAAACCAAAATACCCACAGAAAAAAAAATTTAATCTTTTTGTGAATTTTTGCTTTAAAAATGAATAGATGTGACTTTGATCTGAACTGATAGAGTATCTAGAGGTTTGATCCAAGTTTCTAATATTTTTCTTAATTTACAAATTTCATCATTTTTCAGGTGGTTCGAAATATATTGAATAGGTCTTGAGATAATTCTATGAGTATAAAGTAATTGATATCTGTGTCTTAGACATGTTTAGGGAAGAATTTAACCCAATGAAATGAGCCAATCAAAATTAAAAAGAGAGGATGAAATATACCCAGATTCTATAAGGCTGTAAGTCTCATAAAAAGAAAATCTTTTCCCTGGCTTTAATTGAAGTCACACTTCTGTTGTTCATGAGCTGAAAGAGAAAGAATGGGAAAGAGGAAAATCCCAGTTTTTTAATAAAATTAGTTCTTTAAAATAGTACTGATTATAAATGTTGTTATAGCTTTTTAATTTTTATAGTTCTAGAGGGTTTGTGATTATATTTGATGTGGTTTCAGTATGGATTTCCCTAATGACCAATGTGTGTTTCCCTGATGATCAATGAAGATAAGTATTTTCTTTTTAATAAAGGGCTTATGGAAATACCCCATCATTTTTCTGATAGAGTTTTTTTCTCATTAATTTGTAGAAATCCATTATACATTGCGGGTTTTTGGTCACTGATACGTGTTGTGAATATTTCCCCATTTACTGATTGAATTTTACTTATTTTTTAAAATTTTCTTTATAGCATCTTTTGATTCACAGTAATTTTTATTTTTACTATTATTTTTATTTTAACTCATTATTTATTGCTTTATGCTTAGTGTTTTTCTCAGCTCCATTTCATTCCACTTGATACTACCTTAATTATGTGATATCTATAATAATTTCTGACAACCGGAAAGGCAAGCCCAACCAACCTTTTTTTTCCTAAAGTTTACTGACTTTGTATTAATTCTTAATTGCTAAAGCTCTTACCTGTAAGCAACACTAAGTTCTTCAGAGGCATCTACCAAAAATTTTCCCTGTATTATTCTCTGACACAATGATCCAAATGATTGACTATGACTTCTCTCACAGTACCTCAGTATAGCACTAATGCTTGCACTAGCAGGCCTGAAATTATAGGTAGGGTCCATTCAAGGTGATCCATGCCCAAATACCCAAATATTTCCAAGTATTTACTCTTACTCATGAGAAAATGCAATATGTTTTTCTTGCCAAATTCTTAAAGCTGAGTTTTTCCCTCTTCTCCTTTCAGGGCAGTCCCAACTATTTCTGGCTTGTACACTTTTGTACTAAGAGTATAGTCTCAAGTTTATGCTTCTGCTTCTCTGAATTCCAGAAAAGAGATTTTAGATACGCCAAGAAATTCTCCTGAAACACCTGTTGCCCTTTCTACTTTGAGATGAAGACCAGATAGGGAGTGGAAAAATGGATCCACACCTCTAAACTCAATCATTCCAACTCAGTTCTCCAAAGAAATTTCCACTCAGTCTGTTGTCTTGATTATTCTTTGTCCTTACATAACTGGAATGTAGATGCAGGGTGATAGTTCCCAGCAGTAGTTTGTCATCACTCAGATTGGAGAGACTACCTGGGAGTTCTCTTTTGCATGAGAGAACAGGTAACCACGCTCCCCTTTGGAACTTCCATCTTAAACCTTGAGGCACAAAAGATCGCATCTAGCAATATGTTTCTCTGTATCACAGATTTTTTAAATCAAGACTAATAAGTATTACTTCAGATATAATCAGTTGACATTAATTAAGTCTGTCTATAATAGTGCAAAAGTCAAATCTTTAGGAAGATGTTTACTGAGAAAAGTTTGCTCCCATGACTATACCTTACACTATATAGTCCCCATCTTTCTGTAGGTAACTATTTTTGTTTTATTTTTGGTTTTCTTTATATTTCTTAATTTTACACTAATAAGAAGATACTTATATATAAAAGTCCTATGTATCTTTCTTTCATATACAAAAAGATGTTTATTATATGTCATGTGTCTTATTGAAGAAATGGTTGATTTCAAGACTATGTCAGGGAAAATGTAAGGCAAGCCTAGGACACTGTATTGTGCCAAAACAAGGAAGCACTTAAGGACAAATGTGGAGAGTCAAAAGAAACATGACTTATTTGGGTAGGATTTTTAACAGCTAAATTTGGGATAATTTGAGTATCAAAACAATATAAAAATGATAAAATGTTACATAAACCAGAATAGTTGTGACCATAAAAAAAAGTCTATTTCCACTATTGTGACTATCATAACAATTCCTTTCTGAAATTTGATATAGAAAAATAATTAAATATTTAGTTGCCCTTTGAGGAAGAGAGCACTAATAGATATACCATGTAAAATATGAGCACTGGGATGTTCAGACAGTGTCTAAGTGATCAAGCTTTGCATCATTACAGGGTAGCAGTCTGCCTAGGTACCTGCTTTGAAGCACATAGCACAAACTACAGACGCTCTTCCCAAAAATATTTAACATGAATCTAATCAAAGCTTTGGGTGTTATTTGTTCTAGAGAAAATACAGTGAATAGAGTTAAGTGCTATAATAAGAAAAACAATGAGACATTCAAAATGTGGGACATTCTGGCCTTACAAGTCTTATTTCTTCAAAACAATCCATGTCATAATTAAAGAAATGTTTGGAGAAATACAACTGAATGCAATGAGTGAAACCTGATTGGATTCTGGTTCAAAACAAATCTATATATGACATTGAGACAATTGAAGAAAAATGAATAGGTATGATATTAAAAAACTTAATTTTTGTGTGTATGATAATGAAAGTGTGATCATGTTAAATAATCTTTTTACTATTTTGAAATATTGAAGGCTGCAAAGTTTTGTTTGCAACTATTTTCAAGTGATTCAACAAAGATGGATGAGAGAAAGAGAGAGAGAGGGCAAGGGGTTAATAGTTGCCAAATAAGGATGTGATAGACAAGGTGTAGTATTCCATTCATTCATTTTCCTGTATCTTTGAGTCTTTACATAATAAAATTGAGAGGGGGGAGGAAGAACAAAGAAAAAAAACTAAACTGGATTTGTTAATGACATTATTTATAAAGTTTATTTTCCTATTGCTTAAGACATAGTATAGGTTTATACATATGTGGGCAGAAATTTAAAAGATACTATTGTTCTGATGTTGTTAATGTCTTATTTAAGATGGAATCAGTCCATTATTCGTTATAAACATTGAACATTTGCTGTCTGTTCAGTATGTTGCCAGCATGAACGTGTTCATGTTTTCAGGATTTTCTGGATTTTTTAGATGAGAAGTGCTATGCAATTAAAAGGTATTATTATAAGAGTGATTACTATTATTAACCTTGTATGCAATTTTATATTTAAAAATGCTTAGTATCCATATTTATTCATCATTATTAACATTTTTTGCAGGGTGCACGTAAGACTAATTAATCACAGTTCTGACCTGAATATTCAATTTATGTTCAAGATTAACTTCTATGTTGTTATAATTTATCGTTTTAAGCCTTCTATTTGTTTTCTATACTCAAAAAGTTTCAAAAGTTATCTTTGAGATCAACGAATTTTCAAGGAATTCCATTTGTTCTCTAATAGATTTTTAAAGATAGAGTTACTCTTTTTAGTGGAAGCAATGGTCCTTTAGAGGTTATACAATTCTATTTGTGAAGAAAATTGCCAAATTATTTTCACAGTTTATCCATATCTTTTAAATGCATTGTCTGTTGTGCTATCCATAGGTGTTGGGTTTAGGTCATTTATTTATTATGTCTTTGATGATTGCTTTTACAAAAAAACTCAAAGAATACAAGAGTATGTCATGGTGGAAGAAAGTTGGGTGTGATTCATGAACCCATCATTGTTTAACCAGAGATCTGTTAATTAACTTCGATGGGTCTCAGTAGTCTTATACATAAAAAGAATAAAACTACTGCTTCATAATTGGTTGTGATGATTTAATGAAGTGGCCTTTGGACATTACTGTTACAGTATCTGACACATGGTAAGCCCTTAATAAATTAACACATCAATAATTTACATTGTTTCCAGCTTTTTACATCCACATTTGTGGTGGAACTATCTTTTAAGTCTGCAAATTTGAGAATAACACTTATATTATTTAAAAGGGAGTTCTATTTCCTCTTTACAACCGTACAGAAGGTCTATATGGTCTTGTGATCCTCATATCCTACCATTTCTGCGTGTACTTATTTATTTTAAAAGAATTCTGAACTGTATGGATTTATAATACTGGCAACCCTCTAGGGAAGTCACCCTAAGAAGCATTCATTTCCTAGCACTAGATACCTGGCACATGCCAAGTATACAGAATTCCCCTATTTATTGAACCAAGTTTAACTCAGACATCACCCTTCAGCAGAAGCTTTCCCTGATCATTTCTGTCTCCATTGCGCTTGCATGGCACTGATCCTGTTCATCCCTTGAATTTCCATAAATGTTTCTCTTTGCCTTTTTCTCTCTCTTCCATTGACTATTAGCCCCTCGATGCTAAGGCTATTTATGTCAAACTTCATTTATCACATACCTGATGCAGGAGCTGTCAATATCTAATTTCCCCAGTACTTACCTAAAGGTTATAATTTAAATAGCATCACTAGTCTCCAATTGTCCCCAAACCCCTGCTTTATCAGCATGGGATGATGCTATTTTGGTTTCCATGTTACCTGGAATTTCTAACAATGACCCCACTAACAAAAATGGGAGTAATTTCTTATTAAAATCTTACTTAAAAATATGCTGCATGGTGCTGAAAGATCTGTTTAATTTCATACTTGTTTAACAACCGCAAATTAGTTTATCAGATTAGCCACTTTTGACCTTAGAAGATGTTGAAAAATGATCTCTAAATTTGGAACAAAATATAGAGCAAACAACTTTTAATTGAGAGTAGAGGCAAAATATAAGAAAATTCAGTGCATACATTTGGTGTATAGCCAGCTAACGGACTCCTCAGGGCTGTAAGTCAATGTTCGTTAAAAGCTCATGTTTTTATATTTCTTTAGCAAGTTTTCATTATGTACAGGACAGTGGTTACAAGTGTGGGCTTTCGAGTAAACTAGTCTAGATTAGAGTTCCATGTCTAATGCTTACTGTATCTGTGACTTGTGACAATGTCATTAACCTATGGATGTCAGTTTTCCCATCTAGAGTAGGACTGTAACAAGATGACAATCTCATATAATTGTGGGATTTAAATAAGGTATATCTATAAAGTATTTACCACAGAGAAAGCACATAATAAGTGTTCAATCATGGTATAAGTAATAATATAATTAGTATTATCTATCCATTCAAAATTTATAAAGCAAGTGTTATCCCTTACAGATAAGGATAGCAAATTTCAATAAATATTAATGAGTTGTCTGTAATGTAAAGCTGATAATCAGTTGAAGTACATAAGATTCAAACTTAAGTTTTCTGATTCTCTTTGCAGGATACTTCGCAATATACCATACTGCTTCTGTTTTGCAAAGGGCTCAGACAAGGGATAAAAGATCATTAATATACACCCAAGGCCAAGTATCTGAAAAGAAGAGGAAAGAAAGAATAACCCTAAAACAAAATTCACATGCTTTTCGGACATGCACTTTGTGACATTCTCTAAAAATTGATGTTGCCTAAAGAATCACCACTTGCAGGACACATATTAAGTGTGGATGTGAAAAAGAATTTAATTTTTCCCTAATAACTTATAACTAAGTTATATTAATAGAATAAATCCTTAACTTCAAAATAAGCATAACTAAAGAGGTTCCTATAAATTAAAAAAAAAATGATTTGGAGTTGACAATAAAAGAGGATTTTATGAAAAAAAAAAAAAAACAGTTTTTGAACTATATTTCCCAATGGGTATAGTAAAAGATACAGGAGGATATTCTGAGGAATGTGGCTATTCCTTCTCTTCACTTTTTTTAACGTGGGTTATTACCGTTTTCCTTCCAACCATCCACCTTCATTCACGTCCTGTCAATTCTCACACTTGCTTTTTAAAATCCCAGCCACTCATGTCTTACTCATGTTATTCGCTTAGCTTTTAGAAACAACTCGATGCTTCGTTTGAAAAAGAATCAATTACAACAGTCCCTTTCAATGTACTAGCTAAACACATTTATTGAGATTACAATTTAAGAAGAATATTTTGTAGGTGTATATGTTTCCATTTCAGTTGAGTAAATTAAAGCATTATATAATGAGTGGTTTATTAACATGCAGTACTTTCGTATGATCAAAAAGAAGGAAAATTATTACCTTAAATTGTCAGGTTTGGTAACAAAGAAGAGAGATTAAATTTCTTGCCCCTAGATGAAGCATGAACCTGGGTAGAGCCAGTGAAATAATCTCAAATACAGTAAGCCTACAAGGTAGTTTAAACCCTTAGGGAAAAGGTATGAATAACTAGAGGGAATATATTACTCTATTCAATTATGCTAATTTACAATAATTACTTTAGCTGGCATCTTGTTTTAAGGCAGACCTGTAACAATTCTATGCATTTACTCATTTCCTTTTCCATTCTCCACCTAGGATTTTGTTGACGAAA
Source organism: Lyroderma lyra (assembly GCA_004026885.1). Lineage (NCBI taxonomy): Eukaryota > Metazoa > Chordata > Mammalia > Chiroptera > Megadermatidae > Lyroderma > Lyroderma lyra. Next base: position 67,636 of record PVJL010000886.1, read on the forward strand.
GAAAAATCATATTGTTAGAAATGTTGCCATTTTACTTCCAATATTTAATATGGTTTTGGTGAATACTTTCTTTGAATAATCTTAACTTCAACTCAGTCTGATTCACTGGTGAGATGATCATGTGTCCATTCCTCTTCAAAATCCAAAAGACAAAAAGCTCCCAATCTACTGAAGGGGAAAAACACACATATAATTGAAATCCAATTTTTAAGTGTTAAAGTATATACAAAATATGCTGGTTTAAAGGTCACTGTCACCCATAGGCAAAACTAGCAGGGTACCATAATTGTTCAGCCTTCCCCTAGCCTCCTCCAACCCCCCAATTATTTAAGCTCTTCTCCCCATTACCACCAGAATGGTCTCATCTATAACACACATACGATCTTGCTACGTCGTTACTCTAGATGCAAAGACCTTTGGTGGTTCTTAGACGTACACAGAGCACGGCTTAAGCTTCTTAGCAGGATGCCAAAGACTTCCCTAAGGTCAGCCTCATGTCTCATGGTCTTTTTACTACTTTTCTGGATGGATCCAATTGATGGATCCCAAGCATCTTGCTATTCTGTACCTTTCCTGCTACTTCTTTCTGGGATGTCCTTGCCATATTTAGCCTAACTCACTTGATAATTTTACTTTTTCTTCATAATTCAATCAGGGTTTATTTCTTCTGAAAAACCTTGCCAAATTGAGGGCTTTCCTTTGCCTTCTCCTAACACGTTTTGCCACTCTCTATTTTATCGTCTTCTGTAATATTTTTGGTTTGATTACCAACAAAAGGACAAAATCCTCGTGGTGATTACCCACCCCCTCTAGTGTATCTCCCTGCCTCGCAGACTCTCCTTTAGGTATGTTTCTGGCTTCAAATTAGATTCTGCCACTGAACTCTGCTTTTACAAAATTCCAAGCTGGATGAAGTAGAAACCATCTTTATGCTTTTTTCACTAGTTACTCCTAGCAAGCAAGGGGTTTTTATGCAGCACCATTGTCATGTCCAGTCTTTATCTTAGCAAGTGTCAAACTATAGTGTTGGCAGGGAGAAGCCACACTTTAAATCGCTGTGTTCAGGCACCAGCTCCAGAGGATCCGAGGTGCATTTGCAACAACAGGACTGCAGTGGCTTCCTGACCTCGGATCTGGGTCTCTGGATCATGACTACGGCTGAGTGTGTTTGAACCTAAGTGTGTCAGGGCCAGTCTGTCCTGTCACCACCTTCCTGATCTTGGAAGAATTAACAACCCCCTTCTAGGTCAGCTCTGCACTTTTCTGGGAGGCTCAGTTGAGGAGATACAGCACGGTGTTCATTGCTCCATCTCTTGCAATGACTTCATCAGTGCGTCGTTCTCTGTACTAAATTTTCTGGTTTTTCCTTTTTTCTTTTTTGCATGGAATACCTAGAATTGTTTCTGTTTCCTGTACTACTGTGTCCTGACTGTTTTGTACCTGAACTGTTTGCAGACAACAACATATCCCCAAGGAAGGGAGTCTTGGATTGGTTGTCTGGCTACATTAAATTAACAGGCCGTGAAGATGTGAGTATGACCGGAGAATGGATGCTAGTGGCCCAAAGAACACTAAGTAACTGGAGTTATTTGGAATGAAAAACCTATTGAACATAAGGTCTATTTTTCTTGGACTGAAACCTAACTTAGACACTCTCCTAAAGGCAAAGACTTTTGCTACAGCCACAGCCTTTAGCACAGAGCCTGCCACCTAGTCAGGTAGCACGCAAGTGTAGAAATGACATGAGCGTTACAATCCACCCGGGTTCCTGGAATCATCTCCATGCATTAACTTAGATATAATTTTGTTATTGGAGCTTTCAGTTAAGATTTCAAGCCAAAGAGCTAGCGTTTCAGAGGAATGAAGGTTGTAAAAGACAAAGCATACTTGGGAAATAGCAAGTAATTCAGTGTTACCATATCAGCAGGTCTTTGAAAGATGTGGTAAGAGATAATGTTAGAAAAATTCTGAAGGAATTTATCAGAAGGGTCAAAGTCCTGGTGGACATAGTGCATCATCTAAATCCACCAGCATACTTAACTATTTTCATTATTTTCCCAGAAATTTCACCCCACGTTTTCTAAGTTTTATAAATCCCCCACTCTATTTCCAATCTAATACTAGGAATAAAATTGTAAGAATACTATTAGGCCAGTATTACTCATTTCAGAACACTGCTCTCTTTCTCCTGTTGTCATTATATATCAATATATATAAACAAAAATAAAATTGAAAATGGTCCTTCTGCTTCGAAATAAATCTTATTTAGCAATGATTTATAATTTCCTTTTCTTAGACAACATACCTGTATCTATTTTCACTCTGTTCTTTTGAGTTATTAAATCAGAATTGACTGCTTTCTTCTAAGACTTTGATCTTTTCTCACAGGTACCTTTAATATGATTGTTTTAAAACTAAGATTAAAAAATTAACTTTCACACATTTTATTTCACCCCTTGTTAATCATAACACCCAGCATTTCCACAGATTAAAAGATTGATATAAATTTAAATAAAATTATATTTTACAAAGTAAGGTGAATATTTTACAAAACAATCTAGGAATGAATATTTTTTTCTATAAACAAAAATTCAACAAAGCAAGTGAATATATATAAAATACCAGGTGTGATAGAAAATGGGACAAGCCTTTATTATTACTACATCAAGTCAATCCTATTCACAGGGAAAAAAATCTATTGTTTGGTATTTTTTAGATAATAAAATGCCTCTTCAGGTACAGGGCTGATGAAACTTTTTTTGAGGGGGGTGGGTAATTGCCTGGCTGGGAAGCGAACCCAGGCCACTGGCATTGAGAGCACCGAAGCCTTAGCTGCTACACCACCGGGGAATCCTGGATGAATGTCAATGCGCACTGCCTCAACTACTGATTTCATGCCACTCTCCTTATTCATTCATCACTTATTCAAAAAATATCTATTAAATGCCTACTAGGCTCTTGAAAATGTGAGCAAACAAAACAGATGAAGTCTGGACTATAGAGCTAACATTCTAATGTGAGGTAACAGAAAAACACATAATAAAATAATTTGCTACTAATCTTTTTAACCACTGGTTGGGATTAAGCGATGGTTCTATGTCATTGTGTCTTAGTGCTTAGGGACTAAAATGTAATATCTTCTCAAGTTGGAAATATTATTGCCCCTGACTGCTGAACTATAAATTCAACGTATGTATGATATTTATAGTAAGGAGCAGAGGTCAAACAGAAAGAAGCAGAATGGCTCAGAATTAATTGGAATCTAATAAACTGTGTATCTCTTCAATAGCAGCGATCTTTATCAGGTACCATGTTAACCACTTTACATGCATTTCATTATCTAACAAAACAATTTTACAAAAATAAACAGGCCCAATTACTATAACCAATTAATGCAAAAAGGAAACTGAGGAACACAGAAGATTCACATAATTCAGAGCTTAAGAAGTGGTTTGGATGGGACTAGGACCCAGGTCATGCCCATCTGGAGGTGCTAAATTTAACTGGGAGTAGACTTCAGTAATGTATCTATTTTTTTAAAAAGCAACCGACTGTGATAATCATAAAGAGACACTGCACGCTATGGAGACATAAAAACAGTTAACTGTTGCAAAGCACAGCTAAATTCTGTTTAGAAGAGAGCAAGCCTTAGAAAAGGAAATAAAGTTTCCATTTCTGAGACCATACTAGATCATACCTCAAGCTACTACGATGTGATAAGAAATATTTGATTCATCTAATTAATTTTCCTTGCTCTAATTTGTTTATCAATCACCTTTTTATTACGATTAGGAGTTTCAAGTTTAACATAAAGAAAGAAGGTATTAGCCATGTCAGTGTGAGTTTTATGAAATGTAAATTTGACTCTAGTTTCATTCATCTATCTCATGAGCTTGGCTGAAAACTAATAGTATTCATGAACTCTTTGATCTGTAAAGGTGTATACTAAATATCTTTTATGCTCTAAACATTTTTTGCCACAGTATTTTTATTCTCTCAATTGCTGAATAAATCAACCTCTATAATTAAACTTCACAATAACCTCACAAGTTGAGAGTTATTATATTCAATTTGCAGATGAGAAATCTGAAGCATAATGGAACCAGTTAATGAGCCCATGGACACCCCAGGCCAGAACTCATCCTCAGGTCTGTCAGACCCCAGAACCAGAACTATTGCTCCTCCAACTGTAGTACCCTAGCTAATCATTACTATGACTAATCTCTAAAAAGCCATGTTAAAAACAAAGTTTTTGTTTTCTTTTATTTCATTCAGTTGATAATTGTTTCTGAGGGATGAAATAGGCCATCTGTGCCAGCAACTCAAAAAGATGTTTCTTCTCAGCTAAAGTGGATTGCACCTGAATGTCAATCCAAAGCTGTTGTAGCCCCAGAAAACAGCATCGTGATTTCAGTGTTGAAAATAGCTGAAAGGTGTGAGCGTCATTGAATCACAGCTACTGAGTCTAATTGTAAAATCCTGTTTGAGGGGTCCAAGTGACAAGTCCACACGTGTTCTCAACGAGAAAGAGGTTCATGCACATTTTGAGATGAACCCTTTCTCAATAACATCTATTTCTAGCAAAGACCCCATCCATGATTTCCACTGTCTTAATAAAGTAGCATACCTCAATATGTTGGATAGACTACATTATTATTTTACGTCCAAAATAAGCATTTAAAAAAAAAAACATTTTTAGTGCTTACTTCAGCAGCACATATACTAAAAAAATATTTTTAATTGAGGACTTCCATGAATTTTAATTTAGAGAAACAAATATCAGAAATCAACTATGAATCCTTGATAGTCCCTCCCCCTGGAATATTCTCCCAGATTTCTGTTTGGCCTATATTTTCAAATTATCTGTAGTATTGAAAGTCCACCTGACCCAGGTTATAAAATAGCAGGTGTCGTAGGGCATGCCATATCCACCTTACCCTGCCTAATTAGTTTTTGCACAGTACTTATCACTGTTGATTATCACTTGTTTATATTTGTCTGTCTTCTCTCACTTTTTGTGTGCTGGTTTGTTTAGTGCCATATCACTAGGGTCCCCAGAAAAATGAATAAGCAATTGTACTATCACTGGGTCCGTGAGAGTAACCCACAGAGAAAGGCTCCTGAAATAGCATGACTTTAGGCGCATATGTATTACCAAGATTGAGGACAGTTGAAAATCAGGCAGTTAGGATTCTCTCTGTTTCAGTGTTGGCTACAAGCATCTTGCTTCTCTAAACTTCCACATAACTACCTCTATATGTTATTACTTCAGTTAGAAAGTCAAGTTTTAAAGACTTTAATTAAGGATAAATGCTGTTAAACAATAACTGACTGTGTTTTGCTACAATTTAGATTTATGTTACGCATGTAGTTCCTTGGCAGGTATTAGTTTCAAAAGAGTTCAAAATAAAACTAAGATCAGTAGATGTTGTAGCAAAAGAAAAGAGACATTTTTAAAAGGTTTATTCTTTTATCAGATTGTTCAGTGAGTTTCACTGTGCTTCATGGTTTAAAAAACTCATTGGCAGATCAACAAAACACCACAGGTGAAAACAATGTATCCGTTAACCAAGAAATTCAGTAAACACAATGATTTATCCAATACTTTGACACACTGTTACTAGTTATATTCTAACTCATAAATGAAAGTTTGTGAAAAGAAAATTTGCCAATGACACAGTTTTTGATGGAAATTTTCATTTTGAAAACCACTTTACCATACCTTTGTTAAAACTTACATTTTGGATGAGCAGTAAAACTAATGTTCGCTCAAAAAATTTTTGCTTTATACCTTTTGTATTAGTTTCTTGTGACGGCCGTTACAGAGTACCACCAACTTGGTGACTTAAAACAACAGAAATTTATTCTCTCATAGTTCTGGAGGTTAGAAGTCTGGAACCAGTACCACGGGGCCAAAATCAAAGTGTCAGCAGGGGCTGTTTAAATTGAAAGTAATTATTGATAGATATGTAGCTATTGCCATTTTATTATTTATAATTTAGCTTTTTTTTTCTTTCCATTTTAAAGAAGTCCCTCTAACTTTCTTTGTCAATACTGGTTTGGTGGCGATGAACTCCTTTAGCTTTTTCTTGTCTGGGAAGCTCTTTGTCTGTCCTTCAATTCTGAATGCTAGCTTTGCTGGGTAGAGTAATCTTGATTGTTGATCCTTGGTTTTCATCATATTGAATATTTTCTGCCACTCCCTTCTGGCCTACAGAGTTTCTGTTCAGAAATCAGCAGTTTAATGGGTGGTCCCTTATAAATTACTAGCTGCTTTTCTCTTGCTGCTTTTAGAATTCTCTCCTTGTCTCTAACTATTGCCATTTTAATTATGATGTGTCTTGGCGTGGGCTTGTTTGGGTTCATCTTGTTTGGGACTCTGTGTGCTTCCTGAGCTTGTCTGTTTCTTCCACCAGGTTAGGAAAATTTTTAATCATTATCTCTTCAAATAGGTTTTCCATTCCTTGATCTCTTTCTTCCCCTTCTGATACCTCTATGATGCGAATGTTTTTACGCTAGATGTTGCCCCAGAGGAATCTTAAACTATCCTCATTGTTTTGAATTTGTTTTCTTTTTGTTGTCCTGACTGGATGTTTTCTGCTACCTTTTCTTCCACATCGCTGATTTGAGTCTCTGCTTCATCTGGTCTGGTAATTCCTTCTATTCCATTCTTTATTCCAGTTATTGTATTCTTTATTTCTGCTTGGTTCTTTTTTATAGTTTCTATGTCCTTCTTTATGCTTGCTATCTCTTTGTTGAAATTTTCACCAAGTTCCTTATAACTACTGTTTGGAGCTTTGGCTCTAATAGGTTGTTTGCCTCCATCTCAATTAGATCTTTTTCTGGAGTTTTCTGCTCTTCTTTCCCTTGGGACACACCTATTTGTTTCCTCATTTTGGCTGCCTCTCTGTGTTTGATTGTTTGTATCAGGTAGATCTGCTACATGTTCCAGTATTACTGAGTATCTTTATGTGGTAGGTGAACTGTGGGGCCCTGGCACTGTCTGCCCAGTCACCTGCGCTGGGCGCTCCTGTAGATTTTTGTTTGGTGGCAGAGCTGTGCCTGGAGCTACTCAGCAACAGTCTCAGAGCACCCTGAGACCAGCTGCCACCCAGCTGGGACCTGCGAGCTCCTCCCGTAGTTTTCCAGGAAAGATGGCGATGTGGGCAGGGCTGGCTGCTCACCAGAGACAGCGCCTCTGGTGTTAGGGTAGTCAGGTTGGGGCGGGTCCCAGTGACTCAGCAGGGCTCGTCAGACCAATTAGATTCAGATGTGGCCGGTGTGGTGGCAGGCTACACACAGAAAAGATGGGACCTGCCTGCCAGTTGCTGGGAGGAAATCTCACTCAGGAAAAAAGGGACTTTTCCTCCAGCCCTTGCTCCAAAGCCACACACCTCAGTTGGCCCCCAAGATGCCTCCAATGACCATCTCTCTGCTGGAGCACAAGAAGAGTACCCACAAGTGACCGGGTCTGTGAGAGGGTTCTTTAAGAAAATGTCTGGGTTTCTTCCTCCAGCCTTTCCTCGGAATCCCCACTGTTTTCACAGCCAGATGTGGGGGGCCTCTTCCCAGCTCCAGTGCTCTGAACTGGGAACCTTGGTGTGCGGCTTGGGTCCCTCAGTGGCTGAGATACCCCTTCTGATTCTCTACCCCCACCAGAGGCTTGGGGCTACTCCTTTTCACATCTCCACCCCTCCTATCTGTCTTGAGGCGGCCTCTTCCTTGTTTGCTCAGTTACGTAACTTCCCTTCAGCTAGGCTTCACGTGCTTCTCCGCATTGCTGGTTCTATAATTTAGTTGCAATTTTAATGTGTTCATGGGACAAGGCAGGCACCGTGTTCACCTACTCCACCACCTTATGTCTCCCCTATTTTCCATACCTTTAACTGGCAAAGAATTTGACCAAGATTATGTAAAGAATTCTTACGTTCAATAACAAAAGAAGGCAACCTGGTGAGGAATAGGATTAAGATTTGTAAAGACAGTTCACACACAGAGAGAAAATGATAAACAATTGTCAAAGAAAATATAACAACTCACTGAGGGACAATAAATTTTAAATTTGGTATTTTTATCTACCCACACCTTTCAAATGCACACACACGTACCCCCTCACACCCCCTCCACACACACACACACACCCTTAAACCTTAGAGTTTACTGACCATGTGCAGGTAGCCTCCCCATTACACACTTGCTACAATCAAAATATTTTTTATCTTTTTTTTCCTCAAAATATTTTTTAAAAGACCAATAATAACAAGTATTGTTGAAAACATGGAGTAAATAGAATTGCTATTTCATATCTCACTTCTATATATAAGTATTCTACTCCTGGTGGGAATGAAAAATAACTTTACTGTTTTGGATAACTATTTGGCAGTTTCTTATAGAACTAGGTCTACACTATTCTTACACCCAGTCATTCTATTTATTCGAGAGAAATAAAAATATATTTCCATTTGAAATAAAAGCAACGTTTATAACATAAAATGAAATATTAGTAATACAAAAAGAATAGATTATTTATATCTGCATAGATTCATGCAGCATAGACAAAATTTAATCAGGTGATTGAAGAAACCCAGGCACAAAAAATGTATATGATCCCATGTTTAGAAAATTCTAGAAAGGACAACATAATCTAGTGACAGAAAGCAAATCAGTGGTTGCCAAGAGCAGAGGGAGAGGTAGATGCAATGGGGCTTGAGAAATGCTTCGAGGGCGATGTGATGGTTTCTCAGGTGTACACAACAGTCAAAAGTCATTAAATGAATCAGCTGTGTGGATGCAACCTATTGTATGTAAATGAGCTCACCGTAATGTTTATAAAATTTAAAAAAATGCATACTGTAAAACCTAAAATGTTGAGAAAACACAGCATTAAGTATATAAATAAAGGTGCTTAGAAGCCCCAAAATAACTTAATGTCTTGATGAATTGAACAGAGAAAATACTTCATGCATTCAGTTGATTAAAAAAAACTTAAAATGTCCTTGTTTACCTACTTACCACAAAGATTTTATGATGAAACATTGATAGAGTAAGCCAAAGACCACCAACATGCTCTGCCTTACTTTAATAATAGTTTGTTTTCAATCACAGGAAGTGAAATGGTATAGTTCAATGAATACATTTTGTAATTTATTTTTTTATTAACAGACAGAAATTGGCTGATAATATAAAAGTAAAAAGTGATGTGCAAATGGGCATAGAATCTACCCCTCAAAAGGGATGGAGCTAAAATGTAAATTAAGGGGGGGTTCCAGGGGGTTCCCTGGTGGCATGGTGGCTAAGGCTTCAGCGCTCTCAACGCTGCAGCCTGGGTTCGATTCCCAGCCAGGGAGCCACCCCCACCCCAAAAGAAAAGTAAATTTAAAAAAATCAAACTCTGCAATATATCAGTAAAAAAGCTTATGCTGCAATTGTATAGTCCATATATTTTATAGTGTACATAAATTAACTATATATAGAATATAAATCTCTAAAATAGAGAATGCTATGTTAGAGACCTTAAAAATCTTCCCAACTAGAAACCACTTTCCAGTAATAAATTTGCTCATTATTTCATTTTTGCAAAAAAGTATTTTTTTCCACCTTTATCTCTTTGTTCTTTCCTTTACTATATATCATTTATTACTGATATTTGACAAAAGTTTGCCCTATGAACAAGCTCAACGTTAGCAAGAAGTCATTATTGTCTTCTTGGTCTGGAAGTTGGTGATCTATTTTTTGGTTCTAAATCTCTGCTACTTTCTAAGTGATTCAATTGTCAAAGAAATAATTCTTAGTTCCACTCTGAAATAGAGTACCTGTGTCTGATCGTGAATCCGTTTAAAAGATAAATCTTCACAGGAAACATAGAAAATGATAGGTTTTCTCCAATATAAAAATATATATCATTTATCAAGAACTGGGTTAAATTTTTCATCTTAGTACTATTAAAATACAATATACATAGTGATAAATTATTCATGTTCGTTAAAATATAATTAAAAGATCTATTTGTACAGACTATTTAAAATTTACTTTTTATATATACTTCCATATGATCTATATTACATATTGTATTATAAGTAATATAAAATTATACTTTAATTTTTTCATCATAATAAAAAAGTCTCATGTTAAAGTAGTTCATTTTTAACATTTATATATAAATAAGAATAGTTAACAAAAAAAATTTATAGCTAAGGGGGATCATCAGAGAGCAAATATTTTTTTCATACAAAAAGAGACTAATTTAACATAGACTACAAAAATAATGGGCTCAATTCGGAAAATGAAGAAAATTGAAACCACATGAATCTAGAAGGTTCTCTTTTGTTACAGATAGACCTCCACTATAGTTCTGCTAAGCCAGACAGAAATAAAGCCTAGGAGTTGAGAAAACTGGTTTTGAAATCAGATATATGCATACACGTATTCACTATAAGAGCTGTGAGACCCTGAGGAATATTCTTGCTTTCCTGAAATGATAAATACCCATGAAATTTCTTCAAGGATTCAGTATCTTCGTGTATGAAAGCATTTAGCAGACTGACTACCCCATAGTAAATCCTCCATAAATGATGGTTTTTAGTCCAAAAATCACTCTCTCCAAAACACTGCAAATTGGTTCTAATTCACATCTCTTTAAAAAATTGGAAAGTTAGTGTCAGAAGGAATATTCCAAAGCAGGTACTTCTACCAATAAATTAAGAACATTTAGGTAATATCGTATAACCTAGGCAAGATAAAGTAATGTTTTGAAAGCAAATACATCATTATGCTCAAAGTGAGGAGCCCTTTTATAATTGGATTTTTTTAGTATTTTTAATAACTTTATTTTAACAATTAGGAACAAAATCAAGTTTACCATATGTCCTACTTCCTAACCTAGCTGCATTTTTCAGAACGTCTTTCTAAGAATTCCATTTAAACAGATGCAACAATATTTCCAAACAAATCGGTGAAACCTAATCCGAGGTCTTGGGCTGTGATCACTAAACCTGGTCTGTCATTAATGTGGCAAAAGAGTCAGTAATTCAAATGCTCTGTGCATTGATATATAAAGTTTTTGTATTGAAATTAAACAGAGCTAAGAGCAAAAAGCTATAAAAAGAAAATATGTATCATAGGATTAAAAAAAAAAAAACATCACTGGCCTGGAAGAAAGAAGAAAAAAGAAAAGAAAAAGAAAGAAAATGTCACTGGGATAAGACAATCTTGGGAAAATCTCCTTCGTGAGGATTGAGAACCAGAAAATCTGTGTAATTACTCTTCCTGGGGAGCCGAAATGATTACTAGACTGTGACTATTATCTGTTCGTATTAAATAAGTTATACCGGGGCGGCGGGGGGAGTTAAATATAAGGGGATGGAAAGAGCAGTCACATTAGGTGATGAACTTATTATACATCAAGGTGACAATGCACTGTAGAATTGTATGCCTGAAACCTATGTAATCCTTGCTAACAGAGGTCACCCCAATAAGTCTAACAATAAAAAATGAATTAAAAAAAATAAGTTATACCAAGGTCCAGAGTTGCCCTTCGCAGAGAAAGGCAGATTGTGCATTCCACAGAAAACGCTAAATGCCTACAAATCCACCAGCAAAGCCCTCTTGGATAAGAAACCATGCACATTCCTTTTTACACATCTGTAATGTAAGTGGAATAAAGTACTTCAGGGAGCAGAGTAAGTGAAAATAAAAGATCACCATAGACCCTTAATTTTACCTTTAATAAATACAAAAGTAGAGTCAATACATCCACTTTTCCCCCCACCATCACGGCGTTTGCTGAACAGTCATCAAATGACAATAATACTGTGTTGGGATAACAAGTAAGTTCTTGAAGAATTTCATCTCTAGGAAAGTGGTGAAAACAATAAAAGTGGTATTTGGCTAGCTCTTAGCATTATAATTAAAACAGAATAAATGAAGATGATCTAAATAGCCATATCTCACACATCATTTCGTGACCATTTCATTGTCATAAAAAAAAAAAGTAGGGGAGTTCCCTGGTGGTGTAGGGGCTAAGGCTTCGGCGCCGTCAATGCTGGGGCCTGGGTTCGATTCCCAGCCAGGAAACTACTCACATTAAAAAAAAAAAAAAAGTAGGGATCTTAAACAGAGGAAAGGCCTTCTTCAGTTTGATAGATCTAGTCTCCCTTAATTCAAAGAGAAAAAGACTAACAACCTTATATTAAATTTCAGAAAAGCTATAAACAGGCAATTCACAGAACAAACACAAATGGCCACTAAATCTGGAAAGATGCTCAGTCTTAATCTATTCCAGGAAATACAAAGTAGCATAATCAAAGTGTACAATATTTGCCAATCAACTTAAAAAACTGAGAAGTAATTGTAGATAACATGAGCGATACTTAAGGATACAAATAAATGAGCAATCTCTTACTCAGAGTAAAAGTATAATTTATTGAAGCCTTTTAGGAAAACATCGGTATCTATCAAAATTTCAAATCAAATACATCAGAAATCTGACCCAGTAATTCCATTTTTAGAAATTATATGCAGCTCTGCAGCTCAGATATGCCTTAAGTGTGGCTTTGCTAAGTGATGTGACAGAAAAAAAAATTGCTCAACGTATCCAGTATATAAATCCAGGAAACAATCAGAAATGTCTTGGACTCTTTTTGTAACAATACTTGCAACTAGTTTGCAAGGAGGGACATTGAAAAGCTCAGAGTTGGAATGAGAGTAAGTAGGTGATTTTTCAAAATACAAGAAAGATGCATGTATGAGGGCAAGAGTCAAGGGTTATTGGGGAAATCTCTGTACCTTTTGCTCCGTTTCTGTAATTTGCAGTAAATGAGATCTTATTATACAAACATTTTTCAAGAAACTGTTCTAAAAAAATGAAGTTTAATTAAGTTATTTTTACTATAGTAAAAAAAAAACTTCTCCATAAAAGTAAATGTCATGGTGGAGCCTATTACACAATCATATGGGTCCTGTTTACGTTGTACTTGCACTCTGTAGGTGTCAGACACAATGATGCCACACGTTAATGGCTAAATTGATCAGGGCGAGATATCAGAAAAAGGGAAAAATATCGAAACACTAGGAAAACAATCCGACTCTCGTGGTGTAAAATGTATAACGTTTGTAGATAATATCAGGGAAGGACAGGCTCAGGGGATACGTCTCCTCATCCTCAGGTCTAGCTGGTTTGGAATCTGAGATTTGAAAGAAAGTACAATCTGCAGAGTTCACATTTCTTAACCCAGTTAGTTCTAGCAGGTATTGTAATGAGAAAATTCGAGAAAGGTAGGTAGCCTGCTTTGCAGGTAGGCTCAGGATGATCTTTTAGAAGGCTTTCTTCCTCTAGTCTTCCTTAGTGAAATGCTCACTTCGATCATGGAAGTATGAATTGAGTGGTGAAGGCTTTTAACACGAGAGCTACTGTGCTTTGCAATTTTTTTCACCTTTGAGACTTGAATTCTTCCCTTATTCTCTGCCCTAAAAAAAAAAAAATCTTTGTGGTGTAGCATTTATGAAGCTACTTGGTCAGTTTTGCTGTTCTCAGTTGTGTTACAGGAGTAAAATAATAGGATTAACAATTAAAGTGGGATTAGTATTTGTAGTAGGTAGTCTAAGCAGATGAAGGCTAGCTCATGGACATAATAGTCTGAAAATCAGTTACCAAAATTATCAAGGTATTTAATTTAGTACAGTTAGAGAGTTGGATGCATTACTAGAAAATAACTTGAGTTATAACTTTTACAGCCTTTGGCAGCCTGTGAAGAGGGTTCAGCCTTTACATCGCTGTGAGTTTGAAGGGGGAATCCCTTCTGGTTTATGTGGTGAGCACGGGGTTTCCTTAGGACCCCACAGGAGGCTACTTTGAGTTTCTCTCTAAGCCGAGAATGACCCAGGATAACCAAGCATCCCCTGTGCAGATGTTTGCAGAGACCTTGCCTTTATCTTGCTCATGGCCACTCCGTGTTACCCTGAGCTCATGGATGGTCTGCAAGCCTCATTCCCCACTTAGTACATCAATGCTTAAGGCATTGTGATGGGGCCCTGGCTCCATCACATCTGAAAGGTCCCCAGGCCTTGCAGAGAAGGGTGCCTCTACCCTGGCCTCTCATGCACTGCACTGATACTCTGGTTTTTAAAAGTCGAAAATTAAATTTGAAAAGTAGATTAACTCCAGATCAACCCTGCAGACCAAACACAATAGTTTGTGGCCCAGAATTATTTGTGAGCCACTCGTTTGCAATCTCCGGTTTAGAGAAAAGATCAGGTTCTAGGAGGGCAGGTCCTTGCCTCGAATGCCAGGTTTGCCACAGATACATGTGCTTGGGCCACCGTTGGCCGAGTCCCTTGGTGGACTAACAATGTTGTGCCGTGTTGTCCTGCTCCTCATGCCACGTGACTAGTTCAGGAAGAGGCACAAGAGCCTTCTGAGTCGATGAGTTCCTTCTCCTGGATGCTAAAACTGGGAGAGACATAACATGTCTCTTGCAGTCAATGTCAGGAGCTGTTAAGCTCTAGCCTTTAGTCCAGAAAGGCCAAGGAGACCACTGAGCCACAGAAGAGAGAAGAATGAGAGAAATAGTTAAGTATAGAGTAAGTGTTAGAGAATAGAAGATCTTTGTCACCTCAATGTCTGTCCCAATACTGGGATCTAAGTAGACAGGCAAGGCAAATACTATAAATACAGGAAGGATATCAGTTAGACGATGGATTTAAAATTCCAAGGGCACAATTTTTATTTTATTTCAGCACCATCTCTCCCTCTTGCCTTCTCTTTAGAAACAAAAACAAACTCTCCTATATAGAACCCGTGTCGTTATGTTTTAGGCAGGGCTGGCACTGCCTGTCCACTCCTGGTCACAGCAAAGGGCACATGGCCCAGGCCAAGTTAGGGAGAGTCCACTGACCTCTAACCGATCATTTTGACTCAAGATTTAGTTCCAAGGTCAGGATTCGTAGAGGACACAAACTGAGCCAAGGAGAATCAGGGTATTCACTGATCTTTAGTGCATGGCTAGAAAGCAGTGGCATTCTGCATGGATAGGATATAGGTATAGAGCTGCCAAAAATTAATTCATTATTCTCTCCCTACATGCAGTCAGTTTGCAAGTTAAGCCAATACAGGGTGAAGCTGGACAAAATGAGGAAAAAAAGAAACTCCTTCACCTGAATCTCTGAATTTAGCTCTTTGCAAACCCAGATTTGTTATCTGGTGTGAATGGGTAGGTTCGTCCTCACCTTAAACTGGCTTGAGTCAGGTAATGTGCAATAAATGAGATGTTATTACCCAAAAGTTATTTCAGGAAACGTAGGCAGCTCTATGTTATTATTATCATCTAGTATTGACTCTAAGGAAAGCCCCCAAATAAAATTTCCAAAGTATTTAGAATGCGGAAGTATGCTTTAAATTTTCTTATCCATTATTTTTATGTAAAGAAATCTAGTTAAAGATGTTTGAAACTCAGCCCTGCCTCCTTAACTACTCCAAACAACGTGTATTCTAGGTTAAAAAAAAATGCACTTGCTATGAAAACACAACTTCAGAACAAATAATTACTCCCCTACCAACCCCATTAGCATGCCAAAAGCTGTTTATAAAGAGATTCTAGACCCATCCTGGTGAATTTACATGCCAACTTCTCCATGAAGGTTTATTAATTCAGCCTATTAGTCAACGAGCATTTGTTCAGGATCTGTGTGCCATGCAGTGGGTAATGGTCTGAGGCGACAAATAAGAAAAAAGTAAAATTTGAGCACCTAGAATAAGGTGTACAAATCAATAAACAATTGCAATGCAGTGTGATAGGGACTATAACGAATGTCTGCAGAGGGTGATTGATGAGAAAATATTTCACGGTCCTGCCGCTGTGTGTGTGTGTGTGTGTGTGTGTGTGTGTGTGTGTGTGTGTGTAAGTAATGAGCAGTCTTTCCACATATAATTTGATCCATACTTACACATATAAAGCATTTCTGTAAGTTTTATTCATGCTTGATCACCAAAGGATGGACTAATTTCTTAAGGACCTAGGAGTCCAAAGATAACCAGAGAACATATCTTTATTCACAAGGTTCCTTTTATTGTCTATATAAGTTAAAATTAAATGACTAGGCTAAGATTCAATAAAAAATGTTTTAAAGATTTAAGATTTAAATATGGAGCCATTTTCTGGCGAAAATACAAAATTTTGTGACTATTATTATCAAATTCTACAAGTTAGTCTTATTTTTAGAAGTTAAATTTCCTTAGAGGCAACATTTTAAGAACCACACATTTATCAAGCACGTTTTTTCCTAATAGTGCAACAGTCCACAACTCCCAAGGGAATTATAAAGCCATTAGCGTGCAGTGCACAGGCCTTCAACCGGTCCTCACTGAAGTCTGTGGATGTCCTGATGTGGAGACGTGGCCCAGTGTTCTGACCATTGAAATCAGAGAAGCATGCCCCACCTTCGGGCCATCAATGACCCCTGTGTCACAGCCCAAGAGCGGTAGCAAGATGCCAGCACGCATCAGTGAGCCTGGCCTGAGGCCAAGAAAAGAAGACTTTGCCCCTCCAAGGTGCAGGGATGGGGACATTGATACCCCCAGAACATGGCACCTATTTAATCTCTTCACCTGGCAACCTTCCTTTGTCAACTTACGATGTTGGAAATGTCCCCCTTGCTAATGGGCTATCAGCGTGCAGAATCTTTAGAAGCTGGGCTGTACTGTCTGGGGTGCTCTCCCTGCCCCTCTCGGAGAGCCCCAGCTCCCTCTCAGCTCCCCACTCACCCTAATTCCCCACCTTAATTCCACAGGGTTCCTCTATGTGGTCTGCATCTGACCAGGTAGCCTCTCTCCTTGCTAATCCTCAAATTATATTCCACAAAGCCCATTTGATTCAGAAGAGGCTCATTAAAATTTTTGGTTGTTAAATGTATTGGAGTGACCTTGGTGAGCAAAAATGACATGGATTCCAGGTGTACCATTCTACAGTGCATCATCTGTGCCTTCTATAATTTTCTAAATGTGTTTTACAGAAAGGAATAGGAAGCAACATACACCTTAGCTTTGATAAGTCAGGCATTCGAACTGCTATCACGTGCTTCACGAGTGCACAGAGCCCCCAAATCTATAAACCAAAACATAAATTAGATATATAACAAAATCCTAATATAAAATAGTGTGAAAGCAGGCATTAGCCTATTTCCCAGAGCTATGTAAAAAGGTTGGACTGTCTATGCATAGAACAATAGAATTATAATCGTGAGTAGTAGTTGCTGTCTAGACACAAGAAATACAGAGCTCTATTTTGGCTTTGCCACTGACGAATCATATACAAGTCAATTAACCTTTATTAAACATTATTTGCTACCTCTCCATTTCACGGTAGGGTTTTGGAGATTTGGATGCCTATGAATTAGTGTAGTTTTGTTTCTTAAATGGCTGTGATCCAAAAAATAAAGAAGAGAAAATACAACCATACGTGCCCAGGTGTGACCACCAATTATATTGCATTAGTGGTAGCTTTTAAAGGATATTTATTGATTGCAGAATTTCTTTCAATTGTTGTGGTTATTTGTCCTTTGTCATGTATTAGAGCAATTCTTTTAAAAATAACTGTATTCCTTTATTAATATATCATATTACTACTAAAAGTTTTCTGTTCAATTTGAATACTATAGCAAGAAAGTAAATTTTTTACCTTAAAAGAACAAGCATTGATTTATCCTTGTAGTTAAAAACACCTATTGATATAAATCGCTTGGCAGGAAACATGTTGCATTTAAAACTAATCTTACATTTGGAAATTTGAACAGATCTACCTAGAACCTTTTATCAAGGTTAACTTTTATTCTTCAAAGTTGTCCGTGGTTTCTTTCAAAATGTACATTCAAGGTTATTGAATGCAAGCGTAAAACATCAGTCTCATATTTTCTTCTATGCTAGAATACGTGTAGGGAAAAGATACTTATTTTAAAATATAAAACTTTAATTAGAGGTGGCCATAAAAACCTGACTTTGAAACATTCGCAGAACATTATTCAATGTTGCCACCTTCAGGACAAATTTTTAAGTAGCAGTGAAAGGGTAGGATTAAAGATATTCTTTCGGTGATTAAATACTTAGTCTACGATAATGATGCAAGATTCATTAGACTTTTTAAGGCACCTAAACATATGACTTAAAAAAATTATTCTTCTATTGAAATAAATGCTCAGAAAACTTCAACAAGAGTATGTTCATCTACAAGTCACCCAGGGATGGATTTATTTAAGAACTATTGGCCATAGGCATTGTGCTAAGTGTTGACAATACGAAGATGACTAAAGACGTATTAACTACACTCAAGGAGTCTACAGTGCAGAGAGGGGAATAGATACACAAATTAAATATTCCAATGACATGATCCATGTTCTGATAGAAGTAAACAGACAGTTAGGGAAGAACACAAGGCACACACCCAACTCCAGGAGCTATGAAAGTGACAGGGGGGACGGCATGGGGAGCTCACTGAGCTTAGTCTGTGAATAGAATAACTTCAAAATAATTTAGGCCTTTTTCCTTTTGCTTATTTCTATTAAAATAAAGTGGGCAAGATACAAAAGCATTCTGAGAACTAGAACAACGATCGTGTTTTCTGCTGTGTACGTAAAATGGAGATTATATTCACTGAGTAGCAGGTATTTCATGAGAACCATGAACTATTGCCTCCCTTTGTGTGTCCTGCTCGTAGGCTTTCACACATTTGCAACAGTCTTCCTCATTGCAACAATCCTAGGGGAAAAAATAATAATTCGTTGTGCTAGTCTGGACCATACAACTGAATTACAAGTCTGGGGTTATTGATTGTCAGGTGCTGTCATTCTGGAATGCTCCATGAACAGCAAAGAAAAATTCTAAAATTTGATATTGCTCAGGATGCTTTTCTAGCATGGGAGAAACTTTTGTGCTAATGAAGATCAGTGGAAAATTTTCATTCTTACTGTCTGACTTTTCCACGTACATGGCCACTGAAACAGCTCCTGCCTTTCGTGTAAAGGCATTATTGTCATTATACCCACACATATATGTAGGGACGAGATGGATCTATAAAGCAGGAGAATTATGTGGCATTAAGCCAGGGAGACGTGTTCTACCCGAAATTTGCTATACCTGCCTTATCCGAGAAGGGTTTTGAGCTTCTCTTGACTGTAATAATTTCTCCAAAATGTCATTGTAGGATTTTTAAATACAAATGATCATTATCATGACTACTAATTAAACTAGAATTATTTTAATCAGCGAAAATGGAAATAGCAATATTGATTCAAGGAATTAAATTGATAAGAACTTACTATAGGAAACAACCCAAATCAAAGAAATTTCTGCTGAAATTTGAATTTGAGAAAGAAGAAAAGAAAAAGACAGGGTAGAGGGCTACATTATGTCTCTTTTATGATTTTTATAGAACAAGAGGGAAGAAATACAAATCTGAGGTTCATAGTTTTCCTGATAAAAGATCATCCATGCATGCTAATTGAAGTACAAGAGTTGATTATTTCCTAATGTTACTTAAAAATACTTCTGTCCAAGTTCTAATACACTAATTAGAAACCTAATTGCACATGTCAGCAAGCAATGTCCCTCCTGAGTTACCACTTCTAAGTGAGGCTTATGTGTAGGTGGCTTTTTTCTCCTGGATTTAGCTTGTCTTCCATGCGGCCACCTCTTTGCTTTCAGAAACATTCACTGTGGAGATAGGTTGTGCTCTCGTTTTATATGACAAATTTTGTAAACAATTTAACCTTCAAAGTCAGCTCACGCTGAACCAGAAATGACAACAAAAAGAAATCAAAGTTATGTGGTCTTAAATTAATGAAATGAGATAAATTGATCTTCATTTAAAAGTCACTCACTACATTCTATTTCTTTTCCATTTATTTCACCACAGGTTAGCAAAATCTCTCTCTCTCTCTCTCTCTCTCTCTCTCGTGTGTGTGTGTGTGTGTGTGTGTACGACCCAGGTCTGCAAATTGTTTCTTACAGATAGGCTCTTATCTGTGTCAGACCCCTGAGAACCATGAACTATTGCAACTCCCTCCCTGGTGAGGATTCATCCAGCATTTCCACTTTAATTCACTTGTGCTTATTACTGCTTTTCATTTTAACTCATGGAAAATGTTTAATTTTTATAAATTACAGCTTAAAGTAATTCCAACTATCTTCCATATTTGCTCTCAAGAAGATTCCATTCAAGTCTTAGTTGAAGGCTCCATAGTATATGTTAGAATCTCCAAACTTCAGCCTATTTGAAAAGTAGAAATAAAATTGATTTATTCATTAAGAAACAAGAAGATGAAGATAAGAATATGGAGTGATGGGGATTCCCTGGTGGTGTAGTGGCTAAGGCTTTGGTACTCTCAATGCCACGGCCTGGGTTTGATTCCCAGCCAGGGAGCCACCCAAAAAAAAAAAAAAAAAAAAGAATATGAAGTGAAATGACATAATTTCTATTCTCAATGTTACAGTTTAATAGGGAAAACAAGAAAACTGCTATAATATCTCGGAGTTTTATATAGATTAAATCATCTAATGAGATTTAAGAGGCATTTTGCAGACTGTATCCATTCTAATTCAAAATTTTACGACCTGGATTGTACAAAACACACGTGCCAGTACAGCCGAAGAAAATCACTTGCTCGGTTCTCCTAAGCTCAGCTACCAGTCACAGCCGAGCAGGCACCCTCCTGCTGCCTCCCTCCTGCTCTCTTTCTGGTCTGGACACAGAACCAAGCCTCCTGGGGCATCTCCTTCCTTCCCCTATGGGTCAGTTCCTGGGGGGGACATGCCATTGTGCCATCGCCACCACCTTGTCTTGCAGACAGGCTGGCGTGGTTTCTCACGAAGTGAAGCTAGTTCCCCTCAGCCAGATCCTTCTGAAGGTCAGGTCCTTGGGCCCCCAAACACGGCTTTCTTCCTACTCCACCAAAGTCTTCGGCACTTTAACCAAGCAGCTCATTCCAATATTCATATATTATTCTGTAGTGATAATATTGCACAGTTGGAAAGGTGTACACGGCATATATGAGCAGTCGGAAAATAAAAATAAAATATATACCAATAAAAGACTTGGTTTTGGGCCTTCTCTGACTCCTCCCCTCCCACGAGGACAGGACCTCCTGGGGTCAAGGGAGCATGTGGCCTTGAAGCCCAGCGCTCACTTCTCTGGGGACCCAGGACCTCACAGTTCCCCGCCCCAGTGCCCCAGATCTTGCTTCCAAGGTGGTGTATGACTCTTGTGCAGGTCGGGCCCTAGCAGGATGTGTCACTCGAACCCCAGCAGTGTTTGAGGGGCAGATATTTAGGGGAGGTATGGGCACAGCTTGGATAGACATGCTGTTAACTTGGGCTTTGTGTATTTTGAACCTTGCTTTGGTTTTGTTTTGGCCATAAAAGTTTAGAATTGTTAAGAACGCCTTATGAATTCATCACTTTATTATTGTTGAATGACCTTTATCCATGGTAATATGTTTTGCTCTGAAGCATACTTTGCTCAATATAAATGTGGCAGCCACTCAAACTTTATTTTTTGATAAGGGTTATTTTCTTAATCTTTTCATTTTTAACATTTTTTTTCCTTTTATTTGAAGTGTGTTTCTTATAAGCAGCACATAATTGTGTCCTGTTTTTGTAAAATCCAATCTGACAACCTCCATCCCTGAGTTGGGATAGTTAGACCATTACATTGAGTGTGTTATTGGTATGGTTGGTTTAAATCTGCTTTTTGTTTTCTATTTGTATCTAATGTATTTCCCTTTTCTCTTTTTCTGCCTGCTTTTGAAATAATTAAATATGTTTATTAATGCATTTTATCTCTGTTACTTTATGTGCTAGTACTATATGTTTGTTTTGTTATTTAGGGGATGCTCTAAGGTTTATATTACAGTTTACATTGTTAATTGATCCCTTTCTAATGACATTATACCACTTCACATATATTAATAGTATATGAACCTTCATGCTTTATACTCCCATGTCCATAACATTCTTGATAACTATTGCTCAAATGCTATATGTGGCATATGAAACCTTTTAGAGATAAATTTAGGGTCTGGATGTTAAATTCTTCCAGAGAGGATTTAGGTCAGGGGCCTGTCTCCTGAATCCAATCTGGGGTTGAGCTGATGAAAAGTTGAATTGAAGGTAGGTTCTGTTCTGTTTCTGGTTTGCTCTTCCTTAGAGGGTAAGTCACTGAGCTCTCCTTCGCTGTGTTTTCTAGATTTGAAAATGTTGTTTCTGTTATCTGTGTCCTTATACTGCTTTCCTTGCTCATTTGTCTTTTTTTTTTTTTAATGTCTTCACTGTCGTTTTATTGACGTGTCAAGAGGGAGAAAATTTTGATGTGCACTCAGTTTATGACCTTCGTTTGGAAAGGTCCTTTCCATTTTCATTGTGAACCTACTTCTTGGGATCTGGATATGAATTTGGGGGAGATAGAACAGACAGCGATCTGACGAAGAGACAGAGTAGAGTTCTTTACTAAAATATTCATGACCATCTCACCTGGAGGCACTTTCCTTGGATTCATCTGCCCTTTTCTTTTGGAATGAGTCCTTTCTCACACACACACCTGACTTCTTGTTCAAATAGTCCTTTTGTGGGTGTGTATACCTCACACATTGCCCAGACTTGTAAGAGACTGTGATAGGCTGGATAAAAGACTCCTCCTTATTTCAAGACACTACTGTTATTCTCATAATCAGGTGATTTTCCCACAGAATATCATGAATTCAGCAAATATTTACTTAGGGTTTTGTATATGGAAAGCATTGCATTGGTTTTCATACTTCACAGTGTTCCTTCATATCTTAGCAAGTGAACAAATGACCATAAACCTAAGAATTAATTGGAGACAATTGCATCTAAGCATTATAGCCAGGGGGACCTCAGGGACTATACAGTCTTCATCTGCAGGTGAGAGAACGGAAACACCGAATGGCTTAATGAATCAGAGAGCTGCCCCCTTATTGAAGATTAATGAAGTGTCCTGGGGAATTTCTAGTCTGTTCAACCCAAATTGAGAATCCGTGGAGTAATTTGGCGAATTTCTGCATTAAACTAGAAAATCAATTGCTGATGGTATATTAGCTAGCATCTTGGGTGAAATATAAACCTTATGTTCAAATGAGTTATCAAATCAATTGTGAACCCACTCCAAATGCTTTGACCTGTAAGTTGTTGCAGTCAGTGCTATAACAGCACAGCTCCCACTGTCTTAGCCAGAATGCAAATGCCTTTTTAAGAATTCCTGATTCTTTGTAACAACAGTTAAGTGTTGAAAGTTACGTTATGCATTACACATGCACAGAATTGCACTGGAATTTTGTCTGATTGAAGATGTAGGTAAGACCATTTGTCTTGCTTTTCTCTTGAAATCCCTAAGTCAGTAAATTTCATGCTACAAAATATTCATCTATCTTCTTAAAATAGTACGTTACGGTATGGGGTCAAAGGTGGGTCACCATTCAGAGGGGTGCTTCAGTGTCTAAAACAGTAGCTTCTTCATTAATGTGCAGACAAGTGCATATCACCAAGCAGGAGTTTTGTGCAGAATACACTGGTGCTGGATAGTGAATTTAAATTAGATAATCCCTAGATCCCTTCCAATTTAAAGTTATGTGAGTAAGTGTCTCAGAGACTGTTAGAGTATAAATCAATTTTCAAGAATGTAAAGACGTATTCCTCATGGATGCCTCATTAAAATGTTTTTACAGATATATTACTCTAGCACCTACTTCTTTTATTTTGTATTATGCCATCATCATAAATTTATATTTTATCTATATAACCAATTATGTACTCTATATCTACACAGGATAAGTACACTCAACAGTAATGTGACTTTAAAGAAAGAAAAATGTTTTTTTAGCACACACACATATATTTTATATGTCATACACAGGGAAAAGCAAGTTCTGATGAAATTGGG
Source organism: Lyroderma lyra (assembly GCA_004026885.1). Taxonomy (NCBI): domain Eukaryota; kingdom Metazoa; phylum Chordata; class Mammalia; order Chiroptera; family Megadermatidae; genus Lyroderma; species Lyroderma lyra. Next base: position 91,572 of record PVJL010000886.1, read on the forward strand.
TTAATAAATAAATGTGATGATGTTTTGGGGAGGAATGGAAGTCTTCACTCTAGACCACCCTGATACAGATTTAGGCATTTCTTTCTTTGTAAAAGCAAAATCACTAGCTTTAAAGTAAAGACCGTTTCACACTGAGAAGTCAGTCCTGTGAGTGCAGTCCACAAAGTCGGACCCTCCCTGATGAGGGGTTGGTAGATTCCGAGTCAGCCGTGACCTTTAATTCCGCAAACACAAAGGACTGTCACCTGGCTTCCTTACTCCATGGCTTTCAGAAATGAATGCTTGAGTACCCTTCCATGTGCCTCAGCTATCTGCCCTAGGATAATTTGGGGCTGATTGGACAGATAGTAAAAATACCCCCAGATGTTTTCATTGTGACATTTGAGAACCAGTGAGCCAATGCCATTTGATTTGCTTTCGCTGCACTGAAAATTTTGAGGTATTTACGGTTATAAAACATCTGCAGAGAAAATAAAGTATCGTCTTTCAGTGTATGAAGCACAAAACAATCCATCAATAAAATGTTAGTGAATTAATTACTGAATGATCGTGTACAAAAATGTCAAAGTAGGCTCTCGGGAGGATAAAGTGCCATTTAAGAGACATGGACAATGAAAAATAGAATTAATATCACGAGGCAATAAATGCATCAATGGGGGGGGGGTAGTGGCCCAGTGAAAGAAAATAGAAGAGATAGTTTGATAGATAGAACACGGTGAAGGATCTGATTGTGCTTCCAATAAAGAAGGAATCACTAACAAAGGAAGAAGAGGTAAAAACTCCAAGGTGTTTTTGACAATCAGAGATGGAAGGATTGAGAAAATGAACAGTCAAGATGGAGGGGACCTGTCCTCATCTGTGATAAAAACAACAAGGACCCTTAGTACTTGATGAGCATGTCCTGGCCATACAGAGGAATTTAGACATCTTTTGGCAGATAATGTGACACCATCAAAAGGTTTTCAAAAATAAGGAAGACTTGATCAGAGCTATCTTTTCAGCAGATCACCCTATTCGTCGTGTACAGAGAGGAGCTGATGGGAAAGGATAGAAACGAGAAGGCTGTGGAGAGGCCCTGGCAGCCCCCCAGCTCTCCTGGAGCAGGGACCCACGCCAGAGGCAGGGAGAACAGGAGGGGGGCTGACATGTGTGTGAAGACACCCAAAGGAGTTGCTTAATGGCATTGTAAAGTATCAGGGAAAATCGAAATTGAAGATGACACTGGGATTTTAAATCTAATTTAGAGAAGAAAAGAATTCAGAAAAGAAAAAGGTCATGAAAAGGGATATAACACAGGGCTTAGGATTGCAAGCTCCAGAACGTGAGTGATCTGAGTTTGGACTGCAGCTCTACTACTGATCAACTTTGTTATCTTAAGGAACTTGCAAGACATCTCTGTGCCTCAATTTCCCCATCTGTAAAAAAGGGCTAACAGGGACCTAGCACAAAGAGAGAGCACGAACAACAAATGAGATTATGGAAGCAAGTAAATATTGCTTTGCACATGATAAACATTAGAAGCTATTATTAGTGATGTTACAACATTTAAGGCAAAGGGAATCAGTTTTCTATATTGACTTGGAGGCAATGAACATCAAATAGGCTATTAGATTGGTAGCTTTGGAGCTCTGATGGGAAGCAGACAGGAGATGTAGAATGAAGTTGTTTAAGCCTATAAATACTAAAAACTCTTATAGTTAATAAGGAATATAGGAAATAATTACAAAAGCATCATTTTCTAGTATATGCATATAACCTCGTACAATCAAACTTGTATTTTAAACAAATGATCACATACTGCACACCTTGTTCTGAATCTTACTTTTTGCTGACACTTCACTATATCATGGATAGTTTTCCATTATCAGTACATAAAAATTGGTCTCATTCTTTTTAAGGGCTGCATGGTATTACATTGGATAGATGTGCAATGATTAACTCAACAATATCTATTACATTTTTAAGGAGTGTTAAAGCGTTAACAATAAGGTTGTAGCAAACATTGCATAAACACCATTTAACACATGAAACACTGTATTAATTAATAGGAATTAATTAATGGAGGAGGAATTAATATATTGATTGACCAGTAGAATTTCTGGGTCAGAGAGAATGCAATTTTTAAGTTTGGCTCTATATTTGCAAATTGTTGTTTCTGTTGATTTTACCCTTTTCCATTCTCATGCACCAAGTACACAAATATTCACTTTATCTCACTGTGGCCCATACAACGTGTTGAAATTTTTCAGATTGGAAAACTGAATCTTGTAGTTTTAATTTATGTTTTCCTTAGCATGAGTTACATAGATCACATTTTTCTTTGTTTAAGACACATTTGTGTCTCTCCTCTATGAATTTTCTGTATCTTTTCCAGAGCTGGATGAACAGTAAGAAGATGATGAATAAAGGAATAAACTGATTCAGGTGGTAGGTATCATTGGTAATTTATTTTTGAGGTGGAGAGAGGGATAAAAAGGAAAAGAGAAAAAAGTAAAATATCTTGAATGATTTTCTTTCAAGGGAAGACAAACAAGAATATTTGATGATTTCCAATCTAAGTCTCTGACTTTCAGTCTTTCATTTTTGATATGATTCAGAGGATACCTGTATTGAAGTTTTATAAGGGGTGAGGGGAATCGCTGCCCATCGTTTCAAATTCATAACAGATCAGGCAGATAGAACGATCTCAGCAGAAATAGAACAAAGCCAAAAGTTTCTTAGAATTGTGGGGGTTTGGTGGGTTGTTAACTTCTCTGGGTATGTTTCTCATTTTGAGAATAAAAAGGTGGAACCACATGATCTCTAAGAAGTGTCCCATCACTAACAGTTTACTATCAACTTTTTACCTTCTTTAAAGAACAAAACAGAAAACAAACCAAAAAAATCCCCAGAATTTTGCTTATAGTATTTCCTTCAGTAGCTGACATGTTACATTTTTAGACTTAAATATTTATCATGAATCCTTTCCAACTATTACCTTAAGAATTTAATTTCCTGATGAGTAGACATTATTCTAAATACGACCTTTACAGCACAACAATATGAAAGCCACAAATCCTTTAAATGCATTTAAAAATCCTTACCATCCTGGACATGATTATGGAAGACAATTGGCAACATTTCTGGTTCATTGTCCCCAATCCAAACTATGAAACTACCAAAAAGAACCAGTGAGGCATGAAGCAGTGACAACCACAATAGTCCACTGGGAAAATAAGGTACAGTTGTCCTGATGGAAGAGAGAAGACATCGAAGGAATGTTCAAATATTGAAAGAGCAGCCCCTAAAATACATTAAATAGTAATTTATTTGTTTAAATAAGAAAACCAGAGAAAGTCTGTATCAATAAGATTTAAAAGTGAGAGTTGGAGTAACGGTCTTAAGGGAAAACAAGCCACTTGGAAAACCTGGAATAGCAACAGGAATTACCACAGAGAAGCGATTTAAAATGAGAACATGTTTTCCCACCTCGGATCCACGTTACCCTTCAATAGTGGCGTGCTCTTCAAAATATTAGAATAATGATCTCAGAGTGCATCAGTGATGGAGTGCTCTTGAAATATGTGGAATAAGGTTACATTCTTTGTCCTTTTACCCTCTTTTGAAATTGGTGTAATGCTTGTAGAAAGGTATCCACTTGACAGCTCTAAACAGGTAAGCCCTCCATTAACCCAGAAAACACGTGTGGAATGCAGAGAAGATTCCAACAGCCTCACGCAGGCTGTGTGCACAGAACACTGCTCCGATTGCACCACTTGCAAAGTGAGTCTCATCGATAGTTCACAGACCTTTCAGCTCTTTCTCCATTGTTCGTATATCCAGGGATGAAGCTAATTAACCACAGGTTTGTAAAATTATTTCAGCTCAAAGAAAATCTCCAGAGATATGTTCCTTGGTATAATGGTGCCTTTGCTTTTAAGTGTGATGCTGGCTGGCTAAGGAATATTAACTCACTTCATTGAAGTTAATAAAATAAATGGACTATTTATTGATCCAGTATTCTCATTTTATCTCCAATGGCATTTCCCTATTTTCATGATACATGGCTTTATTATTTCTATAGTCTATGTATGACCTAAGTATATGGTGTGGGAGGAAGAGGCATTCTATCCTGAAAGCAGCTGTTCAAGCAGCTGGCATTTTCTTAAAAAAACACATTCTTAAAGGCTGTACATTCAACATGTACTAGCTACCATTGAGGTCAGCAAATTGCAAAAGATGTTTAACAATTATACCAAATAAAAATATTATATCTTTATAAACCTCATTTCAAAAATATTAGTTAATGTGAAAAAATAACAGTTTTAAAAAGCTAAGCACCAAATCCATTATGCATTAGTTTTCTGAGGCATAAGCAAAGTTCCCAGATACCAATACGTGTCCTTGAAACACAAGGACAATCTGAAAAAAATTCAGCCATAAGCGCCTCTGTTTTTCATATTATGTGGCTGGATACTTTCCTGACAGCCCTCATATAGTTCATTCTGTTGCTAATAAGGCACAGACTGGGGAATTCTATAAAACTTGGGGATGGAGCTCCACTAATAAGAAAGAGGCTCCATGGTCAGCCCTCCATTTGTTATTTAATCCATGCCAGTTTTCCAAAATTGTGACCAGAATACTCAAAATCAGGAAGATAATTCCCATCAATGTATAAGACTGTGGCATTAAGAAAATCAACTCCCATGAAGAAATACAAATGGCCAGCAGACATATGAAAAAATGCTCATCCTCATTAGCTATCAGGAAATGCAAACCAAAACCACAATGAGATACCACCTCACACCTGTGAGAATGGCTGTTATCAACAAGACGAGGAATAACAAGTGCTGGAGGGGATGTGGAGAAAAAGGAACTCTGGTACACTGCTGGTGGGAGTGCAAACTGGTACAACCACTGTGGAAGGCAGTGTGGGGGTTCCTCAGAAAATTGGGAATGGAGCTACCATTTGACCCAGCAATCCCCCTTTGCATCTGTCCGCAAAGACTTATGTACCCCAGTGTTCATTGCAGTGCTGTTCACAGTGGCCAAAACATGGAAACAACCAAAGGTCCCTGCGACAGATGACTGGATAAAGAAGCTGTGGTACATGTACACAATGGAATATTACTCAGCTATAAGAAAAGATGAAATATTGCCATTTTGCGACAACATGGATGGACCTGGAGATCATCATGCTAAGTGAAATAAGCCAGACAGAAAAAACAAAGAGCTGTATGACTTCACTCATATCCGGAATATAAAACTGAAAGCAAAGAAAAAAAGAAATGAACAAATAACCCATGGACACAATCAATAGTTTAATGTTTATTTGGGGACGAGTGGGTTAAGGAGGGGAGAAGGGGGAGGGGGTGGGAGAGGAGGGTGGGAAGCTAAATATAAGGTGATGGAAAGAGAAGTCACATTAGGGGGTGAACTTATTATACAATAAGCTGACAATGCACTGTAGAACTGTATGCCTGAAACCTATGTAATCCTTGCTAACAGATGTCACCCCAATAAAAATAAATAAATAAATTAATTAATTAAATAAAATAAAATAAAAAAAAGAAAATCAAGAGTACAGCATGTCCTTTCAATGTCATTACTGTGGTATTATTTAAGAAAATTTACTTGTGTTTGACTTTCTTTTACTCCTCAGTCAACAGGTAACTAAGCATGCAAAAGTTATATGTTAATTGTAGACTTATAGCTAATTGAAAAAATAATCCCAAACATTATGTATTTACGGCCATAGAGAAAACAAACTATTTAATCTTACAATCTTATTTTAACATGATTTTTCTTCAAAATGTCTACACATTGACAGCTTCTTAATATGATTGTAGTCTACCCTTTATCTTATTTATACTTCATGAATTAATGGACTGAACAAGACCATTGGCATGTGTTATGATTTTAAGAAGCATATTTATGACCACTTGAAAAATATATTTTAACAATGAAATAAAATTTTCAGGACAGAGAAATGAGTTTCTATCCTTTCCCAGTTACCTAATTTCTAAATCTCACTTTCTTTATTATCAAAACTCAACTAACTGTAAACTTTAACAGGGAGATTGTATTATAAATTATCTCAAGGAAGCCAACTTAAGGAAAAAAGGATAACAAGCTTTCAGATATTTTCTACAAACCAGGAAGTCTTATTTAAATAAAAACTATCATAGGAGCAACTCAAAATTGCCTCAAGTGTGGGAAAATTTAGAAAGCTGTGAGACTTAACCAATTTCAAAGTAGAAAAAAGAAATGGTTTTTTCTCCATACAGAACTGCACACCAAGAACAGCACGTTAACGACAGCATTTTTTGAAAATAATGGGAGAAATTAGAGAACTCAATCTAGGCAAATAAAATATAGCTTTAATTTTAATCAAACATCAGAATGCCCTGGAATGTTGCCTTCTTACTGAACACACACTTTATGTAAACTATGATGGCCAAAGATTGTCAAAAGGCATCAAGGAGAGTGACAATAGTAATGTTTTGACCTCTGCAACAGCACTAAAGATGTTCATCTGAAACTACAGCTTTCACAAATAAATCTGAATTTAGCATCAGGATGAATTAAATAATTTAGTAAATGGAATGCTTTTGCAACCAGCATTTCCCAAAAGCAGCATCCCTGGCTTTGTTCGAAAGCATCATCAAATGGTAGAAATGTCATGCTCTTTTCATGAGTGCCTCTTTCCACAACCCAGAAGGTATTCATAGCACAGACTTTTTTTTTTCAGCGATATTTTATTGTTTTTCTACTTTTCATTAGGGTTGGGTTGCCATGGCAATAAAGTAAGCTATCTTGCTGGATTTCACCTTTGCTGTCTTGCTTCGTATGGTTCTGTCTCCGTAATGCAAACATGGTGGATGCCACACACATACAGATGTCTGATTTCACATTTCCTTCTTGAGGGTGCTTGGCAGCTACTCTCCTGGGACAGCTGAAGCAGCACTTCACAGACTGGTGTTCTTCCTCCTCTCTAATGGCCACCATCATCCGTCTCACTTCTTTTGTGATCTCTCTTTTAAGAAGGACACACAGCTCCTCTTGAAAGATTTCTTTTTCCTATTGAAAACCGAGGACTTCTAACATTTCCATTAACTTGGTTGTCAGATCAACTCTACGTACATACACTGTTTCAAGATATACATGGTTAAGGTATAAAAGAAAAAAATTAAAAAGGCTTGTGACAACTGTGGGTAAAATTGATTTACTTAAGTGCACAAACACTTTAACTTTCAGTCTTTTCTTAGTTATGTGGAACAATTGACAATTTTTCCAACTGTCTGAATACAAAATGTGATTCCTGACAAATGATGCATTAGTTTTGGAATTGAATTTTTCTCCCTGCCCAAAACAAGTATTTTTTCTTTCCATATTTTCCAGTAGTTTTCCTAGTTTAATTCTACCTTATTTATTTGCATCTGATAGCCAGTGGTGTTTAATGGTGTTTGTTCATCGGGTTATTTGGGTTTGGAATTCTATTTAAAGGAAATGTGTTAGTTCTGTTGCTTATAGTTTAAAATGCGATTTTTATACATCCCCATAACAGAAATTTAGCAAAATTTGCAAGGTGAAAACTTGACAATGTTTTTTGATCTCCAGACTGACCCACTTTACAAAGAGAGGGTGCCAAAAAATGTATACACATTGCCAAGAAAGGAAAAAACTATAGTAAAATTGTAATACTCCATATATACCAATAGCAACAGAAGAATACAGGTCACGCTTGACTTCTGTAATTGTAAGAGGTGATCAAAGTGGTGACTATCAGTGTCCAGACACTTCTGATTATGGTGAACTACTGCTTGAGCAATTTTGACCAAAGTGTCCACTTCCATGACTGCCCATGTCATTTCAATTTCTTCCTGAAGTACCACCAGTGTAGCTGGTTTTCTATGGTACACCATGTCCTTTAAGGTCCCCATAGGTAGAAGTCAAGGGGTGTGAAGTCAGGAGAATGTGGGGGAAACTCAAACCACGTTCTTGAATTTCAAATACCACTTCAAATTGATCCTGTGCCCCTCGAATGACATTTTTTTCGACTGTCCTGCCTGTCACATGGTGACACTAGCATTCATTTGATTAATGCCATCTTTGGAGCAAAAATCATATTACACATTGCTACTATAATTCAATTCAACTTTGAAAAATAATAACATAGATAAAATGTGTATATGTGTTTGGCACCCCCAGTGATTGCTTCAAGGATGAGCACATTACACCGTCAGAGCTCTCATGCTCTTACAGGGGAAATCTCTTTCTGCACAGAGAAGGAATGTGTAAAGTTGCTAGCAGGCTTCTGGCTCACAACTCAAAGTGCTTTTCTGTAGAATAAAACTAAGTAGAAATTATCTGAGCCGAAAAAGAAAGACATGATGGTACTTTTGTACATACCAGAAACCAACTTTGTACTAAGTCTTTCAGTATATGTCCTAATATAACCCATTTTTAAAAAAAATTTCAGCTCAAACACCAGTTCTGCAGAGAGGCCTTACCTGCCTATAGTAATTACAGTAACGTCTTCTAAGAACCCCTTAGTTACTCTTTCACTACACACTTTCATAATAAGGATAACAGTCTGAACTTCCTCATTTATTTATTGTATTGTTTATAGTCTCTTTTCCACAAAAGCATATAAGCTCCACTATAGCAGAATTTGTATTTGTGTTGTTCATTATGATATTGCCAGAGCCTAGCTTTCAATAAATATTTGTTGAATGCATGAATAAATAAATAAATGGATGAATAAAGCTAGTTTGAGAATAGGTTTTATCACTAGAAACTGAGTGAATCTGACGAATGTACACTTTATTATTCCAGGTTATGGAAATAACATGAAAATTTAGATCTTAATGTTTCTATTTTCTTAACTTTTTTTTGGTAACTATCTTTTTCATCACAACACCATGGCTTATGTCTTATTTTAGACTCCCAAATGGATATTTTAAATAGTCTACTAACAGAATTTCTTGCTTCTTAGCCTAAGCCTTTGTTTTAGTCTTCACACTGTCACCAGACTGATATTTTGGAGAAAAAGATTAGGTAAGTACATACTCTGAGTGTCAAAAGAGATTCTTCACTGTTGAGGTGCTTCAGACAAGACTACTTCTCCTGCATATCCACGGGCAGGAATGAAGAGGAATCCAAGAGCTCCGTGTACACTAAATAAAACCTTCCCTCCTGCAAATTCCTCATGACCATTGCAAGAGTGAACAAGAAACCACAGAACTCCATGATCCTTGCAAGACACACCCGCTCCCATACAATATCACCACATCACCTCCACCTTATTTGAGACCAAAATTTTATTTTGTAATTAATCCATTTCGAGTCAGGCATCACAGATATTTAGAATACTTAGTTTATCTTTCATTCCCTGTATCCTAAACAATGTGATGTGTATATGAGCAGAGGGGCAACTCTCCCATCTGATATACACCCCCAACATTCTTTGAATCAATTTCCTGATTCTTAGCATCTATGCATAGTATGTATTATCTTTCCCTATAAGAATGAATATGAAGTTCTCTTACAGCTCTTCTCAATTTCTATAATCCTGCCACTGCCTTTATGCAGCAAGTATAGACATCAGCATGAGACTTGGCCAAACGAGGTACCTTAGCCTCCTTTTTCTAAGAGAAGGCCACGTGTGATAACCAGTACAATGGTCTCCCAAAGCACACCTATTCTGATTTCTGGAATCTGTGAATATGTTGTTATGTGGCAAAGGGGAATTAAGGTAGCAGGTGGAATTAAGGTTGCTAATACACCAACCTAAAGATAAGATGATTATTCTGATTTTCCATATGAGCCCAATGTGATCCCAACGGTCTTTGGATGAAGAGGAGATAGCAGAAGTCAGACTGGTGCAGTATGAGAAAAACTAGACTCGACCTTGCTGGCTGTGAAGATGAATGAAGAGGCTATGCAACAAGGAATGCAGGGAGCCTCTGGAAACTGGAAAAGTCAAGGACACAGATTTTCTCCAGAGCTTACAGGAAAGGTGTAGCCCTACTATCAGTTCCCAAGCAGTGGTATGCATACTCCCCGGGGGTACGTGCTGGGCCATTCAGGGGCACGTGAAAAATAATCAGTAATGGTGAAAAAACAAGTAAAAAGTGCAGAACGTTAGTTATGGAACAATAAATGTTAAGTTTGAGTCACCATTAATGGAGACACTTCGAAATTGGTGAGGGCGTGGCTACGAACCCATCCCCCAAACTGCTCTTCTACAAATCATTACGCCCAACGTCAGAACACTCCATTTGTGATGTTTCTAGAACTTCCCCAAACATATAAATACATCCATAGCCAGACTGTTTGATCAGTTTAGTTATGACTGAGTAAAAGTAAGTTGTTTTTAATCATAACTTTTTTCAAGTAGATTTTTTTATTTAATGTTTAAATACTTGATCATCATTATCAATATTTAACTGTGTTTTGAATATTATAAAATTGAATCTGTGGTTTGAACTTCTAGTGTAGTGGTTTTTCTTTCCTAACTTATTACCTCATTTCCACTATTTTACATTAAGAAAGAGACTAAACAAAAAAGTCAGTATTTAAAGACAGCTGTTTTTAAAAACAAGGGGTACAATTTACAGAAATGGGTTTTATATGGGTACACAAGGGGGAAAAGGCTAGGAACCCTGGCCCGAGAGCTTCAGAAGTGGTCAGGCATGCATCTTGGGCCATTCAGGGGTACATGAAAAATAATCAATAATGGTGAAAAAACAAGTAAAGTAAAAAGTGCAGAACGTTAGTTATGGAACAATAAGTGTTAAGTTTGGGTATCATAATTTTTTAAAAACTTCTTTCAATTATAGCTGACATTCAATATTATTTTATATTAATTTCAGGCATACTGCATAGTAGTTAGACATTTATATTAAATAATAAGTGATCAACCCAATTAGTCTAGTACCCACCTGGCACTATACATAGTTGTTGCAATATTAGTGACTATATTTTCTTTGCTGTACTTTACATCCCTATGACTATTTTGTAACTACCAATTTGTATTTCTTAGCCCCTTCACCTTTTTCACCCAATCCCCCAATTCTCCTCTCTTCTGGCAGCCATCAGTTTGCTTTCCGTATCCATAAATCTGTTTCTGTTTTGTTTGTTCATTTACTTCATTCTTTAAATTCTACCTATAAGTGAGATCACATAAGATTTGTCTTTCTCAGTCTATCTCAGCATAATACCCTCCAAGTGCATCCATGTTTTCACAAATGTTAAGGTTTCATTCTTTTTTTATGGATGAGTAACAATTTGTTTTTAAAGTTCTCCAGGAGATTGTAATGGTCATAAATTTGAGAACCACCATTCTAAGGAGTGTTTTCTTGTTGCCTTAGCTTGGAATCTATTTGCTCACATCATCATCTGGATCTTCTGTTCCTTTCATTCAAGGAAGGCCAAATGTCTGGGCAGAAGTCCTCTCTTCAAATGTCATCTCCTCAGAGAGCCTTTCTGACCATTATATATGAGCCACCTTCACCCCACCCCTCCACACACACCTGCACTCTCTAAATATCTGCTCTACTTCTGTGGTTTTTTTTTTTTTGTACCGATAACCACCAGACTTAATTTATTACCTTCTTTAATACACTGTAAACACCACAGAGGAACAGACTGCTTCTTGTTTATCTCTGTATCCCAATGACTGGTACATAGTAAAAGCTTATTAAATATTTTTTAAATGATTAAATCAATCACCTAACTGACAAGAAAGTGGACCTTTAATATATTAAGGAAAAGACTTTTATTTTTAATTCATTTTTATTGTTAGACTTTTTGGGGTGACACATCCTCTCTAGAACTTGTTAAGGAAAAGACTTTTTAATGTTAAATTACAAACCATTATGTTAACTTGAGAAAGAGATAATTATACAGAAACAGCAAAAGAATGAAAAAAAAAAGAGAGAATAGAATGATGAACATTCAAATCAGGACAGAAAGAGGATGAGGAAGCAACATGTCTACAGTCCTAAAGCTCTTGACATGGCATTAGAAGGTCTGGGTTCATACAATGCCTCTCAGCCTTGGCACCCTTGGTGATGAATTTGGGATAACAATAACATCTATAAGTGTTTGCATGCCTCTTCCTTCATGGTTACATTACACTGGTGCAGGGAAAATTTCTGACACTTCAAGAACTATGTAATGCTTTTTAAAAGTAAATTTACAATAAGGGCTTTGTATTAGTCTGCTTGGGCTGCCATAATAATAGACCACAGACTGGCTGGTTTAAACAACAGAAATTACTTCTCACAGCTCTGGAAGCCAGAAGTGCAATACCAAGATGATGATATAATAGTAGGGTTGGTTGCTGGTGAGATCTTACTTCCTGGCTTACCACCTTCTCATTGTCTTTACCTGACCTTTCTTCTATGCTCTTATGAGGTCTGACAATTAAGTTCACAAACTTGTCACCGTGCACTTACATTGGCAGCACTGTACAAATAACTCTGAGGTTTCATAACCTTGTATATCTGTGTCTCACAGCTGTGTTCATGCTGACATCTGGCAGTGTCTTCCTCAGTGGCATTCATTATGGTTGTGTGACTTTGTGTGCCGTCACAAGAATATCGGAGCTTGGATGAGAGCAATAAACAAACATTAAATTTCTTGTTAAACTTGGAAGAGTGAAAGTGAAATCAGGAACACGTTAGTGCAAATTCATGGGGACAAGGACGTGAAGACAATGGCAGTGTACAAATGGATTAACACTTTTCTAAGAAGAGAGAAAACATTACTGTTGAAGAAAGAGTGACCAACAATGAACAAAACTGATGAAAACACTGCAAGAATTTGTGGAATTGTGCATCAAAATCATCAGCTGACTGTGAGAAGCATAGCAGACCAAGAAACATCAACAGGGAAACAGTTAGGAAAATCTTAACTGAAAATCTTGGCATGAGAAAGGTGTGTGCAAAAATGGTCCCGAAGGAGCTCACCGATGAACAAAAGTGAAGTAGAGTCAAAGTTTGCCAAGACCTTTTGGAGAGGCAAGACGATGTTTTGAGCTGTGTTATCACTGGTGATGAGACATGGGTGTACCAACATGACCCTGACACAAAGCATCAATGTGCACAATGGAAGTCAGCCAATTCTCCATCAAAAATGTTCTGTCAGTCCAAATCAAGAGTCAAAACGATGTTGCTAACCCTTTTTGATATCAGAGGGATTGTTCATTATGAATTTGTACCAATTGGACAGTCAACCAAGTTTACTATGTGGAAATGCTGAAAAATCTGTGTGAGAGTTAGACAAAAACAACCTGAACTTTTTGCCACCAACTCATGGCTCTTGCATCACAACAACTCACCAGCTCACAGGGCACTGTCTGTGAGGGAGGTTTTAGCCAGGACACAAATAACTATATTGGAACACCCTCCCTACTCACCTGATCTGGCCCCCAATGACATTTTTTTCTTCTCCTTTTATTTGTTGTTGTTAAATTTATTGGGGTGACATTGATTAGTAAAAGTTACATAGGTTCCAGGTGTACAATTCTACAGTACATCATCTATGTGTTGTGTTATGTATTCATCACCCAGTGACAGTTTTCTTTCCATCACCATGTATTTGTGTCCCTGTTCCTTCTCCTCGACTCACCTCCTCCCTTACCCTCAGGTAACTACTAAATTATTGACTGTGTCCCTGAGTTTTATTCCTTTGTTGCTTTCAATTTTATATTCCACATATGAGTGGAATCATGTGGTTCTTGGTTTTTTTCTGTCTGGCTTATTTCACTTAGCATGATCTCATGGTCCATTCATGTTGTCATAAATGGCCCTATTTCATCGTGTCTTATAGTTAAGTAGAATTTCATTGTGCAAATAAATGTACCACAACTTCTTTATTCAGTCATCTATCAGAGGACACTTTGGTTGTTTTCACGACTTGACCACCATAAATAGTGCTGTGATGAACATTGGGGTACATATATCTTTGCAGACTGAGGTTTTCAAGTCATTTGGGTAGATACCCAGAAGAGGGATTGCCAGGTCACGTGGTAACTCTATTTTTAGTTTTTTCAGGAACCTCCATACTGTGATTGAACCAGTTTGTGTATGAGGGTTCCTTTTTCTCCACATCCTCTCCAGCACTTGTTATTCCTTGTCTTGTTGATAACAGCCATTCTGACAGGTGGGAGGTTATATCCCATTGTGGTTTTGATTTGCATTTCCCTAATAGCTAATGAGGATGAGCACTTTTTCATGTATCTTGGCCATTTGTATGTCTTCCTGGGAGAAGTCTCTGTTCAGGTCCTCTGCCCATTTTTTAATATGATTGTTTGTTTTTTGGTTGTTGAGTTGTATGAATTCTTTATGTATTTTAGATATTAGCCCCTAATCAGAGGTATTGTTTGCAAGTTTTTTTTTCCCATTTGGTTAGTTGTCTCTTTGCTTTTTTGATGAGTTCTTTTGCTGTGTAGAAGTTTTTAGTTTGATATAGTCCCATTTATTTATTTTTGCTTTTATTTTCCTTGCATTTGAGGTCAAGTTCATGAAGTCCTCCCTGAATCCAAGGTCTATAAGTTTGGTAGCAATGTTCTCTTCTAGACAGTTCATTGTTTCAGGCCTTATGTGGAGGTAATCCATTTCGATATAATTTTGGTATATGGTGACAGTGCACAGTTCAGATTCATTCTTTTGCATATGGTTTTTCAGTTTTCCCAGCACCATTCTTTGTTACCTAAGGATAAATGATATAAAGAAAAGCATTTTGATTATATTCAGGACATGAAGTGTCATCCAATGACAGTTCTGATGGTCATTCCAGAAGAAAGTTCGAAAATTGCTTTAAAGGGTAGCCTGGGTACTGGCATCAGTGCAGAGCTTCCCAAGGGGAGTTCTTTGAATCTGACTATAGTGATACTCAGCAATGAGGTATAGTACTTTTTCTAGGATGAGTTCACAATATTAATGGTCCAACATTGTATGTATACATTTTACAGCTTCTCTTGTTGTGTCCAAACTGCAAGCATCACTACTGTTTTGCTTTGGGGCCATTATTAAGTAAAATAAGGGTTACTTGAACACTAGAACTGAGATATCCCAAAAGTCTTTTTGATGACTAAGATGGTTACTAAGTGACCACTGAGTGGGTAGGGTATGCAGCATGGAGGGGCTGGACAAAGAGGTGGTTCGCATCCCAGGCAAGACAGAGTAGGATGGCACGAGATTTCAACACACTACTCAGAAAGGCATGAAGATTTAAAACTTAGAAGATGTTCATTTCTGAAATTTTCCATTGAATATTTTAGGACTGTAGTTGACAGAAGTTGACTAAAACTTGGAAAGCAAAACCACAGATAAGAGGAACAATAGTACAGCTACTTATTTTCAAATGGCAATGCATATAACTTTTCTATTAAAGCTTTGTGTGACAAATGATTTATAGATGCAAAGTAGTCATTACTTCCCTTTTAAAATCGTATTTTCTCCTCCTTATCTAAAATGACCTGATGGAAGGTGATGACGTTAGTTAAATTGCCAAAGGCCCTATATCCTATAAGTGAAATAGAGTATTATTACACAAATCCAGAAGGATAGTTTCCTCTGCAGTCTTGCCAGCTCCATCATCTCTCTATTGCTTCTCCTTTCCTGCCTTTTCCCAAATCAATTTATTTCTATGCAAATGCTTGCAGCTCTATATGAAGACTATGAGATAAGAAACCAGACTCTTTCTATAGACAGGCTGCCTATTGAGTAATTCATTCATCACTTACTCAAACAGAAAATCTGTAACTACCATCATTTATTCATTCACAAGGGTGTTTTCCTCCCTGAGGCAAGGACACTATTTTAATTTTGCTTTAGAGCCTGTGGGCACATCTATGCTCTGTTCTGATCAGCAGCCCCACTTTGCATGTGTGTTCCAAGGGAAAGCTCCCTTCTGAGCCTTCCAAATATTCTTTCATCACAGAATGTCATCCGTCTCCTATGTTCTCTGATTTCCCCAATTCCAGCCATCTTTTTGAAGATGCAGCTTCCTTTGCTGTTGCAACCTTTCTTTATTCTGTTAATCTGCACCACACAAGCTAGCACTTAAACAGTTCACCCTTGTTGTGTAATACCCTTGAAACAGATGATAAATACCTTGAATAAAAATACTACTTCTAATGTGTATTCTGTTTTCAACACTATGATATTCTCAGCCCATAATAAATATCCATTAAAGAGGAATTAATAGGGTTATTAAGAGGGGTAAATTATAGTGGGAGGAGGGTTACTTTAGTGAGAGGAAAGAGCCAAAGTAAAATATAAGAGACCTGTTAAGTGTATGAAGTTACATTATCTTATCAATGTATGTCTTCAAAGAGGGTGAGCATTTGTTGTTGCACATTCTACGAGGAACCTAGAAAGTAGCTAAATAAGAGGCTCAGATAAATTAGTACAATATATTGCCTTTCATCACACAATTCTGTGCCTTATAAAAATAAATCATTGGTTTTAGTTTTTTTACTTGTTTTTATTTCGTTTTGCATCTCAGATTCTACTGTCCTTAATGCTGCTTTTAAATCAATTTTTTTTAATATTGACAATCTAATTCTTCAAATGTCCAAAATAAACTATCAGACAGTTTCATTGGGTGGTTAATGGCCTATTTTAAAATGGTATATTTAAAAATCTTTTCTGGGTATCATCAAGCTATGTCTATAAAGCTATATGAATTGTTTACAAATCCAATTAAGCATGAAGCATTATTTTTTTTTTACATATATTGAGCTAGTCACTGGGTATGAAGAAATTAACACAGAGATATGGTCCCTTTGTTGTAGAGATTATAATTCTGTGGAGAATAAGAAAAAGAAGAAAAATAAAAGAGAATATGTAAAAATAGAAAAGAAGAAAAAAAACAGTAACCAATCCAAAACATAATTAAAAATTATAATTCCAGTGAAAGGGGAGTTAAGTGCTGAGAGTTTAAATAGGGCGAACCTATTTTGGATTATGGTATTTTTAAAGACTTATTTTAGGAAGTGATATTTAAGCTAAGGCAGACAAGAAAGAACCACTGTGTGAAATGAAAGCACAATCCAGATGAAAGGGGGAAAATGTGAAAGAGAACCAAAGTCAAGAAAGGATTTTTACAATATGAAGCAAAGGGTAACAATGAACAGGATGAGGATGGAGAAATTGGTTGGGGCCAAATTATAAGATAAGATAAGTACAATAGAGCCATGGAAGAAGTCACAATATTAGTTGAAGTTTTAAAAAGATAAGCTACTGTGGGAAGTATTAGGAGGGCACAGGTTTGGAATTTACTTTGTTTTCTTTCCCCACATGATGAAGGAGAGGCCCAGTGACCATCATAAGCCTGTAGACTTCAAATTCAGCATCTGTAAGTCACATTTCAGGGAAGAGCCAATTACCCCTTCCAGTTCCACCTCTGCTGTATCACCCAACTGACACCTCCATCTATGTCATATGAGTAGGAGCAGGAGTGCATTAGAATTGTTTATTTCTTTCCCTGAGTTATCACCCTTGAGTCAACTCCCTTCCCACCTCTATGTCTTCCCATCCTCTGAGGGTCCTTTGCTGACGTGTTAAATACTGATGTTGGCCCACCCCCACCCCACGTTCTTTCTCGGTGTTTCTCTGAGTGTGCACGTTTTTCTCACAACATTAAATTTTCTCTCACTTGGTCAACAAACACTAATTGAGTACTACCAAGAGCCATTATTCTAGCACTATGGATACAATGAACAGAACATTCATTTAAATCTATCTACTTTCTATCATCTATCTATCTATCTATCTATCTATCTATCTATCTATCTCTCTGGGATCTGTCTCACCTCTTTACCTACTGATGCTCTTCAAATCTGGATCTCTAGCCCAAAATTCTCTCATAAGAGCTTCTGTCCACTAGGCTTCAGACATGTATACATATGTGTATCCATATGTATATGAGGGCTGTCGGGAAAAAATCCAGCCATAAATGACTCTATTTTTTTATGACTCTATTTTTTATATTACATGACTGGATAATTTCTGGGCAGCCCTCATGTATATGTATACATGTATATATGTGTATATATGTGTGTGTTCAGCATTTTCTCTTTGCCTGGGATTGGGATTTCTTACTTTCCATTCCTCCTTCCTTAATGAAAAACAATTTATCATGCTTTAAGACAGATTCTTACAAGACAGCTTTTTTGGAACTTTGAGTTTAGATTAGATGTTTTTCTTCTGTGCACCTATTTAGTTATTCATTCATTCAGTCATTCCTTTATAATATCTTTTGTTTAGATCTTCTATCTGCACCTGCTTGACATGTGCCCATGTGTTATTTTCTTAATAGGACTTGTCATCCATGCTGGAGAAGAAACCACATCTTATGACCTTCCTCTCTCCAGCACTAATTTCATGTCTTACACAACAGATATTTATTGAGTGAGTGAATAATTTACTTCTTCTCTTCCAGGCCTAAATATTTCAAACAACTATCCATTGTGCTCTTTATTACAATGATAATGTGTGTTGGAATAGCACCTCTAAATATATGAAATGCTTTCACATTTATTATCATGTTTGATCCAAATCACTCTTTTAGAAAGCATTAATAGGCTTTAGTATTCTCATTTTTAATAACAGGAAAGGTTGAGGTTCAGAGATTTATTCAAGGTCACACAGCTAGTAACGAACTGTAACTCTGAACATAATATTTTCCAACAGACCACACTGCCTAGTCACTGGAGACCCAAACCTCCTTAACCTCCGTTTCTGGAACATTCCAAATATATTTCCTAACCCAGGAGATCCTAATAGTGAAAGCAGACACCTCTGCTCAGGGGAGACTGACCTTTCTCCCATGAGCTCTAGACCTGTATTCCTAACTACCTGCTTAATATATGTCTCCTTAGATGTGCCTCGTCACTTCAAAAGCAACATGTCTAAAATGAAATGTATCTTTGCTCCCATACCTTCTGGCTCCCACCCAAACTAGTTTTTTCTCCAAGTTTTATGATTTCTGTCAATGTTATTTTGTCTTGAGGATTTGGAAATTAATGTTACAGCTGTATCTAGCTATTCATCTCTTGAAAATAAACCTCTTTACTGATAAATTGTCATTATTTATTGAAAACCTGTCAGGCTATCATTCATCCCTTCAGGGCCTCACAGAACAAAGACATTTTAGAGAATTAAATATGGCATACTGAAAATAGGACTCTCCTTTGCATAATTAGATGTAGGCATAAAAATATTTCAGTGACAACATCAGCTCAAGAAAGGTGAAAATCTCTAACAGTGAAGAGATTCCTTTCATTACTTCAATGACTTCTTTAACAAAAAGTATGTTACTATTATCTTTCATCTTGTTTTTACTTCAATTAATTTTCTTTATAATGAACAGGGCAATGATGTCATTTATTTTTATTTCTGCTTAGTCCTGTTTTTGCACTGTGCCTGTCAGTCACTTTGTTGTACTAATAGAACCAGGGAGGAAATATTTCCTTTTAAATTCACCAAATTATAGTGGTAACGTGAACTCTTCCTGCATTCTAGCAACTTTCTTATTTTAATATTTATTTAAAATCATTTACTAGATTAAAATATACTTGTTAAAACAAAATTATTTTTTAAAGACCAGAAAGTTCAAAATGTAAATTAAGTAATCTACTCTGTCAACGACATTTACAATATATTACTGTATAAGTAAGGCACAGACTGTATTAAGAAAATTGTTATTCTTAATTGATCTTTGAATTCGATTTTAGAAATGAAATTAAAAATTACTTCAGTGAGTAACACTAAAGAGAAAAAGCTGGAGGTTCTAGGGCTGAATGTCACATAACCTGAGTATGATGGACATGATGATATATCACCCAGATTCCATTTGGGAAAGAATTTGCTGTCCCAGCTGCTGGGAGTGCTGTCATTGACCTGCTTTAGACTTCTTTCCCTTCAGAGATTTCCTCAGCTGCATCGTGGCCCAAATCTACTGCTCCCTGGACTGATAACACAGCAGGGCCCCACTCCTGACAACTCCCACGGGCCAGCCCAGCTCCCGAGTGTTACCGCCCCCATATAGCTGTGGTTGCCTGAAGCTTTGTTGGTTCTGCATCATACAACTCAACTTCCCCCTCTGCCCAGCCTTGCATCCACCCCTTCCTTCCCTTAGATATTGCTTCCTCACAAATAACCTCTTTGCCAAACAGTTTTAGAGTGGGTTTCGCCAACCCAAAGCAGCCTGGAACCCAGGGCCTCAAGGAATCTGTGACTCCTCCAAATTTTAATGCATGTTTTTATTTTATAAGACTATGTGAATTTTCCTAGTAGAGATTTTTCCTATGTGACCTTGCTCTCATGAAAAATATATACACCACAGTTCTAGTGCTTTGAAGATTATCTGATTACAAAGACAAGATGAAATGTGGTTAGTTTTAGCCTTTGAATTAATTCCAACAAATTCTGCACAACAACTAATGCATACATATCAACCATTCAATATCTATCACATTATGAATGGGCAAAAATAAAACTAAATCAATGAATGCTTAAAAGGCAAAGAACACCTTTCTAAGGTAAAAAAGAAAAGGATAAGCCTTAAAGAAACAAATGACTCTTCTTTGTGTCCAGGAGACAGTTTCAGGCCATCCTTTTGGTTTTTATAATTTTGTAAAAGGACACATGAAAGCACACCACGGCAATGACAGCCTCTGAATAAATGTTAAAGGATTGTGATGCACTTTTGAAAGTGTGTGCATGAGTTCTTGCCTAGAGCCCTGCTGAATCTTTTCTCGAATTTCTAAAGCAAGTCCCTCGGGACACGTCACGGTTTGAGGAAACACAGCCCCCTTTCCTGACAGGTCATTATCGCCCATCACACTGCGATTGAGTACAGGACTGGCGAATGGCTTCTCTTCCTGCTTCTTCTGTAAATGTGTGTGGGACTCAAGCTTTGGAATCTTAAATGTCCAAGAGAGCTCAAAGGGTACCTGGTGACTGATTTGAACCACAGGACAGGGCTGTCACAGGTACTGCAGTTGAGTTCAGCAGGATTGCAATCAGAGTCCTTGGCCACAGTCACTTTGCATTTTTATGATTCAGTGCTAAGTAAGAGGGTTTTCTGCCATCTGTTTGTTTGTTTGTTTCCCCTTTTAAATTTTGTAATTAAGTTATTTCTTCAACAGGAAAAGTCTAACAGCAAAAGAACATGTGTACCAACTTTTGACTGCAAAATGGAAACCAATTTGGTTAAGTGAAAGGGGTATATGCTGTGTGTCTAATTAGTCTAAAGCCTTCTAAGTTGAGATACATCACAGGAGAGACAGTGCTTGGAGCAAAGTTCTTTCCTTTTTTTAATAATGATATACTTTTCAATCGTTAAAACATTAATGTCCTAGAAAATGTTACACCACAGAATTCATGGTTTCACCTTATAGAGTTAAATCTCGGGGGAGTGGGGGAAGCATGCTTTAAAATTCATACAAGTTAGACCAACTAATTTTGTGAACTCATCCTACAAAAAATACTCCCGATGTCATCGCTGAAATCACGATGGTCACCTTCGAAGTACTCCTCTTGGGAAGCTGTGCACCGATGCCAGCACCTAGTCCACCCTTCAAAGCAATTTAGGAACTCTTTTCCTGGAATGGCCATCAGAGCTGTCATCATGCCCAAAATCTGGCAATTAAGTCCGTGAACTTGTCACCATGTGCTGATGTTGGCAGCATTGTACAAACAACTCAGTGAGGTGTCATAACCCTGGCCAAGTACAACAGCTCTGATGCCAAAAAAAAGTCCCAAAATTGCTTTGAAGGGTTGACCAGGCACTGGTGTCAATGCATAGCTTCCCAAGGAGAGTATTTTGAAGGTGACCATAGTGATTATTTAACAATAAGGTATATAGCAGTTTTTGTAGGATGAGTTTGTGAAATCAATTGGCCAACCTCATATTGTTTTAATAACATTTTTACTCTGTTATGTTCATTGTAAGAAAAATTAAAAATACATAAAGATATAAAGAGGTAATTAAAAATTACTTAGAATTTCACTACACAAGAGAGCACAACTCAGACACTACTGAAAATGCACTACTAGACCCCCAAGGAGCCTTAATCCACAAAAACTACTATAAAACATCAAAGAAATCTTGAATTGTTATACAAAGCTAAGAAAAATTTAACAAAAATTTAAGTTGACTATTTTTAAAGTAAATTAACCAATTTTTTTGGAGTCACCTCAAATTACATTGATTTGTTTAATATGCAGCAAGCACATGTAAACAAAGATAATCATTTTGGAGAACTGATTTCAGCTGAGGTCATAACCAGTTAACATCGATGATTCTAAAGGCTTTTGTGTGAACATTCATACTCAAAACCAAAGTCTATTGACATTTTAATCTGATTATAAATTTATTAAGATCTTCATGGAGCATCTTGACATATTCCAGTAATATTTCCTTCCAGGTTTTGATTTTGAATACTGGTCTGGATTGGGTAGAACATGAGGTCTCTGAGCACATGCCCAAAGCCTTTAAGTCTTAAAAAGTCACATCCAAATCTTCACTCTATGCCAGTGGCCATGTGCTTTAATTTCTAATACTGAAGGAGGTTATATGGGCGGTTTTTTGTTTTGTTTTGTTCTGTTTTTTTTTTATTATTATGCTCAGGGATGATTTTTATTTACAGAAGTGGATATTCAGTTAACTTTGATCTTTCTTTAAAAACATTCAACCAATTAAATTTGTAATTGTAAAAACTTAGTTAGTCTTAAAGCTTTTAAGCTCAGTTTACTTACCTTAGTCTATTTCTAGATCTAGCAAATTCTCAAGTCATTTTAAAGGCCTTTCAATGATTTCTAGATCTACTTACAAATGTAATTATAAGCATTTAAACATCTTAAACCACAGATAAAAAAGTTAAAATTTATTTTCTTATATTTTTTCAGTTTTCTGACTACAATTTTCCAACTGCTAAATACTTCTTATACAGCTAATAAATTATATTTATAAATGAAACTAGAATTCTCTTAAATATTATAAAAATAGATTTCAATATCAAAAAATGATAAAGCTAAAATGGTTACATCATTAGATGTCTTAATTTGAAATTACAGAAATTTTAAAATAGAATGACATGGTTGACCCCATAATTTTAGTAGGGCGATTCTCTTCACACTAACTGGACCAATAGCAAATATGCACCTCTTACTAAAGAATATTAATGCTATGAGTTTGAATCTCTTAACTATTTTTATATTCAAATGTTAAATCTTCAGGGATTAAAACATGCTTTGATCTCTTCTACTGAAGAATGATTGTATCATTTCTTAAATTTGGAGGGTTAACATTCCAAATCTACCATGTTTACAAATCAGCTATGTTTTACCCATGTCCCTGGATTCACCTCCATTTACTTATAGAGATCTACGGCTCCCACTCAACTTGATCTCTTGATTGATTTTGCATTTTGGGGACTCTGGAGGGTGGCATGTGGGCCTTGGCCTTTGGAGTCACAGGATGAAAAATGAACCCAAGCTGGGCACCACAACCAGGCCTGTTACTGGGCCAACCCAAACTGCAGAAATGGACTTGAGAACCCTGCAGAGTTTTGTGGGGAGGTGGGAATAGAGTGGGAGGCAGGAAGGTGCAGAGCCCAGGCCTGGTGGGGGAGGCAGGCTTGCAGCCCCACCCTGGGGTTGTCATCCACTCTGGGACTACTTCCTGTTCAAGTCCAACATGGTGGTAGAGTTAGGGGAAGCTTACCTCTGTAGGTAAGTAAACACTTTCTGCTCATGCAAAAACTCCTATTTGACTAGAAGCTGCATTATTTCACATACTTCCTAAGACTGTGCAACTCTTTGGAATAGTGAAACATGTTTGGATCAATTTAACCTTGACCTACTCTATTATGTCCAACGTACAAGGTGTTTCCTCAGAAACCAACATGTCCTATTTCTCTGGTGGTTGTGCCATAGGAAGAGGGACAACAAAAGATGACTGTTAGAACAGCATTGCCCAGAACAATCCCTGCTGGGTTTCTCTTCTGCTTGAACAAACTAAAAATTCAACAAAGCTAGCTTCTAGTAAGGAGGTAGACTCAAAGAGGATAATCACATAGTTTTCTTAGCTAGGATTTGAGATTTTCAGAGGTTGGGTAGCTAATTTCTGGGAACATTTGATTCTCCATTGTGATAAGCTGTCCTGAGGATTAGATGCAGTGTTGGTGGGGGCAGCAGTACCAGGAGAAAGCATAAAACTAAGGTCACGCAGCTTTTGGAAAGCCTCATTATCATTATCTTCCAATATAGCATCTCACTTGCATTGTTCAACAGAAAAATAGTCTGCTTAATATGAGAAAATATGCTTTCTCCCATTTTTCTTGAAACACGTGGCTCTTTCAGTATCTTTCATTTGCCTGTTCTTGATGGAGTACGGAGAAATATCTCTTTTCTACCCGAAAGAGAAAAAGAAAAAAGGCCATGCTCAATGATAAATGGCAACTGACAGTTCACCTCTGCATAAAGGAAATGATAGGACTCCATGGGGTTCGAACTAAATTGGGACGTACACGTCCCTTTTAACAAAGCACCACAGAGCTTTAGACAACTCTCATTGTGCTAGAATGCAGATTCGACACTGCCAGAAATTTTGTTTTTTATGTGAAATTGCCCTATTTTAAATTATTAGTTCAATTTTTTAGAGAACATTATTTAGGCTACACCAAACACACTAATAAGATTTTTCAGACCCCAGGCGGTTAGTTTGCAATTGAGTGTCCTGTAATTCAATGAGCCACAGCCTTTCTAATATGCATTATCTCAATGCCAGAAGGACCCACATGCCTCAGTTGAAAAAAATTCTGTTCTAGTCACTTCTATAAGTCGAGATTTCCGTTATTATGCTCTTCTGTTAAAACTCAAACGACTTTCCTTCAGCTAAGATAATAAATTACTTTAAACTAATATAAATAACCTTGTACCTTATTATTAGTAAGTTTGCAGAGAAGAAAAAGGAAACCAAAAGTACTTTCCTCTTAATAATTCTACCTGGCATAAGTCCAATAAAAGAGAATGTTGCTCTTTTGGAGCAGCTTTGCAAGTGATCCTTGAAGTCCATGAGGATATTACTCATTTCTCTGAAGTATTTGCAATTAGAAAAAAAAAATCTGACAATTATTACTCACTTCCCAGATTGAACAAACACCTTATGTATGTAATCCCATTCAGCCAATACACTTTTTTTTAAGGCCTTACTAAATGCTAAGTCTGAAATGAAGGGAGAAGTTCCAGTAATACGTGCCTACGGGATGATGAAGAGTTGAGGACACTGTAGGAGCACAGAATGTGACTGCACGTCAGGCCACTGCCGAAGCCAAGGGCTGGACATCATCTCCTGGGAAGAAGCTGAGGATAGACCACTGGATAACATTTAAATAGAGGACAAAGGAAAGTGAACCCATTTTTTAAAAAGAGCATTTTTTCTAGATAGGCAATAATAGTTTTGTTGACAATCTTACGTATTTGTCCGAATCACTCCATATTAAATCAAATTGAACCTCATTCAAATTCCCGAGTCTTAGTAAATGTATGTATATTCTTAGATGGTCATTGAAACTTCCTAAGCCTCCACTTCCTCAGATGGACAATAGGACTAATATTATCTACCTCACTGAGTGGGTGTTGGGATTAGACAAAATATGAGAGTCTCATAGGGACCAGTACAAAGTAAATAATAAATGATAGCTGTTATTTTCATTGTTATTATGAATATTGCTATAGTGCAAAGAACATTATGCAACATTTACTCACATTTCAGAGTCACAGAGCGAATGCTTTTCTTTGCTAAGAGTACTAGTGGAACTTACAGCCAACCTAGATCTAAGGTCCAGTTTATTGTTTTATTGACAGATAGAAGAGTAGGAAAATATAAGTTAATGGGTAAAATAATTCATATTCATTTTGGATCAAAACAAAACAAGTGGACATTTAATATTAATTATTGAGTTATTTATAGCTATATATATATATATTTATGGCTATAAATATATATATATATATATATATATATATATATATATATATATATATCAACAAGCATTTTTCCTATTTGTTAAAATTGTTTTATTAATTGAACATTCTTTTCAAATTTTAGTTTATTTTATTGTGATAAAAACATTTAACAAGAGATCTGCCCACTAACACATTTCTAAGTGACATTAATAGGGTCATTAATCTAGGGACTGTGCTGTACAGCAAATACCTGGAATTTGTTCATCTTGTTCAATTGAGACTTCACATCTGTTGATGAACAAGTCTCCCACTTCTCCATGCCCCCAGCCCCTGATAAGCATCATTATCCTCTCTGATTCTATTTTTTTTTTTTTTGGTGGGGGGTGGTTCCCTGGCTGGGAATCAAACCCAGGCCGCGGCATTGAGAGTGCCTAAGCCTAGCCACTACACCCCCAGGGAACCCCCTTGATGCTATAAATTTGACTGTATTATTATAGATACTTCCTATAAGTGGGTTCAGGCAGCGTTTGTCCTTCTTGGACTAAATTATTTTACTTAACAAAGTGTCCTCACTATTTATTGATGTTATCACATATTGTAAGATTTTCCTCATTTTTAAGGCTGACCAATATTCCATTGCATGTATAGACCTCATGTTCTGTATCTGTTCACCCATCAATGAACTATTAGGTTTTTCCCACATCTTGGCTATTAGAAATTGAGCTTCAACAAACATTGCCCTGCCAAATACCTCTTCAAGGTCCTGATTTCTTTTGGGTAAATACTCAGAAATGGAATTACTGCATCCTAGGGTAGTTCTATTTTTAATTTTTTGAAGAATCTCCATATTGTTTTCCATAGTGGCTGCACCATTTTATCTTCCCACCAAGAGCATACAAGTTCGAGTTTCTCCACATACTTGCTAGCACGTGTTGTCTTCTGTGTTTTCTTTTGGTTGGTTTGTTTTTATAATAGTCATGCTAACAGGTGTAATGTGATTTGCATTCCCATGATGGTTAATGATATTGAACATCTTTTCAGATACCTGCTGGCCATTTGCATGTCTTTGGAGAAATGACCATTCCAATCTTTAGGCAGTTTTAAAATTGTGTCATTTAGGGTTTTGCTATTGAGTTGGGAGTTCCTTATAGATTGGAAATTAATCCCCTATATAATATACAATTTGCAAATATTTTCTCCCATTCAGTAGGTTGCCGTCTCATTTTGTTGATTGGTTGTTTTTGTTTTTGTTTTCTGTGTAGAAGCTTCTTGGTTTCATGTAGTTCCTCTTGTCTATTTTTCTTTTATTAACTGTAGCTTTTGGTGTCACATTCATGAAATCATTGTGAATATCAGTGTCAATGAAGCTTCTTTCCTATGTTCTTCTAAGAGTTTTAGTTTCAGGTCTGTGTTTAAGTCTTTAATCAATTTTGAGTTGATTTTTGTACATGGTATAAGATAAGGGTGAAGTTTCATTCTTGTGTATATGAATATCCAATTTTCCCAATGGCCTCTTTGCTAGAGCTTTTCAAAGTATATTTGAATAATACTTAGAACAGACTAAAAACTTGAGATTATCTTAAGTTACTTTCTGATTATTAACCTTACAGAAAATTCTATACAATTTTAATCTAAAAATTGAATCAGTCATTTGACTTTTTGTTTCTTCATTTTTTTTCCCCAAAAGCTAACATAAAATTTTTTAAAAGCAGAGAGAAGAAACTCCTTCTTTAATTTAAGCAGAGATGGAAATAAAAGTTGTGCTCTGAAAAAGGTCTTAGATCATAAATTTACTAACTGGTGAGCAAACATAAAACTAAGCAAACAGAGTTTTCTGGCATCCTTCATTTCAATCCAATACTGTATTTGTTAAATAGTCTTTCTAAAATCTGTTAAGTATCATTTTGTTATTTTAGGCATTAATGCTTACATTAGTTTTCTGTGGGTATATTCGTGTGTAGCACCTTTTCTACGATGAGTTCGCGAAATTGTCCAACCTTGTAGAACAAATCACCACAAACTTAGCAACTTAACACAACACAACACAATTTATCATCCCACAGGTCAGCAAGTCTGAGCTTGCCACCATACAAAGATTAAATCACATTATTTTTGATTGCTTAAAGATTTTTAAAATTTTATAAAAATCTTCCATAATTTTAAACTATTATAATTGTTAATGAGAGAGAGAGAGTTAACAAATTTATCTTGTTCAAAATTGCCTAACTCTTCGAATTTGTGTTTGTTTCTTTTCTTTTATCATCTATCCCTTTGGTCATTCAAGTTTTGCCACCACTTTATAGTCCAGTCTGATTTCCTATTCTCCTTAGAAATTCTACGGGGGACAAAGTTGCCACTACTTCTTGGGGCACTACTCAGCATTGTGACAGACCTCAGATTTAGGACCTCTTTTTCCTCCTGATTCTGTGTGGTTTTCCTTTTTTTTATTTTATTTTTTTTGTCTCATCTCAATACTTCTCCATTCCTTCCTGCAATATCATATGGCAGCCCTTTCTCTAATTTTTAATACATTATCATCTGCTCTTTTTATTTTTTATTTTTGCTGCTTATTATTAAGCTGTCCATTTCCATTGAATCATTCTTTTGGAAACTGTGTGCCAGGTGTATGATAATAACTTGCAGTGCTGCCAGATAAATCTATTAATTTTCTTTTAACACTTGCTTTAAACGTATAGAATGGCACATGTTCAAAATGCATTGAAAAGCAGGGGTGAAACACTTTTGCATTTGCAGGGAGCAGTGGGGACGTACATATGGTGGCTATTTCATTTATACCTAAACATGGTGCTACTCCGCTGCAAGTGGTTGTCTGTAGGCGGTTACCAACAGGAAGTCACCAAATGGTAATGGAAATCGGTGCATCAACACCGCAGGAAACATTTAATTTTAATTACACTTTAGGGAGACTCAGTGGACGGGTTTATGAAATGTGATTCTCAACAGCAAAGCAAAAGCTAGCATCACGGGTATGGACGTCCCCTTCATACATCCAAATGCCGAAATCTAAAGATGTATCTTTACCTCTTAAAACTCCAATATTTCCTTTATAAATTTCTAAACATACAGAAGAGTGTTCATTGAAAGAATAAGAAAGTTTTCTTTGTTTTCATCAGAAACCTATTGTATCCACTTTTAGCCTTACCAATTAGCATTATGCATACACATGTTGAATAATTTTTTAAACTTTTAAGTTAATAAATACCTATCTGATATAACTTATTTTTTAAACCTGAATATTTAAAAAGATGACAATAACAAAAGCCAAGTCATATTTTATTCCTTATAGAGGCAAGAGTTCAAATGTTCCAAAAATCAGGTAGAGGTGAAATTGAAACAAATGTATATATAATATATAGTGTTTTATTTCTCCAGTGCTTCATACTAATTGTATATTCAAGAACATTATATTGATTTAATTAGATATATGTTACAATAAAATGGAATGCAATATTTTCATAAGAAAATGAATTTTCTCTGTCATGACTTTGGCGAGTTTATTCAGATCTGCTTTTAATATTTCTAGAGACTCAGAGTCCCTTGTTTCATAAGACATTCCTTTGTTTCTTACAGTTGGGTTGTTCAATTTTTATGTGTTATTAGATTTTTATTTTTATAGAGAATAAACCTACTTCCTTAGACTAGCCATTCATTGACCCTAGTTTCACCTTGGAACTATCCACTGTAACTCTGTTTCTTGCATATTACCTACCTGTAAATATTTAAAAATTATTTCAACTGAAGACATGTTCATATTAAATATCTAAAACTTTTTCAGTAATTTTCAGTATGCTTTTCTGCACACAATCTGGTTGACCATTACCCTGTTTATGAGTGAGGATTAGTCAAGCACAGTAAAATAGGTTAATGAAAAACTTCTTTTTGTTTTCTTTGTTATAACTCTTAATTAACATTCCATTTTACTTTGGTATAAAGCTCTCAAGGTAGGTCTTTTGAATCCTGATGTTTATATTTGACTTTTTAAATAATTTTTGTGCTGAATTTATTTAATTATTTGTTGTGTCGTTACTAGTGTCAAACACGACCTTGGACACAGATACTTTGATCACAATAACCATATAGTCTCCAGAAAAAGTCAAACATTAATAAAATAATCGCAGCAAAAATGTGTAATTACAAACAGATAAATACTTCAAAAAATTTTATTATGTATATTTACAGTTATTACAATTAAATTTTATCTTGTTAGGTTTATCCTATACTTCCTACATTGTGGATGTTTTTGAATTTGTATTATTTCATCCAACATGTTAAGTATTCCTCTTAGCATTGTGTCGTCTGAAATAGCAATAAACATAAGCATTCCCATATGTTCTTAGGCAAATCACGTATCCCTTTGAATCTCAGTTTCCATATCTCATTAAATAAAGATAATCACATTGTCCCAGCTTTCAGCATAAGGCTGTGATGAAAAGCAAATGAAATATTTTACCTGAAAGCTCTTTGTGAACTGTAAAATGCTATGTAGTGTCAGGCATTGCTATTTAACTGACTTAATAAACCAAAAACCAAAGAGCCTTGTTCATGCAATTAAACCTTTCATTAATCCATTAATCAAAAACAATTAGGTATATTTGCTCACTAGTTAAAATGTACCCAATTGTGTTAGTATTTGGCCCAAGTTTTCCTATTTTGTTTATAAAGATGTTGTAGCAGAGAGTCAAATGGCTTGCAAAAATCCAGGTATACAAGGTCTACATTGCCCTGATTTTTTTATTTCATTTTTTTATAATTCATTCAATTTGTCAGTTAATCAAAACAAATATTATTTAGGTGCTTTTTTTCTCACCCTTCTCAGTAGTGTCGCAACTACTTGTCAAAGAATCGATGGGAAAATGCCTGTCAGTCTTTTACTTATTCCACCTTCAATGACTGTACTTTATCTAATGTTTCTTCATTTGTCATGCAAATGGAATAAGCCCCAGCACATGCTCCTCCTTGTCCACTCTTCAAATTTTGTTTCCAATTTCAAAGATAAGTCCTTTTTTCGCCTTTCATTTAATGCTGACTACAGTGGATTCTTAACAAGCAAGGGGTCCAGGATCACGCTGAGAAGGTATAAGAACTGAACACAACTTTTAAACAAACTCTCACCCCTGCAGAGTTTTTTTTTTTCTGGAAAGAGTGAGCTATAAAAAAGAGTGTAGTAATTTCTCAGATTTAAAATGCTAAGTAAAAATTTATGATTTCTGGTATAACCTGTAGCACCTATCATAATAATTAACTCCCCCAAATTAACGTTCTTTCTAATCACCATCTTTTGAACAGCCGTGAATTAAAAAAGAAAACAGAACAAAACAAACACTAACATGTACTTTGACAAATGCCAAAGTTCTACTTCTCACTGTCTCACTCAAAATTACACCAAAATTATAGCATTACTGAGAATGCGTGTGTTCTTTCAGTTGGAGATCTAGATGAATCAACAAATGAATCAAGACTTTGCAAACTAACAAATGACTCCAAAATCCATATTTTGTCTAAATTGACATTTATTACATTTTTTACTTAGGTGTGATTTGTCTACACACATTCTGATATTGAATGCTTTTAAATACAATTTTACTACAAGTTTTAAAAGTTATTCATTTAGTCACCCAAGAAGTGTCTGTTGATGGCCTTTGATGCTCCAAGTACTATTTTTGGAACTTGGGATACAACACTAAACAAACTACCGAACAAATAGAAAAAATTATTTTCCCTGATGGTGCTTACATTCTAGCAGAGAGGGCCAGACAACTAAAAATTAACAAAATAAATTAGAAAAAATACATTAAAAAGTGATAAATGCTTCAAAGAAAAATAAAGACAGTTGAAGAGGTAAAGAGTGTTTGAGATGGGGAGAGGTGGGTGGTAATTTTAATTGTGACACAATAAGGAGGGTTATTCATTAGGAAAGTGGCATTTGAACAAAACCTGAAGGAGGTGAGGGAGTTAGTCATGTGAACACCAGGAAAAGGAAGTCTCTAGCACAAAGGCCCTATGTTGGGGCAACCTCACCATGAGGAGCGAGAGTAGCATGACTGAAATGGGGAGAAACCAGTGAAAGTGGGGAAAGAGACTCAAGGTGAGAAAGGTCGTGGAAGGCTTTTCAGGACACTGCAAGGACTTTGGCTTTTACTCTGAAGGACATGGTGAGTCAGGGCAGAATTATGAACAAAAGTTGGATTCATTGTTACTTCTATTTCAAAGGATTGCTTTGCCTGCTAACAGACCTGAGTGGATACTGGTTGACACTGGGAGACGCCATTGGAGCTACTGCAGTAATTCAGGTGAGAGTCGGTGTTGACTTGTACCAGTGTAAAAGCAGGAGAGGGGACTACTCAGACTCTCAGTGTTTTAAAATAATTTTTATTATAAAATGTTTCATTACTTAAAATACTAGTACAATGACTCTGATATACATCCATCACCCATTAAGAATGATCAAGATTTTGTCATATTTTCTTTGTCCTCTTTATAATTTCCTTCCTTATGAAGTATTTTAAAGTAATTTCTAAATATCTTATAATATTCTCCCTAATTGCTTTAGTGTGAATTCCAAAGGTGCAGAATCATTATGACCAACAAAAATGACAATATTTCTTAGCATCCTCTAATTTCATAATCAAATTTATTTTAGTTTTTTAAAAATGTATTTATACAGGTTTTTTTTGGAATTAGGAGCTAAACAAATTTCTTACATGACTATTTTATTGTGTTTCTTAAATTTCTGTATTGTAAAACTGGTGTCACTTAACTTTTTTTTTGCTTTTCGGTATGTGGGTAGTTCCCTGGCTGGGAATCGAACCCAGGCCGCAGCGCTGACAGCGCCAGTGCCGAAGCCTTAAGCCACTACACCACCAGGGAGCTCCCTCACTTAACTTCTTTAGAGTGTCTACTAGACAACAAGCATAAAGTTGGGTAATATCTTTTTTAAAAATCTATTCTGCCACTTTTTTCCTTTTAATTAGAAAACTTAATCCATTTAAATTTAGAATAATTAGTGATATGAAGGAACTTCTGCCACTTTGCTATGTTCTGTATCTGTCTCTGTTGTTACTTCTTGTTTCCTCTATTACTGCCTTATTTGTGTTTATTAAGTTTTTTAAAGTGTACAATATTTACTCTATTCTCACTTGCTTTTCTGTACTTCTTTTTAGTTATTTTCTAAGGTTACAATTAACCTCTTAAACTTATAACAATCTATTTCGTACTAATTCCATCTTAACGTCAATAGTATACAAAACACTCTGCTCCTATACAGCTCTGTCTCTCCCACTTTTTATGTTGCCACAAGTTGCATTTATATACATTGTTACCCATTAACACAGATATTTAATTAATATCTTATGCATTTCTCTTTTAAATCATATAGGGAAAGAAAAGAGTTGCTACAAACCAAAATATACAATAATATTGGCTTTGGATTTACCTATGTAGCTGCCTGTACCAGTGCTCTTATTTTCTACATATGGCTTCAGGTAGCTGTCTAGTGTCCTTTTATTTCAGCCTGAAGGACTTCCTTTAGTCTTTCTTGTATAAGGGAAAATGTATACATTTTATTTTGTTCTATTTTTTCCTCCATTTTATTACCTGGACTGTGAATGTGATGATAATTCATTTGGGACTACATAAAATTAGGTCAGTTTTCTACTATTAAGAAGCAATATGCTAAAATCTGGGTCCCCAGAAAATTTCATGGAGCATATTTGCCAAACTGGTCTTTAGCTTTTATCATATTCTTAGCTCATTATGTGAGAGGAAAAGATTTAAGTCACTGTTATTTGGGTTTCTCTTTCCTATGACACATATTGTATCCCAATTCATACAAAGGTTGACTGAAGATACTTGTAGTCGGCAGTGGTAACTGACACTAGAAGGTCAAGGAGACTTGGCAGTTAAAGAATTCAATCAGGACAATATGTGAAATGTATGTATAATCTCATACTTTTAAAAAACATATTTTATTATTTATTATAATGGGGAAATTTTTTAAATTCTTGTGATAAGGGCAATCTACCTTTTATTTAAGACAAGTGGGTTTTATTGATTAAGTGGCACCGTGGAATAAGTATATAAGAGTAAAGAAGCAAATTTGGAACTCAATTATTATAATAAAGGAAGAAAGAAAGTGTTAGGAGCATTGAAGGTGGGTGCCAGTCAAGTTTGGAGAGAGAGTAGGAAAAGGGTTAATAAAACATTGGTAAGGAAGAAGATATGCTCTGGGAAGAAACAAATAATGGGGATTTTTGAAGAAAAATTATACATACTATAGATCTAACCTCTACCGCCCCACTTTATCTTCAGTGAAATCTAAATAGTTCAGTAGCATTATAAAAACCATAATTGCCATTTAGTAACAAAAAATATTGCACTCTGATTCAGTGTTGTCACAGATGTGGGAAAACAGATCCTCTCTAGAGAGGTTCAGTCACATCTGAGTTACATGTTATGTCATATACAAAACACTAATTTTTAAACACGATAAAAATATTTACCCTCCAAGATATCACAACGTAGACAGTGATAGAAAAAGTGAAAAAACAGAATCAGTGTAAGAGATTTTGAATACTACTGGTACATAAAGGATGCTATGGCAGTGCAGAGGATAAAATATCTGCCTCTAGGACAGAGTAGGGAAGGAGGAAGTGTCAAATATTTCAGGAGGAAATACCTTTGATGGATGTAGGTTGGAATTCCTCAAATAATGGAAAGGAAGGAATCTGAGGTAAAGGAAATAACATCCGTGTACTCCTACAAATGTAAATAGATATGGTCTGGCCCATTACCTCAGTGGCCCTCAAGTGGTTTGGAATAGTAAGTCCAGAATATTTTAGGAGGATTGAAAGGAGATACATTGAGAGACTTAATACATACTTTCAAGCTAAGGAATTTTTCATCACCCTTCATGGAGTAGAATTGAAACTTCAGGTGCATTAATACACTGAACAAAGTACTTTTAAGCATTTATGCTAGAAACTTCTTTAGATACTAACAAATGAAAGGAGCAACCTTATATTCTAATAGAAGGAGAAAACATGTTTAAATATATAAACTATATATATGTGTGTGTATATGAATGTGATATATATATATAGAACCATATACAGGACAATCAGGCACTTTGTTTCTGGAATAAAGATTAATGTTATAGAGAATATGGTATAGCCCAAATGTGTCCAACCCATGACCTGAAGGCCATATATAGCCTAAGATGGCTTTGAATGCAGCCCAGCCCAAATTTGTAAATTTTCTTAAAATATTATAAATATTATGCACGGACTTTTTTTTTTTTTTTTTTTTTTAGCTCATCAGTTGTCATTAGTGTCAGTGTATTTTATGTGTGGCCCAAGACAAATCTTCTTCCAATGTGCACCAGGGAAGCCAAAAGATTGAACACGCCTGGTATAGACAGAGAGAAGAGAGTGGTCATGAAAGGTGACATGTGTTGAGACCTAAAAAGGAATAGAGAGTTGTATGTAAACATCTGCAAAAGATGTTTCAAAGCAGAATGAACAGCAATGGCACAAAAATGAAAATAAACTTGAATGTTTGTGAGGTGAAAAGAAAGCCAGTTTATTGACTGAATAATTATCCCCCCAAATTCATGTTGAAATCTAATCCCAATGTGATAATATTTGGAGACTTTTGGAGGTGATCAGGTCACGAGGGCAGAGCCTTCATTAATTGGATTAGTGCTCTTATGCAAAGGAGCACAGAGAGCTCCCTTGTCCCTTCTACCATAGGAGAGCACAGCGAGAGGACAGCTATCTATGAACGAGAAAATGCATCCTCATCAGACACTGAATCTGCAGGCACCTTGATCTTGGACTTGCCAGCCTCTAAAACTGTGAGAAATAAATTGCTGTTGCTTATGACCCACCCCGTCTGTGGCTTCTGTAATTGCAATTTGGATGGACTGAGCCAACATGAGATGAATATAGAGAATCAGGAGTAAGAATGAGCTTGGAGAGAGGGTAAAGGCCAAATTACATAGAAATGTGTCCACTAAGTGAATTAATATGGATACAAGTTTGATTTTGATGGAAATCCATTGGAAGCTTCTATGCATGAAATGCTGTCATCTGATTTACATTTTTTAAAGGTACTCCTGGCTTCTGTGCGAATAGACTGCATTTAAGCGAGAATAAATAAATATTTCTGCATGTAAACAAGAAGGAAAGAAGGGTTCTGTTTAAATAAGAGGCAGTTTCAGAGTCTCAAACAAGAGTATTAATGGAAACACTATGAAAATCATGAGAATGCTTGGGTTTGGATTTGGACTATATTTTAGAAGAAGAGATGTAATGGGCTATACAGAAGGAAGAGTTGTGAGATACGAGGAACTATGACTCATATTTTTAGTCTGAGAAACAGGGTAGATAATAGTGCCAATACCTGGGATGTGGAAGGTTTTCAAAGGGTGAGTTGAAACAGGAGAAGATGGAGGGAAAATGAGAAGTATTTGTTCTGTTTTGGCCCTGTGAGCTTTCATGTATCCACTAAACAGAGAGTGAAAATATTTAAGAAGCCATGGTCCACAGGAATCTGGAGCCCAGGAGTGGTCTGGTCTAGAAATGTGGCCTTGAGTGTCATTAGCATATGGTTGACCGTATAGTGATGGGACTTTGGAAAGATCATCTCAGGAGAAAGAGTAAAATGAGACAAGACAGGCTAAGGACCAGAAGCTGCAGTCCCTTCAATGGAGCCTCCAGGGAAGCAAAGAGAGAGGAAGGAGAAAACCTGGCCAATATATCACTGTGGACAGAACTATTTCAAGAATAAAGCCAATGACCAACTGTCCAATGCTACTGAGAAGTCAAATAAGATATTTACAGTGAAACACTGGCTTTGGCAAGATGCAGGTCATCATGAACTCTGGGGAGAGCCCCTTCAATAGGTTGGAGATTAAAATTTGATCAGAGTGGTTTGAAAACAAATGGGGTTGGTGGAAGGAAAGTAAGATCCCTTATGGAAACATACTGAAGGAATATTGCCATCCATGAGAGCAGAGGAAATGTTAGTAAACGGAAGAGTTAAGGATCAAGGGAATTTTAAATGTAGGTTTTATTTGAATTCTAGTGACACATTCACATAATGTAAAGAGTTACATAAACCTAAAAGGCTTTTATGTAAATGTAACTGGGTCCTGCATAGAGCGTATAGCAGCACCCCTCCCCCGTATCTCCATCTTCGGAAGCCCTAAAACCAACTATTTTAGCTGGTTCTTGTGGTCTCCTCTGCCTCCTTTGTCTACATTAGATTTTTGCTCACCATTGTTTTTCTTTTGTATTTGCCCCATTCCTTTGTTCTTTCCTTTAACCTTCCTTCCAAATCTATTCTCATTTTATTCTAATTTTTTTCCTAGCTTCTCTCTACCTTACTTCCTTCTCTTTTTTCTCCTCATCCTCCTCCTTTGTCTGTCCCACTCCCCTTCTTTCTCTCTCTCACTCCCATTCGATGATCCAAGAACAATAAATGTCACATTATTGTTACTCTTTGAATAGAGATTTTTAGGCCCGGTTCTTAAATTTGGGTCAAGTTAGCCAAATAGTTGCAGTTCTCTTTCTAAGTAGAAAACAAAAGTTTTGTTTGTTTTTTTAATGTGGCATTTACCCTATTTTGGTTTTTTTTCAGTGCTAGTGTTAGTCAATAGAAATATTAAATAAATTACATATATGGAATGTATGTCTAATAAGGTTAAAGATTTCTGAAAGTAGGAGGTCATTTTTTCTTAACTGGTATTTTCTTAAGGTCAACTACTCTGCTTTATAACTCTAGCACATAATACTGTTTCTGGTAGGTAATAGCTGCTGAAAAACTTTTATGTCACTCTTAGACACCCTCCTAGTGAGCAGAGCACATGCTAGCACATTGACAAATGCTGGATGTGTCCACTTAAACAGAATATAACACAGCTTTTCTTTGCATTGGCAATCGGCCACGTTAAACCTTTGTCTTCCAAGTAAAATTTTATTTAACAAAACCCAATACCACCATTAAACTCTATATGACAGATGTTCATATGATCAGTCACCTACTTGATATGACATTCACACCTATACGTTAAAATGTGTGCCAGATTCTAATGCTACACTCAAGAACTAGAAGGAGTGGTCGCAAAATAGTGCGGTCAGTGCTACAAGACAGTAATTAGAAGCAAAGACGAAAGCCACTGGCTTTCCTTGGGGAGTCTTGGTAGTCTTTGGGACCTTGTAAACTGAGTCTGAAAGTGTGCGTGGTGAGAGCCATTTAAGGAGCCGTGGTGCCCAATGCAATCTTTATAACAAACAGTCACAAGATGCAGTCATAGGTTTTACTGAAACAAGTAAAATTTGTTTTCAAAAAAGCTTTCTGCTTTCTTTGAGTATGCAGTGTTAAGAAATATGGACAGTAGGAAACATATCATCCAGAGACGACAGCAATTTAAAGTGAGCCCACTCAGTGTGAGAGCATTTACTTCAGAATCTTCACATAATTTTTTTTTTATTTAAACCATTATTAAGAAATATCCTCCAGCTTATCACGTGTGAATTTTAAGCCTCAGAGGCATTAGCTTTGACACAGACAGAGCACTTCTGGGATTATATTAATTTAGGCAGTAGCACCTGTTAGTGAGTATTTGATTGCCCACAGTGCAGAAGGATTTACTTATGTTATTGATTTGTTGGCAAATATATTGGGTGAAAATCCCCTGATATTGCTGGTAGCTGTGCATTCCAAATTTTATTGGATTTCTGAGCCATTTTCCTCTGTGTTTAAACTTGTGATGTCTTTCTATAAATAGAAAAACCCAGGTGTTAACTGCAAAAGAACATTTACTGTTACGCAACTGTACCCTAGGCTTGTGTCTCTGATGCTCAGTTATAACAAGTGCTTTGATTCCTTTTCAGTTTTAATTTTGTTTTGTCATTTCCAAATCAGTCAAGTTATCTAAGCAGAAGCAACCCCTGAAGACCAAAATGACTAAATGACATGCTTGGATATTTGTAGGTAAATTACAAAATTTTCTTTCCAAATAAATTGCCCTAGATTTGTCTTTGAAAACTAGGCAATTATATTAAAATTTATTGTATCATTAATTTCAAACTGAAACGTTATGTGTTTGTGTGTGTATTCACATGCCATAGAGTATGCAAGCTAATTTTACTTCTAAAACCAGCCCAATACTCATAAAGCCTATTTTGACAAATGCCACTGTAGAGTTTTACTGCTAATGTGTAGCATCTGATATTTCAAAGTGGTGGTAGAAACTTTAGGCAAAATTTGGGGCCCAGCGTTGTCAAAACCTAAAGCTGCTACAATAGCTAGCATTTACAATTTACTGATCATGGTATTAGAAATAGAATTTACTTAACCTTTGACTTGTCCTTGGGCGTAGAGACTAAGTTCACAGAAATGTCAATCTCTGGACCTCATGAGAGAGCACCGCCTTTCAGGGTGAAACAGTAACAAAAGGTTACCTCTGAGAATTTCAAAGAAGAAGATTATCCAGTGGCATGTCTCAATAGCTAGCTGTTTGGTTGTAATTTTTTTCCCTAACCTAGATTTCCTTTCTATTTCACTACTTTTTCCCTTAAAGATTAGAAGACAAGAGCTTGAAAAATGGGAGGACTATGTAATAGCAAGAAAAGTAAATTCAGAGATCATTGGGAAACTAGGAACTTGAACATCTGAAGCAATGGAGTCAGAAAATTAGGCACACACTAAGGACAGACAAGGGGATGTAATCATAATGTTACACCGGTGTATATTATTGAAGTACCTTTCAAAGCACACATAGTAAAACTTTTCATATTTCGAATGGTACAGATGCAGTCAGGGTTTCTCAGATCGTGTTTAAGCTCAAAGAAAGCACAGGACCGGATTCTTGTCCCGGTTCTACCATCCCAGAGCTGTGTAAATTTTGGCATGTAATTCGTCCTCTCTGAGCCTTAGGTGACAGGCTCAATCCAACCTGGTGAACATGAATAGGGACGGCTCTCACGTTGGGTGCCAGTCCTTGTGTTCAATCACAGAAACCCAAAGATGAGAAGCCCTTCTACTCGAGTTACTGCAACTCCCAATTCCAGCCCCATCTCACCTGGTACCTTCTAAATTGTGCACAACGTTATCTCTTTGTAATGGAAATCTCCTCAAAGATATATATATTTTTAAATAATAAATGCTTCAGTAACACCCTGTGGCCCTAATTTAAAAATCTTTAATGCTCTAGAAATGTATACTTTACACGTTAGGGTCAGTTTCTCTGCCTTTATTCATTTTTCACCAATCCTCACTGACCCTGCTCCATAATAATCCCCAGACTATCTCAGCAATCCCATTTTTCTCTTGTGCCTCTGGAGGATGTGTACTTATTTCCCCCCAAAACAGCACCTTTATCACTTCTGCTTATCTTTAACATCTGTTAATCCTTTGACCCTCTATACCCAAGTCTCTTCCTTCAGTCATAACCCTCCTGTCATCCTGCTGATGAATTGTGGAAGTTATCAAGCAGTGTGGCTTTATGAACCTGGTCACCGACTCTATTAGAGATCCCAGAGTATTGATTAAGAGTATGGAATCAGATTAACTTCATTCAAATCCAGCCTACCCCCATACTGTGTAATCTTAGGCAAGTTACTTAACCTCTTCCATCCTCCGTTGTTTTACATGTGAAATGGAAAGTAATAATTATTAATAGGACCTAGCTCTTAGCAATGTTATGCAACAAACAAGGGTTCGAAACAAACAAAACCAACAGGAAACCAAATAACCAAAAAAGGAAAATGAAATCTGTGCATGCAACATGCTATACCTGGAGCCTGACACACAGTAAGTACTTAATAAATGTAATTATCATTTTATTATTGCTGAAGATGTCTCCTCTCTAGATCTTTAGTACCGTCCTCATTACCTGACACAACACATTCACTAATTGATTAAATGAGTGTATATTTGTTTTGCACTTCAGTGTTAAGTATGATGTAATTACAGGACATACAAGTATAAAAAATTAATGAAAGAAGCAACAAAGACAGTTCTATTCCTATTCCTAAACAGTGTCCACCATCTGGGAAGGGTAAAGACATGCAAGTGAAGCACATAAAAAGTGTGTATCAACAGAAAGGAACTCTAATTCAGGGAATTGGATAGTGAATTCATCTGTTTCTCCTTGCAGTTCTGGAAGCTTTTGCCTCACGTAGTTTGAGTATTCTCTCTTCATTTGTTTTAAGTGTGTTTTTAGTTGCCTGTTTAACCATTTTTATTATGGCTGCTTTAAAATTTTGTCAGATAATTCTAACATCTCTGTCATCTCCTTGACACTATGAACATCTTTTTCTTAAGTTTAGATGTTTCTTATTTTTGATGACTGATAATCTACTAAAACAAGAACGTTTCTGTATTATGTCTTCAGGCTATGGATTGTATGTAACCCTCCACTGTAGCTGGCCTTCCCTGACGTCACTCTGATAGGTATTGTCGTCATTACAGGCAGATGGGAAGAGCTTGGGTTGATCATTGCTGAAGTTCAGTGATGGAATAAAGGATCCATGATATTATTTTCTCCATTTTTGTGTATCATTGATAGTTCCATACTAAAAATTAAAGAAATAAAGGGGAATAATGCCAATATTTGAAGTATATTTTGATATCAGGGCCTAAAACACTCACTGATCACTGAATAAGTCATAACTAACAACAAAAAATAAAATGTATGCATCCTAAAAATATCCATATTGGGATTTCAAGGTGGAAACTTTATAAATTTTTAGGCTATGTTAGGAACAATAAAACTCTAAAGAGGTTTACTAGATATGTTTAAAATTGATAAACCAGGAATTTCAACATATGAAATACCAGCAATGAAAAACAAAGTCTTGGTTTTTACATTAAAATTCTCTTGTTCTTTAGTTCATTTACTTGTCCATAATGTCTATGGGTGGAGAATGTAAGTTGTCATACAATTAAAATAAATTTAATGTAGAATAAAATGGTCTGGTTTAGGCTTCTTCTCTTATTAAAATTTTATATTAATAGCCTGTCAACTAAAAATATACGCTTAAAAATGACACATTGTAGTTTGACTTTGGATAAACTCATATTACAGATCATTTTATTATTTATGTATAGTTTCTCCTGCCCTTCCAAGGTAACAAACTTTCTACAGGCATATTTTGGGACTTTGGAAGAGGTGTGTATTAGGAGCCAGGAGGTAACTTAGCAATCATGCAATTCAAAGACTTCCTTTTACAGATAAAATCATTTAGTCCGTATAAAGGATGCATATGTGATCATGTACACAACAACTTTCCCCTCAGCTTCCTTAGGAATTACGTTTCACCCATTCCATCTGCATGATTTCTACGTATTCTTCCATTATTTCATTTTACCCCTGGCTACAGTTGACTGTTCCAAAAGTTGATATCTTTATGAAGAGTGTTAGATTTTAATAAACTCTAAGTTATAAAATGACTAGCAACTGTATTTTTTGTTATTTAAAAAAAAAAAAACTTCTCAAAAACAAGAGAGAAGGCTGAAGTTGATAAAACAGAGATGAGCGCCCCATCAGGATTCAAGTGTCTGACCTCTGACCCCTGAACCCCTCCCTGCTCGGTGCTTGTTTATCCCCCTAGAAATCCAACATCCTTCAAATACGTTTCTTCTGCTGCTTTGACTAATCTAAGTGCAGTATATATCACTGCAATGCAAATGCTATGACGGTTAAGCAACTTACCCAAGGCTTCAAAACCAGTTCAAACTTTGTTTTGGAAGCCAGACATTCTCTCAGCTCACAGTCACTAGTAAATTTTCGTGGTGTCAAATGGACTATAATATATCATGTGTTCTAAAAATATTTGCATACCTTTTATATATATCCATGGCTAATATGTTGCATTGTCTTTGGTAGAAGTTTGTCTCAAGCAATGATAGGATACACTGTTTGCAGTTCTTACAGGGGACATGACATTACCTCTGGGATTTGCTTTAAAATACTGCTGCCCAAAAAGAAAAGGTGTGGCGGCAGCAATATACAAAACAAAATTAGCAAAATAATAATGATTGCTAAAGCTGGGATAGGAGTAAATGGGTTTAGTTATACTATTTGCTCTTTCGTGAATGTTGGAGATGTCTCATTTAAAAAAATTATAAGAACAAGTATGTCACAAAATTTGGCACCCTCGGGTTCTCATTAAATGCCAGCTGTCTCTAGACCCCATAGTTTAATTCTAGGGGAAAAAACAGGAAGAAATGAAAGTAGCCAACATAGGTAAGGGATATATGTGCTAATCCTAGATACATTTGCTTTCTGAATTGTGAGTGATAGAATTTTAAAGTTCCTATCTCTTACTAGCTACTTCCAAATTCTATCCACTTCCCCTCCCCCTTCATTAGTTCACCACCTCACCAGTTAATAATTTCTATATTTTTATTGCATCTTATTGCAATTTCACCTTTTTTATTCACACTTGTATAGGTATAGAAAATTTTCATCCAGGAAGATTTTCCTAATACACCTTTCCCTAACTGAGGTTCCACTACGTACCACCACCGCCCCCATTCCCATACCAACCTCGCCCAATTCTACCCTTGCAGTCACCACATTGTACTTATCTGTTTATTAGTTTGTTTCCCAAATTGTCTTCCTTATCTTTGTTTCCCAGGATGATGGCACAATCCTGGGCACATAATAGGTGGCTAAGTCCATAAACGGACAAATGATGGCTTAGCCACACTCACCAAGCTGTGTCTCGGTCGTTTATAAAGCCACGAGAAAGAACAGCCACCCAGGGCACCCTCTTTTGAAAAGGAAAAAGGTCAGAAGGTTATTTTTATTTTAAATAAAACACGAATATATTATGAAGTAAATTATAAAATCTGTAAACATATTTAAGTTATCTTCTTAGAAATTAAGGTGGGTTATTTCACGCTGTTGCCCCAATCTCTGAGCCTAGAAGCACGTAGAGAAAATGCCTGGAAGCCCTGCTTAAGCTCAGGCCTAGGCGAACGCTCTCTGCTTCACTCTATTTATACGTGTCGGGGCTCACCCCCGTGGGAGTACCTCGGCTGTGGCATTCAGCCAGCTATTCCCAGAGGGAAAGCACACCCGGTTTGAGAACTGAAAGTTGGCAAAATTATCAACATGAAAATAATACAACCTCCAATAAGAAGACTGACTGTATGTCTGAAGCTGATATCAGACTAAAATAGGTTGAATTACCAAGTTGGTGAGTTCCCTTAGGTGCCACAGCTCTTATTCTGACTCCACAAGCTGCTACCTAGTTCTTATGTGTTCTGTGTTACAGGTTGATTAGTCAGTTAGGTAAAGCCAAATTTCAGGCATTGTCTCATTGTAGCTCCCCTAAATTCATGTTTAATAAATATCTACTACAGGTTAATTATTATAATGAAAATGAAAGCAATCACGTCTCTGTATCCATGATGCATAAAAATTCATTTATTTATTGAACTAACAATTATTGAGACACCTGATAGATGCTGAGTAGCTGAGACACTGAGGCTGTGGCAGTGAACAAAACGATTCTCCTGCACCCGTGGAGTTCATCTAGGGA
Organism: Lyroderma lyra; assembly: GCA_004026885.1. Taxonomy (NCBI): domain Eukaryota; kingdom Metazoa; phylum Chordata; class Mammalia; order Chiroptera; family Megadermatidae; genus Lyroderma; species Lyroderma lyra. The sequence goes on from PVJL010000886.1 coordinate 136,120, forward strand.
GGGCGACAGACAGCACACGTGACTCCATCAGCCACGTCAGGGCGCCTGTTAAAGAGTGACACGTAGTCAGAGAAGGGGCTCTCCGATACGGGGACAGTGCAGGGATCTAACAGGAGGGTTTTGTTTTCATTTGGAACTGTCGAATCTTTTCTTCTCCTCTTCCTCTTCCTCATCCTTACTTCCAAGTAACTAATAAAAGGAATATTCAGAGGACTGGCTCATTGTAGAAGGTACACTGACAGGACTGGATTGTGCAGTGACACTAGCATGACAAAACCATGTGCTAAATCCAGACAACCATGCAAACTATATATAGCTAGCAGGTTCTTTCAGGGTTTAAGATCTAAGTTCATTATCCCTTAAGAACATACAATTGACTAAACTTAAAAGCTGTTAACAATATTCTTTCTAAAACTGTGTTCTTAAACTAATGTTCTCTCTCTTGGTAACTTCAGGCAGGAAGGTCGTTTGGGGCATTATTCTTCTGTCTTCATACGCGTGAAGGTGACTGCTTGCCTTCAGCAAACTTGTATTCTTATTGGCAGTCTTCCTAGCCTGTTTAATAAGCATCACCTCTTACCTTTCGGCTTTTGTAGCTCAGATGCTTGATTCTGAGAGTAGTGCTTTCAGGCAAAAAATTATACTTTATAATCATAACTACAGCTATAGAAAAACCATGATGATATGTACAGTGAAAATAAGCCTAAGTGAATATTTCTCACAGAGAATATAAGCGTGTGTAGTGGTATTTTAATTTGATTTGACTTCAACTTTGTGCATTAGATGTACTAGGTGCTTTGGTAGAAAATTCAATGGCACTGCCCTCTTTCCAAATGTAAATTCAAAATCTTAACTCTTTCTCACTCCAAAAAGAAACCAAAAAACAAAAAAAAATAGTAATTACTAACCTGACAGACAAAAGTTGATTGTCACACCCTAATAATGACATTTAGCAAAATGGAATCAATTATTTTCTTAATGAATCAATTAAAATAATAAAAATCCAAAATAGAAGTATTATGACCAGAGATATGTTGATCCACTCATTTGTTCCCTATGGGCATAGGGTAGATTTGTAGCATATCTAAGTTCAATCAAAGCTGGATGTTTGAGACCTATAACTTCATAGACCTTGATGAAAAACAATCTGCAAAAATTGTAGCCAAGAGGTAACGCTAATTACAAATGCTTCGTTTTAAAGTTTATCTGAGATCTAAAATCCTTAACGTAGTATGAAGTATTATCAAAACATTTTAAACATTTTAAAGATCACGCCAAAGAAGAGAAATGCTAGGTATAGCCTCATGTTTGAAACAGCAGTGCCACCTTGTGACAAGATATTTCAATATAATTTGCTCCATATTTTATTATTCTTAAGCAGCTCTGTTGACCCGTGAAATATAAAGATATAATTAGAAAAACATGGTACTTTGATTTCTTCAGGACACTTTAAAACAACTATGAATGGAAAAAGGGTAAATTTATATTTATTTATTAAACGTTAGAGTAATAATCACCGACATTTCAAATCAGCCATTATATGCAAAACGTTTTCCTGGGCTATAAAAATATGGAAGAGAAACAGTCAGTGGTTCTGACTATTGTTCTTGAAAAACACATAAGCAAATAGAAAGATGACAAAACCAGGTTAAAAAAACAAATATTTGGCAAATAAATTAAATAGCCTAGGATGGTCTTTTTCAGAGTACCTCAAACCAGGAAGCCTGGAGAAGAGAGAACTTTGCTACTTTTTACAATTTTTTGCTTAGCCTGGAACAAATATTTTAACAGAGTCTAGTAAGGAAGGACGTTCCCTTTATCTTATGTCATGTTTTGGTTTCGCTCTGTATTCCCACTTTGTCAGAGATAAAAGATGCAATAGTTTTTGAAAATTTAACTCTCTATAAGTAATATAAAAAGGACCAAAATAGTGGGATTTTTTTGTGCATGTGCTGAAGGTTTATACTAATGGATACTTTAAAAACTTTTTAATAGAACTATCAGAAGAATGAGATGTAAGTGACAGCATCAGCAATTCAATCATTATCAAGTAGTATGGGGTATTCTTAGCAGAAAAATTAATTTTTATTGTCAATTATTTGGACAAATAATTAAGGAAAATGACAAAAAATGAAAAACATAGTATTTCAAAGTAAGATAATTCAGAAACACTTAAGTTAAATGTCATTTATTTTTTAAGAAATGTACAACACACTTATTATCATTCATGCACTGCAATTGTAGAGAGAACAGCAGGTTGAAAATTCAACAAATTTTTTTTGCATACTTCAATAAACACAAAGTAAACATTTTTAAGAAAATTAAAAATTAAATAAAATAAAAACTTCTTAAAGTTTTTCAATGTATGTGTATTTTCCAACATGAATTTGCTATATTTAGAGAAAAGTCATTTAATCTACTGAATATTTAAATTATTATACAATATGATCTATAATGACCTAGAAACTATATGACTTTTCGTGCATATGGTTTAATTCAAGTCACAATTAATATTGAATGCCTATTAGACTAATACAAGGGAAAACACATTTATCTTCTTGATGTTCAAGTTACTTGGACAGAACTCAAGCTCCTAGCAAGAGAAATTGTCCATTCCCCTGTCCTAAAATTCAACTCTATTACTCTCTGATCTGTGGGGCTAGGTGAGAATATTAGCTGGACCACTGAGTCCTAATTTTGGAACACTGAAGAGAGAGGAAAGGAAGCAAAACCAATGAAAACCATGGCTAGTTCTTCTCTTCCTCACCCCAGTCAACCGTATTATAATTTAATATTTTTCTACAATGCCTACTTTGGCCACCAATTGTCTTTATAAAACAATCAACAAGAGTAAAGGATTAAAAAAATTGAGTAAAAAGTTATTTCTTTTTTTAAATTTTCAGCTCCTTGAAAATTGAGTATCTTGTTCTCTGTGACCTTGTATAGGTTTAACAATAATAGATATTCATTAAATTAAAATTTTAAACTTCTTTCATCAATGTTCTTAATTCCAGTATATTTTACAATTCTTGGAGCTCTTTTATTAGACTGGCAATAACCAATTTAAATATAATGACCCTAAAGATAATTGGGTCTCATCCTCTAAATAATTTTTAGCAAATAAATATTTTTCAGACAATGAATTGTCCTATAATTCATGTCTAATCATATCTTTAAAATAATCTAAGAGAATATTTCCTTTCTAAAAACTGCTAAATATAAAACCTTCCCTAAATCCACTGATCCTTTAACAGGGAAAATTACAGAGAAGTATGTATTTCCCCTAGGCTAGATTAAGTGGAAATGAAAAAGATTAAAGAAGAAATTCCTCATTACATAGGTTGAGAGAAAAATAGAACATTTTTCCCTAGAAATGTGTACATTGATGAGCCACTTATCCTCTTGACAATAAAAGACATAACCCAGAAGCAATATATATATTTGGAGGGTGTCAAAAATGTATACACATTTTAAGAAAAAAACTTTAAAATTGTAATCTCTCTCTCTCTCTCTCTCTCTCTCTATATATATATATATATATATATATATACACACACACACACACACACACACACACACACACATATATACATATACATACATACATACATACACACACACACACATATGTGTATACCGATAACAAAAGATGAATAAAAGTCATGTTTGACTTCTGCAATGACAAGAGGTGCTGAAAGTGGTTACTATCAGCGTCCAGACACTTCTTATTATGGCGAACTACTGCTTGAGCAACGTTGACCAAAGTGTCCACTTGTATCACTGCACCTGCTGTTTCAATTTCTCTCCCAAGTACCTCCAGTGTAGCTGGTTTTCTGTGGTACACCTCCTCCTTTAAAGTTCCCCAGAGGAAGAAGTTGAAGGATGTTAAGTCAGGAAAACATGAAGGAAACTCAAACAATGTTCTCAAATTTCAAATACCACTTCAAAATGGTCGTGCGCTCCTCAAACAACCACCGTGCTTCTGCAATTTATTTTTGTCCTGCCTGTCACACGGTAATGCTAGCATTTATTTGAATCATGCCATCTTTTGAGCAAACATCATACTACACATTGCTACTGTAATTCATTTCAACTTAGAAAAGTAATACATAGATAACATCTCTTAAAATGTGTATGCATTTTTCAGAATCCCTATGTGCACACACAGACTCTCACACATATACTCACATACGTACACAAAGACAATAAGAATGAACCTGAAGAATGAAGAATTAAGGTTGGTTATAATCATTTCAGTTTGGATCTCTCTATAAGCATAATTTGTTTTCTGTTTGCTTTTATTGGATTGCACACCAGAAAATAGAAAATATTTAGTTACTATTTACCTCTATTTCTGTCAATATAAAAATTCAAATATAAAAGGACAATGTTAAAAGTTCAAAAATTTAAGACTAAAACTACAGCTTATTTTTAATGTATTTTAAGATATAAAGTGAAGAAATATTTAGTTAGCAGTTCAGAATTAACAAAGATTTTAGATATCTATACTAAAATTGAGCCATGAGAAATAAGATGTACCACATGTAATCCTTAAATATATTTTCAAAGTGAAAATTATATCAAATATAACAACAGAAATTAAGAGAATTACTGGGCAAAATAATACAACATTGTTTAGTTTTGAATCTTTTTGTTGTGTGAACACTTATAAACATGAAAGAATACTGTGTCATATATATTACCTATGATAGGGTTACATGAACATGTCTTGACTCACTCACTTGGGGCCAATCGTTCTCTCTCCCTCTCTCCCCCTCGCCCTCTTTTTCCCTCTCCTCTCTTTCTCTCCCTCCCTCCTGCTCCCCGCTTTTCTTCCTCTCTTCTGTCCCCCTCTCTCCTCTCTCTCTCTCTCTCCCTCTCATCCTCTCTCTGTTTTAAAAAGAGAAGAAAAAAAAAAACATATCTTGTGGAAGATTAACATAAATAAAATTAAAAATAATAATTCTGGTGATATTTATAATGAGCCAAAGTAACATTAATATAAAAAGCAGCATGTAATAATAATTATAGCATCAATGAACTTTTAATCATTAAATTCGTTATTTTTCTCTGAAAAATGTTATTATGTGACATGGAATAGGATATATTGAAATGGGCAGAGTTAGAAGATGAGATTGAGTCTCACGTAAGTTTGAGTTACGTGCATGCAGTATCTTTCTGGTTACTTCGGTGCTTTTTACACTCTGTGTGCTGACCGTCTGCTCTGTCACTAAAAGACGTTCTGGTGTGAAATGTAATAAAAAAATACTTTATCTTCTGCTCCTTGTTCTTTCTGAATATCACCATAACTTCAGCTTAAATAAGGTAAATATTCACCACCAGATTAACCTATACGATATGTTATTGGAATTATATCTTAGATTTATGGCAGCATATTAAATATCTTCTATAATTAAAAGTAGTCATTCATAAACTTCCCACATCTTCTTCCAGAAAATGAAAGCCACTTTCTAATATAGTAAAAATGTTGTTAAATAAAGATTAATACATCAACCTTAAAATATGAGAATTCTATGCAAAAGTGTATGAATGTGTGTGCATATATTTATACCTACATAAATAACCTACATATATATATATATATATACATATATATATATATATATGTATATATATATATATATATATATATATATATATATAAGCTATATATGTAAAATCTACAGGGAGAAATGGTGAGGTTAAATTATTGGGAGGAAATATTTCTTTTGGAAAGCGGGAAGAACACGTGGATGAGGTGTGACTAGTCAAAGAGAATAAATGGTGCCTCCATGCAAGAATTAGGATTTTTGCAGTATGGACAAGAAGTCCATGCACTTTTTCACTAGGTTTGTTCATTTTAGGACTTCATTAATAAATTTTAAGTTAAATGTTCAGAAATTAATCCATTTTATCCTAAATAGCTAATATTGAATGTTGTTATATTAGTCACATTGATAGTACAAGGACAAAACCCTGAATCCACAATTGTTGGCACTATATTTTCTCATTGAAGTGGTCCAGATCTTACTTTATTTTACTTTATATATTTAAAGTATGTTAAGTTTAGTGCTAATGGTTGAGAAAAGCACCACAAAAGCTTAGTTTAAATTTTACTTCCTGGCATCACACCTACATATCACACTTCAGATCACGCTTTTCACCTTCTCCTTGAGTTTCTTACTCCTTCAACTTGACAAATAGCTATTAGAAAGAACTTCTAACTTACAAGACAAAGTGTCTAGGTTGGAATGGTGAGTCCAATTTAGGGGGAAGCCCAACCTACGTGACTAATGACACAATAATTGTTTAACACCGTAAAGAGAGAAAAGAAGGGGACGGGCGAGAGGGCCTGGGAAGCCTGTGCTTTGCAGAGGGAAAAACAAGCATGAAAGTTCTGCACTAGAAAAAAAATATCAGTTTTAAATAAATAAATGAAAGCCAATGTGACCGAAACAAAAACTGACAGTGTGTCACGAAGTAAAAATTGTAATCTGGTCACGATTATAACGACAGTTGGGCCGTGGGTTTGTGTCTCCGTCGTAACCACGAGCAGAAACCATTGAAGACTTTGAAGCAGTGGATGGCATGTCAGATTGGCTTTCCTGAAATGCATTAATCAAGTCTTAATAAAGCCAGCAGTCATTCACTACTTAATCATTAGCCTGAGCATGTTTATGTCAATGTATGAATAGGTACCAATTTGAGGTGTACTGGGCATTAACTCAAGAAAACATTAGTAAGAATTATTATGCATTAGTTCAAAAAATACTTAAAAGATACTATAAGAAGAAAACCAAATTAAAAGAAAATTGCCCCTGTCTTGCATTTTCTTATTTTCAACTATTACTGAGTTCACCCTAAATCACTCAGAGCAAGACTAACGGAAAAACAAATGACTTTCATGTGTCCTTCACCCCCATCACCCAAACAACAATGACTGAAAGAACGCCATTCCCTGTCGTTCCTCGAGGCAGATGCCTTTGTGGTTCCCAGTCACCACCAAAACGTGTCTTCTTGTCCACCTTGGTGGTCAGCTCTCAAGTTTCCAGTTTCCATCACTACAGGACACAAGGGTACATACCTGTGGCAGCTGCATCGTCTCCTCAGGTGAATGAATCTCAGCGTCCAGAGAACGAAGAAGCAGGAATGGGGTTCCCAAAGCCCAAGTCCTTTCAAGGTTCAAATTGCCTTCGCCCTAGGAGTAGTGACCGTCTCCTGTGATAACCTATTATACTGGGAATTCATGTGTACCCCTCTCAGGAGTTAACCACCTTTTACCTGGTTAACTATTCTATTTATTAAATTTATCCTGTCAAAATGACTTGTATGGTTACTGGCTCCTGGCCAGATCTTGACGGATGCAAAAACAAAACATAATAAAAGTAATAAACAGTCATGGATGGAGTTTAAAAGTTGGAAAATATAGAGGAAAAAAGCATCAATATTAGCAAGTAGAATCATAGGTTATTTTGAACTTTTTCTAATCTTTTTATACTTGTACATGCACACATTTATGTTATTTATATTGTATTGTATTATTAGATTACATATATAACTTATATCTACAAGATTTGACAATTAAGTTCAAGAACTTGCCACCATGCACTTACGCTGGCAGCACTTTGCAAACAACTCAGGTGTCATTACCTTGGTATGCCTGTGTCTCACAGCTGTGTTCGTGATGACGTGTGGTGGTGTCGTGCTGAGTGGTGTTATTGTTGTTGTGTGTTTTGGTGTGCCATCACAAGAATGTCAGAACTTGAATTAGATCAACGACCAAACATTAAATTTCTTGTTAGACTTGGCAAGAGTGGAAATGAAATCAGGGACGTGTTAGTCCAAGTTCATGGGGATAATGCCATGAAGAAAACGGCAATGTACAAATGGATCAAACATTTTTCTGAAGGGAGAAATAGCGTCACTGATGAAGAGAGGTCAGGCTGGCCCATAATGAGCAGAACTGATGAAAACGTTGCAAATATCCATCTAATTGTGCATCAAAACCATCACCTGACTGTGAGAAGCATAGCAGACCAGTAAACATCAATAGAGAGACAAGAAAATCTTAACTGAAAATCTTGGCATGAGAAAGGTGTGTACAAAAATTGTTGCAAAGGACAGTCGAAGTTTGCCAAGACATTTTGGAAAGGCAAGATAGTATTTTGGGCCGTGTTATCACTGAGTGAAACACAGGAATACCAATACGACCCTAAAACAAAGCAGCAAAGTGCACGATGGAAGTCAGCCGATTCTCCATGACCAAAAATGTTCTGTCAGTCCAAATCAAGAGTCAAAATAATGTTACTAATTTGTTTTGATGTCAGAGGGATTAGATTGCTCATTATGAATTTGTACCAACTGGATGAACCGTCAACCAAGTTTACTATTTTGCAGTGCATGTAAAGGCTGCACGAAAAAGACAAAAACAACCTGAACTTTATGCCAACAACCCACGACTCTTGCATCACGACAAGGCACCAGCTCACAGGGCCCTGTCTGTGAGGGACTTTGTAGCCAGGACACAGATAACTGTATGGGAATACCCTCCCTACTCACCTGACCTGGCCCCCAGTGACTTTTTTCTTTACCCGTAGCTAATGAAAATATTGAAAGAGAGACATTTTGACGGCATTCAGGACATCAAGTGTCATATAAGGACAGCTCTGATGGCCGTTACAGAAGAAGAATTCAACAATTGCTTTGAAGTGTGAACTAGGTAGTGGTGTCGGTGCAGAGCTTCCCAAAGGGGAGTACCTCGAAGGTGACAATAATGATAGTCATCAGGGAGATATGGAGCACACTTTCTAGAATGAGTTCACAAATGTAATTGTCAAATCTCCTATATAAATCATCTGTTTCCGGCTTATTCTAAAATGATCTTTCCCAAAGTCATTATACATTCTTTGAATCCATGATTTTTAATTCCTGCAGAGTAGGTGATTATAAAAGTAGTTTTCAGTTTTCTCTTGTGCTTTTGAAACCTAGTCTGCTTTCAATTCTCTTAATCTTTAAAGTGACATTTGAAGAGACAACAAATATCTTTATAACAATACTCATTCGTTCTTGGATTGTTCTCTCTTTTAATTTGGTAACAAGCATTTAAGTGATTAATATGTAATTTTTATACAGGAGAATGAATTTTCTGAACTCCAACATTTATTTTTAGTAAGGAATAACACTAAATGCGTATTTCTTAATTTTATGACCAGAAGTATTTAAAATCTTATCCAATCTGGCGGTTCTAGAATAAGAACTGGCATTCATCAAACTAGCACCTAACATGTTGCCCTGTAACTAATGGAGCTGCTTCTATTACAGCTTTGCAGTTCTGCTATGGTGTTTGAGCTTTGTCTTTGCTTTCATTTTATATCCCAATTCCCCTTATGGCTCATCACCCGCATCGTGTAGTTTACCCAGTGATGGGAAGCCAACATCAATTCGTTCCAGTCTTCTAAGGCATTTCATTTAGACCTACTTTCTGAGGCTCTTTGATTCTCTTTAACTTTCTCAAGCTATAATTTCTTCACCTGAAAACAGGAGTTTGGGACTAACAAGACCGTAGCCAACATATCTTTCTATTCTAATATTGTATATTTCTAGATTTTGCAATCAGTTTTCCACACAAATTAAACATAAAATCATCTAAAATTCAATAGGTAATGTTGAGAATTCTAATTCACCTCCCTGCCATTAATAAAAATATCTGGCCCTATAATAAAAAATTAAATTCTAAAAACTCAACTTTTTCGGTTTAATTAAGTTTCATCTATAATAAATAGATAACTGCAATTGTTTTCTTTGTTGTACAAAGGGTTTTTAATATATCAATTATTCAGTGTATATTACCATCCTATATCTAAGCAAACCACTTCCTTGTACACCAACTTGTCCAGGTAATACCAAAAAGTAATTTTGAAAGTCATATTTAGTATAATGGGATGCATTCATAGCACAGCTGCAAATCTCTTAAAGATGTTATAAACCCTACAAAACTACTTCCTAGTGATGGTTTGTTGAGCATTTAAATGGAAATCAGAGAACCTAAGCTATCTATTTCAATTCAGCTAGCAATTCTGCAAAGCTTAAAAGTCTAAATGCCACAGTATTGTGAAAATACGAACTATCAGAAAATTATACAATTAAATTAAAATCTATAAAAACTACATTGTTTTCAAATCTATACTAATCTTGTAAACATACATTTCTTTTACAAAATCTGTTTAAGCTCTATAATGTCTATATTATGCATATTGTCTTCAAATTACTCTGATTGAATGCATTTCTGTTCAATCTGTTCTGATTGAATTTACGCTTTAAACTTCTAAACATAGTTGTTTGAAATTGTTTATTTCCCCCACATGAGTCCAGTTGCACCACTCTGCCAATATTGCCAGTCACCAGTGTCAAAGTAGCCAGTTGTCTACACAATCTTTCTGCCTCCGAGATCTCCTGCGATCTCTTTTCTTACTATTAGCTCCATTGCTCTAGGTACGCTGAGGCCTCGGTCTGACTTCCACAGCCATTTCTTACCCTCTTTATTAATTTGTTTTCATTCTTGACTGTTTCCCCTCCCATCTTTTCTATTCGCTTTTCTTCCCTTTTATTTTCGCTTCCTCTCCTCTCTTTTCACTCCACAAGTATAAAGATAATTTCACTTAAGGTCTGAAATACCACTTCGATGAGGTTGGACAATTAAGTTCATGAACTTATCCTAGAAAAAGTGCTACAGACCTCATTGCTGAGTATCACTACAGTCACCTTCAAAGTACTCCCCTTGGGAAGCTGTGCACCGACGCCAGAGCCTAGTCCACCCTTCAAAGCAGTGTTGGAAACTCTTTTTCTGGAATGGCCATCAGAGGTGTCATCATCCCCAAAATCTGACTACTAAGTTCGCAAACAATTCTGTAAGGTGCCATATTCTTACATGTGGCTCTTCTGCTCTCACATTATGGAATAGGATATGTGCATAGTTCCAAGACCCACCGCATCCTAGCCACTTACTCTTTAAAAAAAAAACATCTGTGGTCCTATCTTTATGGTCGGAGGCCACCATATTTCAAGAGGTTTTTGCAATGCACAAAATCTGTTGGTGCTATTTCTCTATAGATTAGTCCAAATTGCACTTTATTGACATTTCTATGCTGGTCCTCATTATTTGGACTAAAAATCTCAGTTTTATTAGTGATGAAGGCAATTTTTTTTCTATAGTTGTTGTTTTTGTTATTTTCTGCTTTGACTAGGGAGGGAGTTGAAGTGGAAATAACTACTCTGTCATCTTGAAACATAAAAAAAAAAAATAAAAACTTTTTAAAAGGTCTTCTACTGCTATAACTAAAATTTCTGTGATTTGAAAAATTTGCCAAAAAAGACTACTTTTAAACTCATGTTAGATTTTTGTCAAAGAATAAGTTTTTAAATTTTAGAATTAACAGGGACCATATATAAACTTTGAAAATAAGCAAGAACCCTTTGAAATGCACATGATTAAATTTTACAATAATTATTTTGAATTCTGAAAGTATATAATTGACACAGGGACATGCAAAGATAAATAAAGGGAAAACAGAACTAGAATTGCTTCCAACTATCTTAAATCCATACCTACAGTATCAAATTTTATTTATAGTAATAAGAAACTTAATGCATTTCAAGGATGCAGTGAAAAATATTGTATTCTACTATATGGTTCTTCTTTTTAAGTTATTTTGAATTAGCTTTTTCATATAGTTTGGATTAACAGGAGAATTCGATGCAAAATTATCAGAGGGTATCGAGAACTACTGGCCAGTTTCCACTAAACAGGGCCTCCAGAGTTAAGGCCACACTTTGGTAGTCACTTTTCAACTGTGCATTCCTTTTACTGCTGTCAATAATTTAACAGACATATTGAAACAATAGCTTTTATTATTATTCTCCTAATTAGTGCATGTGAATTAAAATGTCGGTGCTTTACGCATTTGCACCACCTTATTTATCTCTAAGAGCTCTAAGTATTCTTTTCAATGAGTTGAAAGAAAAACTACAGGCAGACCTCAAAGATATTGCAGGTCCGAGTCCAGATCATCACCATGAAGTATTGCATTGAAGTGAATCATAATCCTTTGGCTGGTGGAGGGTCTTTCCTTTAATTTGTGAAAAACACAGTGTCTCTGAAGCACGATGAAGCAAAGTGCAATAAAATGAGGTACGCCTGTAATCTCTATTGGAAGGGGGATAGCAAATCTTTAGCTATGTAACAGTTGTCAAAAAAAAAAAAAAAGAAAAGGAAAGGAAAGGAAATATCTCAGTCATATTAAATTACAGAGAAGATCGACATCGCTAGAATACAGGAGCCTAAGACAGAATTGTGCCGAATTCCTAAAGTAACACCCAGATCTTGTAAAATGAACCACCAGGAAGCAGATTTCGTTTTTACGTCTCATTGCCTCTGAAAAAAGCAATCTTCTTTAGCAGAGTCCCAACATCCCTCTTCAATTTCAATAGGACATTTTATTCTGAGGTTAATAATTAATAATACATAGGAGTACAACCATAGCTACAAAAAAAGACACACAATGTAGAGAAGGTAATCCTGTGGCCTCTCTTCCATTAGGACATTATCACAGGGCCCAAACCTGACCGAACATGAGGTTTTCATACTTCAACCCATTCAGTCCACTATGGCACCAGAGAGCATCTGAGCAAGACCCTCGCTGGCAGTGTTTTACGGTATCATATTCCCTGACTTAGTTTCTTTTCACATAGAACCTCGTAGGAACAAACTTTTGGGAACTATAGGTTTGACCATAGAAATCAGTGTAATTGCAAAAGACTTGAGACTCAGAAAAGTTATTGCATGCCAATAAAAATCATGGTACTGAGTTAAGATATATTTCAAATATAAGTATTGATGCATTTAAATATTATAATAATTATAATACTAACCTAATAGATACTAAGCCAAACTACAAGATGATTCCCAGTAGAATTGTTTATATGCAGGTAGGGTAAGTTTGTTAGAGCAGGGTTAGGTGCTGAAATGAGTCTGAAGTGAGAATCCCAGATAGTCAAGAAAGGAAGCAAAGGCTTTGTCTGATGATCAAAATAATTCTAATAGTTCTCTAATTTCTAGTGGTGACTGATGGATCTCTTGAGAATTCCAATGTGTTTCTGCTTGCCTGCAGGGTATACTCCATTCTATTTTAGTGGTAAGCTTCTATGATCTTAATCTACAGTTACGTATTTGTTCGTGGTCCTGAAAATAAGATGAGACAATAAAGTTGTATCTTAGAATTCAGCTTCTAAGTTTAATGACCATAAGAATCCACGAGCCCAATATATCCAATCAGAAATGTACTATTTTGGGGCAGTAGTATTCACACCATGATCAGAAGCTCTAATAATAATAATAATAGAATTCAGATAATGAACTGCAAGGAGCAAAACCTCTCTTTTTCCCAAGGAATCATGAAAATTTGAGGGGACAGCTCATAAAGATAAAAAAGCAAAACTTAAAAGGTTAAGGAAAAAGAGGAATTTTGATGACTATCATATTGCCTCTATCTCTCGGATATTTTTTTCTTTTTAAAAAGTTCCCATGGATAGACTGTTAAGGCCTGGACAAGGAACGTATGTGTATAAGCTGACACCCTTTGTGATTTATTTGAATTAAAAGACAACACTAATTTGAGACTTAATGCCACGTAATTTTACTGGGGAAAAGAGATTCTTCCCAAATGCAATAAGGCTAGGGCCCATCAGCAGCTCCCACCCATCAGCAAATACAGAAGCTCTCTTTGTGGCTTTGGCAGGACGTGTGGTTTCCACACAGCATGGCCTTGGGACAGGGAGCGTTAGCATCAGCTGGGAAGGGGCTGGTAGTCTGTGTTCGTCAAAAAGTGGGTTTCACATGGTAGCTTAACAAGCACCGAGGAAGTCGTAACATAAAGGAGGAAAATGGTTGTATCTCAGAGTTCAGAAGGGTACCTTCACGCATGAGATATGACATCAGGTCTTCCTGAGGTGACATCAGGTAGAGAATTTGCAAGACTTTGGAAGGCAAGCTCTCAATGGCACCGTAATAGGTGTAGTCCGAGTCTGAGACATGCCATGGATCATGTGAAACTTGGGACACATTTTCACTGAGATCTGGGAGGGAGAATGCCTCACTATGGAAACAAAGATATGGGTTAAATAATCCATTTTATTTAGGAAGTCTGCACTTTCAGGAAAAATAATAAATATATTATTGATGAGTCAAGGATATGGTGGAAAATTCAGATCACATGGAAGTAGATGACCCTTGAAACATGTCAGTGAGGTAATATGACAAGTCAGTCCAGAGAAAGAGGATTTGGAGAAGAGACTGCACAACAAAACATAATATCTAATAGTATTAATGCTTTGGGTTTCAAGAGACAAACGCAATCAGCCTGGCTCAAGCACAATGCAAATTTGTTAGTTTTATAACTGGGAAGTTATACGTTATTATGCATAACTCTAACTATTTTCTTTACTTTCACATAGTATATGAGACTTTCCCAACTATATTTTGTACTTAAACATGGGTAACATGGTTCAAAATACGAAAGAGTGCTATCCACTTAATACATAAATATACGTTGGATGGATTGATGTGCATTTGTATCACAACAGACTCGTACAGATTTACTTAATCTTTCTTTACTTCTGGCCCTACAGCACACATAAGATCATAATAGACAAAGCTGAAGCTGACATTTCTGATACAGGCATTCCTACAGATCCTGTGACCTCGGACTGAATCAGAAACACCAAATTCAAGAGGGATTTTCTACTAACTAACTGTCAGCTAATGGCACACAGGATTTCAAATTAGAGTAGAATATTACTTTCTGCTCCAATTCCAATGCTTTGTGAATTTTTTTCTTTGAGTTAGATTTTAGGAAATGTATCAGCTTGCCAGCCCTCAGCATTAGAAAAAGAGACACATCTTCACTGAGATGAAGAAGTGTGCATTCTACCAGAAATAATGGTTAGTATGATATACTATTGTTCATTTAATACACCAAACGAAAAAGTAGGTATTATTTTCATTTTACTGATGAAAAAGCTCAGGTTCAGAGTAGTGTTACAAAAATGTTCATTGATTAATTATAAAAATATAATCATTTCTGGAATGGAAAGCATCTTTAAGAGTATCACAGGAAAAAAAAAAACAGTGAGTTTGATTTGGCTAATTTGCAATTACAGGGAAATAATAAGTATCAACTTTTATTCCAGTGTAAGTGATACTCTTTGTACCGACACCCTTTTGACACACTTGTTTCTACCTCAAAACAGATTAGGAAAGTGACTCAGAGCCACACTTCTTTCCCCTCCCCCAGAGTTTATATTCAAGGACAAAAAGAGCAAACAGACCGCATATTTGCCCATCTGTTCAATTTCTTGTCGAAGACCTTCAAAGGTCTTTTAATATATCACTTTCTCCTGTTTAAAAAAATATATTGGTTTTATTGATGTTCTTAAATGGTTTCTTCTAAAATCTTTTGATTTTCTGCAACAAATGGTAAACTACATCTCATATATATGTAGATTTTTTCCTCGTTCTGTCTAGCTTTTTTTTTTTTTTTTTTTTTTTTTGAAGACACTTGCAAGGGCAAACAAAACAGAAGGAAAATTGAGACTCATTTAAACTAGCCCTAAGATTGCAGGTGGCAACAGAAGCAAGGCCCCCACATATCTTCTTCCACGTGGAACTGCTGTAGGGATAACTTAGGAATGTTTTAATAAAGGTATCTTTTTTAAATATTTAATAAAGGTGTGTGCCTCACACACCTGTTTCCATCAGAGCAGGGGAGTGTTGGATGATTTAACAATTGGGTGGGGTCAACTTTGGGGTGAGAGGTTTAGACCTAGGCCCAAAGTTCATTTGAAATACTATTTAAACTATTTTCCTTTCTTTTCTTTTTTATTTTTTGCACTGAAGTTGGTAATCAAAGACCTATGTGTGAACAACTTTAATGTTTTTTGTACTTGGTTTACTTGGGTTGGTATGATCCATTATATTTTAGTTCCATGAACACTGTGGATCATTCTTATGTGTATGAATAACTGAAGCTCTAAATTAAGGGACACTTGGGAATAAAGTTATTTGATGGCGTCAAAGAAGCATGCTATATGTAAAAAACAAATAATAAATTTCAGGCCTAAAAATTTTCCTAGTCACTTTCAATTGGAAGAAAAATTTGTTTTGCTATATCTATAAAAACAAAATGTTCAAAAAACTTTGGTTTAAATAATTAGAAAATTTTCTATCTTTTGTAAACAATGTCTCATTGACCTCTTTATACCACTGAAAGTGATCTCTTTTATGTTTATTTAGATTCCACATAAGAGTGATACCACCGTATTTGTCTTCCTTTGGTTTATTTCACTAAACATAATGCCCTCCAGGTTCAAATGCATTCTCACAAATGGCAGTATTTCCCTCCTTCTTATGGCAAAAAAAAAAAAAAAAATCCATTATCACATCACATTTTCTTCACCCACTCATCCGTTGACATTTAGGTTGTTACCATATCTTGACTATTGTGAATAATGCTGCAATGAACATGAGAGTGCAGATATCAATTCGAGATACTGTGAATACATTTCCTTCAGATATATACCCAGGCGTGGGATTGCTGGGTCATAAAGTAGTTCTATTCTTAATTTTTGAGAACACTCCATACTGTTTTCGATACCAATTTACATTTTCATCAGCAGTGTACATGGGTTCCCTTTCTTCACATGCTCATCAACATCTATATCTTTTAAATAATAATGATTCTATCAGAGTGATCTCTCATTACAGTTTTGATTTGCATTTCCCTGATGATTAGTAATACTGAACACCTTTTTATGTACCTGTGGGCCATCTGTGTGTTTTCTTAGGAAAAATGTCTATTCAGGTCCTTTGCCCATTTTTCAAATGGGTTATTTGGGTTTTGGTATTGAGTCTTAAGAGTTCCTTATATATTTTGGATATTAACCCCTTATCAAATAGATGTTTTCCAAATATTTTTACCCATTCTGCAGATTGCTTTTTTATTTTATGGACTGTTTGTTTGCTGTGCAGAAGTTTTTCAGTTGATGTAGTCCTATTTATTTATTTTTGCTCTTTTTGTCTCTGCTTTTAGTAACTTGTCCATTAAGTCATTGCCAAGATCAATATCAAGATTTTTCCCTCCGTTTTCTTCTAGGAGCTTTATGGTTTCATGTTTTACATTTAAGACTTTAACCCATTTCCAATTAATTTTTGTGAGTGCCATAAGACAGTTTCCTAGCTTCATTTTATCCACGTACATATCCAGTTTTCTCAGCACCATTTACTGAGGAGACTTTCCCCATTATACATTCCTGGCTCTCTTGTCAAAGATTCATTGACTGTGTATATATGGATTTATTTCTTTCTGTTCTCTTCCATTGTTTTATGTGCCTGTCTTTATGCCACAGCTTTGTAATCATATAGTTTTATTAAAAATACTGCCTTGTAATATAGTTCGAAACAAGGTAATCTGATGCCTCCAGCTTTGTCTTTCTCAAGACTGCTTTGGCTATGTGATTCCATAAGAATTTTAAGATTTTTTTTCTATTTCTGTGAAAAATGCCTTTAGATATTTGATAAGGCTTGCATTGAATATGTAGATCACTTTGGATAGTATGTTAATTTTTAACAATATTAATTTTTGTAATCCAAGAACACAGGACATCTTTCCAAGTATTTGTCTTCAATGTCTTTTATCAGTGTCTTACCGTTCCGGTATATAAATCTTTTAACTATGTGATTAAATTGATTCCTAGGTATTTTATTTTTTATGCTATAGTATATGGAATCGTTTTCTTAATTTCTCATTTTGTCATTAGTGATTTTTGCAACTGGGCAGGACCTCCGGTACAATGTTGAATAGAAGTGCTGAGAGTGGGCATCCTTGTTTTGCTTCTAATCTCAGAGGAAAAGTTTTTAGCTTTTCACCACTGAGCATAATGCTAGTTGCGGGCTTGTCATAATGACCTTTATTATGCTGAGGTACATTTCTTCTATACCTAATTGGAGAGTTTTTCATTATGAAAAGTTATTGAATATTGTCAAATGCTTTTGTGCTTCTATTGAGACTTCATAACACTTATGACCTGAGAAGTCAGGGTTAATCAGGAATTAATTAAATTTGGGAAGAATTAGAGAGAATGAGAGGAATATCTTTATTCAAAGGCCTCTCTTTACTAACAATAAAGAAAGATATATTTCCCTTTTCCTCCTTTCTTTCATTATCTCTATTTATTTTACAAATATTCATTGAGCTCTTACATAGTATGTTCCAGACACTGTCCTGAGACTAAAGATCGACTGATGGAGCAAAACAGTATAAATAAGAGATCAGTTGTTTTTGAATGCCAGGCAAGAGATAATGGTGACCCTGATGAAGAGGTGACAGAGGATACAAAGGTAGTTCAAGGAATCAAGAGACATTTTGAACACACAATTAATAGGTCATGCTAAGGTTTATGTGAGGAGATAGGGAGAGTTGTTGAGAAAAGAACAAAATCCAAGAAATAGCTCAGGTTTCTAAGTAAGTGGTGAGACAGAGCAGTGGGGAGTAGCAAAAGGCTGCTGGAGAACAAAACTGAAAGGCCCATTTTAGGTATGTTAAGTATGAGATGTCTGTGAAACACTGATGTAGGGATGGCAAACATTTATTGGAAAGGTGAGGTTGATGTCCAAGACAAGGTCTACATGGCAGAGATGGGTCTCCATGCAAATGTGTTTTAAATCTATAGTAATGATTGCAGTCACTTAGATAAGAAACAACAGAGAAGAACAGAATTAGATTCAAATGAGTTCTTCAGTCAAACAGGAGATGAGACAGTAAAAATATCTGAAAGAGAGCAATTTGTGAAAGAGAAGACAAACCAGAAGGGAGTCAAATCAAAGAAGCCAAAGGAAGAAGGAGGGAGTGGCTTTCCGTATTCAGTGGTGTTGTGAAATAATGTAAGATGGGGATGGAGAAGCATATTGGATTAGTAACATGTCTTTGATAATGTTGACAAGAGCAGATTTAGCGAACTGATGACGGTGAAAACTGGATAGTAATAAGGTGAAAATAACTTGTATGGAGTATGTGGACTTTTAAAAGAGCTTTCATATTGTTAAAACCACCCAAATGTTATAATTGTGATGAAACCACAGAAATTACTAGAAAGAGGAGCAAAGAAATGGGCTGTACCTAGAAGAAAATCTGGGAGTCCTAGTTTTTTATTTGGAAGACTCTAATAATCTAATCTGAGGGAACTAATCTCGAAGAAAGGGAAAGATTGTTAAATCAGAAGAGAAAAATAACCTAAGAAATAAAGCTCTCAAAAAGATAAAGCCAGAGAATCAGGGAGAAAACCTGGAGCACCTGCTGTCATCAAAGCCCTAAATGAGCACCCATCCGTACTGAGGGTTAGAGGTGGAACAAAAAGCCACAAAACAACATCAAGTTAGAGCCACTAGAAAGAGAAAGAAAAAGAGAAAAGAATATGGAGAGTAGAAAAGGATTCCTGGGATCTCCATATTATTAAGAATTATGGTTTTAACTCATTTTATTTTATTTTTAACTATTTTATTTTTTAACTTTATTTTATTTTATTGTTGAACTTATTTTATTTTTAAACTTTATTTTTTATTTTATTTAACTTATATTTTTATTTTTTAACTTATTTTATTTTCTAACTTATTAACTGTAAAGGGAATTTAAACCACCCATTCTTAAAACCACCCAAATGTTATAACTTCCTACAGGAAACATCATTAAATCAGCTATCCCTAACTACTTGTTAGCAACTCTCTATGAGAGAAATGCAGACATTAGCGATCCGTAGCTAGGCTACTGGTGTTAATTGCAACAAACATATTTGTCAAGATGTTTGAATTTTTATCTGAGTTTTTAGAAACTTCTTTGACAAACAGTCTAATGTAAGTCTTCTAAAATATAACAAAATATTGATTGTAGTTATCTTAGAATTGTACATATGTGATTTTTTAATGCTTTTTTGAGTTTTCAAGTTGATGACTTAGTACAGTTTTTAACCAAAATGAATGAATTATAAAAATTTATATATACAAGAAAAGAAACACATTTGGTTATTTCTCTGGGTATATATGTATTTAATTCAAATTTTATAATTTAGCTTCAGTATGAATTGCAATAAATGGATCTTCAGCAGAGTTACTAACAGAGAAATGAGCATTGCCATCACCAGAAACATAGATTTTAATTCCTGTACAACTGTCACCAATTTTATCTCCAGAAATCACATCACAGTATATGCCAGCAGGAAGACCAGTTTGCAAAGTTAAAGATAATGGCCTGTAAAATAAAATTTAAGATTTAACTTGAAATCAACACAATTAGAAACAAGAAGACAGACTGTCTCAAAAACAAAAGGCTTCACTTTGTGCTAAAGAACTCTAAGCTGTTAGGGTCTCAATGAGAAGAAAATCCACACATGAAGACCTCTCCAGTGCATGTGAATAGTTTTCTCAGGGCCAAGAGACTTGCTGTCCTAGTCTTAGAAATTTCCTAGTCACTAGTGAATGTTACCAAAAAATTAAGGTTGAGGAATATCAGTGAAGAACTGAGTTAAATTGCCACCCTTAGATAAAAATACTTCCTATGGCAAATGCAAATATTTTAAATTTGTCCTCATCTGAACTTAAGAAAATATGAATTACTCTCAAAATTTTAAATTTATTTCTTCAAAAATCTCTTTTTTTTTTTTTTTTTGAAGAGGCTAAAGTGCATGTGGGCTGGGGATAAAAATAATATAGCATTTCTATGAAGAAATATATAATTTTAAACATACAGGTATCTCATATATTTATTTTGGTTCTCCCATCCACAAAACACAGACACTAATGGATAGCCATGCATTCTTTTGGCAAATGGACACATATTTGATTTTTTTTTTTTTTTTAGTAAAGTATAATTTAGGCTAGAATGAGATAAGCATTCAGATAGACATCTTGACAAATCAATTGCTTGCAAAGAGGTCTTCTAAACCACAGTTCTATATATGAGGGAATCACTATACTAGAGGCAGATGATATAAGTATCACAAATGAAAAGCTAGTAAGGAAGTTTTGGAAGTAAAAGTAAAACTAAAAAATTTCCTGAGGTGAATCATGGATATAAGATACATACTCTTTACACATATGCTTTAAAAAAATTATTTGTTATAGAGAGACAAGGAAATGACGAAAAAGGACCCAAGAACCAGATTTATAAGAGTAGTTGAGAAAAAGAGCTAGAAAAAAAGTTATTTCAGTACTGAGGTAGGATTTTTCCATTATTTAAATAATAGAGGGAGGTCTATATGACATGTGCCTCTAGTGATTTCACAACCTTCATATTAACTACTCTGTATTTTGTGTGAGGTGTATCTGTGTGCATATACATGCCCATCTGCACATTATATACAAGGGTACACAAAAAATTACTAAGAATGGAAAGCACTTATAAATAGGAGATCAAAAGAATTAAGAGCTTTCATCATTTTTTGTCTGGTTTGTTTTCTGATCTCTGTTTTTTAACCCACTCTGCTTCAAATAAAAACAAATACAAGAGCAGAAAGAGAAAAGAATAAACCAAGAACATATTAGTATAAATATGACTTTTAATTGACATCTACTTACCAGTCATCATTGTTAAATACAATGAATCCTTTGTTTCCTCTTCCAAAAGCCACTTGGTTGCTACCATTATCCCACCAGTTGGTGAAAGGTTGGCCATCAACTACGTTACGAAACATAACCATGTTCCTAAAAACAAAATATCATGTAATTGCTATGACTAAGTACTTCAACAGTTTAACATACAATGTCAATAACGCTTATTATTAGAGGGTATCTCTAAATAACCAGTCCCACCTTATTTGACGCCATCGATGTTCACAGACCCAGTCATTGCCACAAGTAGTGTCCTCATTAATAGTAACTTCTTTAATGACTCCATTATTATTTGGTGGCCCAATCCAATCATTAACATCCTTAATTAGCAAAAAGAATTAAAAATGCTCAGATTTTTAATATTACATTCATTTGCCTCTTGCTCCTCCAGGACACTAAACCCAGTCTGTCCCATTTAGGTCTCTGCAGTGTCTACATTGAGAGTCCAACTCCTTTAATAGCTGTTTACCAAGTTCTCACATCATTTTCTCATTCTCCAGTGTGGAATTTCAAATGGGAATATTTTTCTTCCCTTTTCAAGGAATTGCAATGGCTTCTTAACATCATTGTAGGCAGGGCAATACCATTGAAACAGCAAGGAGTTTAGTGTCAGAAACGGGATTAAAACAGATTTTATTACTACTAGCTACAAAAAACTAGTCAATAGACCTAACTTCTCTGTGTCTCTCATTTTCCTATTCTATAAAAAAGAGATATTGCTTGGTTATAAAAATTAAGTAACATGAAAATGCCTTGACTATGATAATAAATAAATCAATAAGTATTAGTTTCCTTCATTCTTCCTCTTGGATAAATATACAATTACTACATCACAATATTCTTTACTAATATTAACAGAGTAAAATTATGTTTTTCTGATAGGTACTTTTAAAGATAAACAGAAAAAAAAAAATAGATTATGTCCAGGAAGTTTATTTGTGTCTGTCTTAAAATCATGTCACATTATAAACAGTAAACAAAACTAAGAGTTTTTAGCATACAGAAGTTTTGGAGGAGTGGAAATGTTATGGGAAAAAGTCTATGATTCCTAACATTAGAAGTAAGACAAATTAGTGCTCGCTTCAGCAGCACATGTACTAAAATTAAAATGATACAGAGAAATAATTAGTGGAAATTATAGAAAGTTATAGAAAGTTAGTGCAATATAAAGAGACATCTTCTTAATATTAAACTGTCTAACAGAATAAATCGCTATAGAATATAGTGGGCTTTTAAAATTGTAAGAAATCTAGAAAAAATAGAGAACAACCTGTCTAATTTGTAGTGAAGTGAATTTTAATTTAGGTATGAAGTTGCTATATATGAGGCTGCATCTGAAATCTTCAGTTTCTCCTCAGATTAACATCTTTACCATATTTCAAATATTTTCTTATGCCTATCTTTCCCAGAAGAGTCTGCAAGCTTCTCTTCTTTAATACATATATTTTCCTCCCTCTTATAAGATACTTTCCCTATTTAAAATCAGTTCAACTAAATAATATTTTTGCCTTCTACAGAATGTTATTTAAAAAAGTATTTAACAAGTATTTATTTTGCTTGTACTAAAGGCAGGTACTGTGTTAAGTTCTTTATAAGTGTGTATTTGTAATCCATATACCAACTGTGAAGTAGATACTAATGAGAGGTACATATTTTACTCACTATAGCTTTAGTTTTAAGTGTTTGGGGGATGTAAGGAGGTATGTTTCTCGTATTTCTGAAACAGCTTGCATACTGTTTGACAACAGAGACCATGATTTAATTTTTAATAGCCACTGCATTGATAAAAGAATCCTGCTTCAGGTTTATACTTTAAATATTTGATAAATAATGATGTAATAGCATGACGTGAAATTAAAACAAAACTGCCTTCCTTTTCTTAAGAAAAGGATATTTTATACAACACAAAACTCACTTTTCCATTCTCAAAATGTCTTGGCCAACGGAAGCTTGACATGACTCGTGTAAATCCATAAGGATGAGCGAGCATAAATCCAACTCCCATTTTGTAAAGTCTGAAAGTTACAAAATGATTTCATCATAAAAGAAACCAATGCTTTTAGTATTATCACAAGGTAGGTAAAAATAATGGAGAGCTTTGTTTCCTACCTAGAATCCCAGAAGGTAAGAATAGATGCCCCTCCAGCTCCATGTCCACGCTGATTGTCATGGTTATCCACAAAGACAAGTGCTCTGTCAGAAGGCATGAAAGCCCAGCCTTCTCCCCAGTTCCTATTAAAAAATATGCACACACACATTCTTTTACAATAACTGTGGAGTAACCTAACTGTGTACTTCCTTCAGTATAGAATCCTCAAATAAAATTGCCTAATTAAATGGTCATTCTGTGGGGTTTTTAAATATATATACATATAACTATTTATCTACGAATACACTCTATGTCTATGCATGAATTACTTGTAGTATGTTCAAGTTACATTGCTTCTCAGCCTTTTGGCTAAGATTAAGTGCACGTTCAAGTTATAGGTATGAAATTTTTATTACAAAAAAAGTCCTTTTAGAACTTTTAGTACATTGTAATTTAGATGAACTCCAGAAGGTTCAAGATCCATATCGTATTATTACAGAATGGCAAACTGGGTTAAAATAAGGCTTCAATATTGTTCTTCTATAATATAAACACTTTAATATTTAAAATTAATTGGTTGCTACAAAAGGGCTGTCTGGAAAGTATTTAGCCATGTAATATGAAAAACAGAGGCATTTATGGCTGGATTTTTTCTGGACAGCCCTCATGTTGTACATTTCACAGTTTTCATAATAACCGGGACTTCACAGGTTGTGTGCAACATCAGGAAAATCTAGTATAGTAATATAGTCCATAAATTAAAATCTCTAGCTTATGTTTTGAGTTTCTAGACAATCCTCCTTGTGATTGACATTCTAAAAAATATTTATTAGTAACCGAATCCTTGAAAGTGGTCAAAATAAGAAGGTCCTAAGAAGATAACTCATATTAGGATAACATGATTAATAGGTGTGTGCAATAATTCAAAGGACAAACCATATTTCACTTACTTTAAGTAAGCCATCTTCTCGCCATTCCATTTGCGCAAAACTGTGCCTAGTTTTGCACCATACTTGAATTCTGTCACACGGCCATTTTCAAAGTACTCACTGCTTTTAATTGGCTCACCTCCGAGATCAATCACCTAGAAGAAATATAAGGAAAAATATCATTTTAAGTAAGAACTTTAACCAAGTTAATATTATATAAAGATGGCTATTTATGTGTTTTGAAATGCCTGAAAAGATTTTCATTATGCCAATGTTGGTGTATCCTTTTTTCTTTTCTTTTTTTTGCTAAAGTCCATGTTATACTATTAAATGTAACATGATGACAAAGTGAGCTGTTGTCCTATGAAAATCCTGACCTAATTTAGTCTTGCACATAAATGATAATAACAATCAATATCTGGCCAACAATATTTCTAAGTCCTTAATAAATATGAACTCATCTAACTCTCCTACAGACAGACATACTCATTATCATTATTTCTTTTACTCACATGAAAAAAATTGTTGCATAGGGAGGTTAATCAATTTGCCCAAAAGAACAAAGCTAACAGTGCTATAGACAAGAATTAAACTCACACAGAGTGGGCGCAAGACAACCCAACTCTGTTATTACCTGTCTTCTCTAATGGTTTCTGAGATGGTAAATGACACAGAGATGTTTGCAGCCTAACTGCATTCTCTGCATGTCCTTAACACCCCTTGTGACAAACAATTAAAAAGTTAGATAAAGAACTGTCTCTGAATAAAAGAAGGTTACAGAACACTGTTCTGTACAAACGATTCCTGCTCTACATAGTGTTCCATCTAAATAATTCAGTCATTCACCCACCGAAGCTACATTTTTAATTAAATCTGCCATTTATTTTTCTAATGGATTAAATTATTTTTATATGTGCATGTTAAGTACCTCCTGGTAAATGAAAGGTTTACTTCCGTCGGGGAACCAGGTTGTGTTTAGATTATGCAGTTTTTCCAAAATTGCCTTCATGTCTCCAGGCCACATGTGCTTAGAAGCATCGATTCTGAAGCCTGCTACACCGACGTCAATGAGATGGTTCAGATACTCAGCAACCTTGGAACGCACGTAATCTTTCTCCAGTGCAAGATCAAGGAGACCAACCAGGCGACAATCTCTGACCTATCGAGGTAAAAATTTTGTGATTGATACATAAAACATCCACATCCCTGAGAATCCGTTTGATGATTCGTTCATTTGTTCATTAACGGCTATTTCTGTAGTGCCTTTGCTCTGGGTACTGAGGATACTGACGTTCTGGTATGGACAGACCTTTGAAATATTTTCTATTATAAAAAGGGAGGATGTAAGAAATAAAGTAAATGAGATTTTTAATTGGAAAATATTAAATTGGTGTAAATGGTTTTAATATTGATTTTGAGTTTCTTATGTTTAAGCAGTCAGACTTTGAATCCTGCTCTCCTAAGGAATCTAAGCTAGTACTTAAATGGAGATAAATAAGCTATTTGTGGGCAATTAAAGGCATAGACAACTCTTTATTCAGATCACTTTATTTTTTAATTACCTGATAAGGATCATTGTAATTCTCAATGTCTCCACTTCCAGTTCTACATTTGCCATCATTAAAATCCCAACCAGAGAAAGGAACTGCCGGAAAATCCCTACTTCCAGGGTTGAAGTAACTTCCACACGTACTGCTCGTTCCTGCAGTCACGCCATTTCCACACATATGATTAATGACGGCATCCACATAAATATGGACCTGAAAGGCAAAGTTTCTATTTGTTTCATTTATAGAGAGGTAGAATTGTATAACATTCTGATTAAAGTTTACAGCATGTTAATAACACTCCAAAATATTTCTTGTTATTTTATAACCTATCTTCCAAGAAGATCAAAATTAAAGTGTAAAAGGAAATCAAGGTGAACTGAAAACCTACATGAATTCAAGCCATGTGGTCAAATATTTATATATATGATAAATCGATAAAAAGGCTACCATAACTATGAAAAAATGTAAAGAGCCTTTTTTGGTGGAAGGTAAGGGTCAGTTGAGATGGGAGAGATTACTGATTTTTAAAATTTCCATAGATTACCCTAAGAAAGCAGCCAGCCTCTACTGTGTATGTGGCATCTGGAGAGAGAAAGGTAAATACTGTCTCTCATTAAAGAGATTATGTGTATTTGCCTCCTATGTGTATTTGCCTCCAAGTAAATAAATAAATAAATAAATAAATAAAAACTGTAGAGAAGATGACCCAGGAATTACGGGTGGAGACATAAGACACATAAAAGTGACAGCAAATATAAATGGAATGTATAATTCCTAACTAGAAAACTATTCCCTAGAAATGCATAAGGTTTAAAAGTTGGTATTTGCTTTATAAGATGGCTTTAAACTTTGACTTAGAATCGTCTTTAGTAGATATAATGGCACGTACGCAAAAATTTAGAAAAGTTTAATATAAGGCAATAATTAGATTTTAGTTACAAAGTAAAATAAAAAATAAAATATATGGAAAATGTTCTACTCAAAAGGGGCAAGAGACAGGAGAGAAAAAATATTTTTTATATTCTTTTTAAAGAAAATTAATTTACTTACACCAACATTGTTACATCTAGTCACCATGTCTTTGAACTCATCTTCATTTCCTGATCTTGTACATAACTTGTAGCTAATTGGTTGGTATCTTTCCCACCAAGGTCTTGAAGGATTGTTAATTACAACATTTTCATTGGGTGGAGAGATCTACAAATAAAACAATCTTAAGTATCAAATTATGGCTTACTTTATTTATATCATTGGAGATTCTAGAAAATAATCAATCTAAAATTATTTCTGAATCTTTGTATAGACACCTACATTTATTTATAATCACTTGAAATTATTAATAGTATACTGGAAATATCCTGCCAAATAAAGAATATATCAGAAAGAAAACATAATGTTGCCAACAATACTAAATTTTCTCCCTCAGAAAATTATTTTACTTAGAGTACTTATTTGTGAAATGGTGTCCCAGGTTCATAGATACAGATCATAATATCATTTATAAGCACAGCAAAGTCAGTAATTTATACTATAAACAATACCCACCTGAACCCCTCCAAACCCTTTGGGAGCTAAGTACCGCTCACATTCAAGAGCAATATCTACCCAGCGCCACTCAAACAGATGAACAATAGAGGTTCGTCCGGGTTTGGTATTTGGGGCATACTGGGCCCAGCAGAACCCAATGGCTGAAAGCAAGAGAAAGAACTTCATGTTGCTTTGAAGTTGTCAGTATGACTTCCAGCAACTATTTATATTCCTGTAAGAAACATATTTTACAAAGTTAATGTTAACTTGAATAAATACTCAAGACAAAATGTTTATTCATAATCTAAAAAGGATTATCAATAGTGTTAACAAGGTGAAGAACATTCATAAAATCTTCCAGGAAAACAATCTACATGACCTTTTAGAACTTAATGTTTTCCTTATTGAGGGAATATTAACCTTTTAAAACATCTGGCATTATATAAATAAAAAAGTTTTTAATCATATAATATTTATTTAGGATTACATGTTATTTTTGAAGTCTTTCACTGACTGAAGGAAAATAACAAACAGAGCCAACTGAATTCATAGTCAAAATATTGCCTTAACTATCTATTTGTAAATATTTGTAATGTCTCAATTCTAATTTCTTTCTATTTTCACTTCCAGCCCAAATTTTTAGTTACTTAAATTTCTGCATTAAGATTTAACAAACTACTTGGAAGCTGAATGTCCATGAATTAAGGAAACAGACTTTTTTCTCCTTCCATCAAATTATGTGCTTAATGCAATGGCTATAGCAGTAAGAGTGTGTGTATGTGTGTGTGTGTGTGTGTGTGTGTGTGTGTGTGTGTTTTCTCATTATAGAGAAATAGTTTGTGCACCTGATAAAACACTAAGTTAGAGAATCCATGTTCCTCTTCCTTATTAATATGCGTGAAATCTTAGGAAGAAGTATAATATAATGTATGGGAAAAACTTCATTCATCCAACAAGTATAAACTGAGTGTCTGCTTTTTGCTAAGCACATCGATGATGTTTGGTACACAGTGGTGAACAATACTGAAAAGATTCTTATTCCCAGGGAACTTATATTCTTGTGGAAGGGAATAAAAATACATGAATAAATAATAATAATAAAACAATTTAAGATAGTAACAAGAATTAGTAAAAAATAATAGGGTAACAAGAAGTGACTTTGCCATCAGAAAAGTAACATGATTAGAGTTTTTGAGTACATCAGAGGGTTTGGAAAGTGAACAGAACTGAGAGAGAAGCAACTGAAAACTTACATAATAATAAACAGAGCAGTGATAAAAATCTGAAATACATGAAAGTAGTAAGAATGAAAATTAGGAGAGTAGACAAAATTGTTATAATACATGTGTGGAAGGATGACAATGCCATATCATTCATAGTGCATACTAGAGGCAGACTTGGTTTAGGGAAATGGAAGAGCTAATATGGGAAATACTGAGTTCGAGGTATAAAAACAAATTAGATATGAAGAAGCAGAGATTAAGGGGTTTTCAAAAAAGCAATGGTAGTTTCAGATATGACACACAAACTATTTAACTGCTTTATGACAGACCCTGACCAATGAGAACATTTGACATCCATAAGCAACTAGTATGTACAGGCCAATGCACACTGGCTGAATTATCGGGCCTAGAAAGCTGGGCTCTTGAGAGCTGACAAGGTACCAAGAGGGGCCAAATGTAAAGTTACAACTCAAGGTAGTCCACCAGTCTGTGTGATAAGACAGAAGGAGAGGAGTTTCATTATCAGAAAGAGGTTTTCAAAACACAAAGGAAGGAAAATGTGCAGAGGAACAAGTGACTAACTGGATACAGAAGAACATTAGAAAGAGAACAGGCGAGAAGCCTGACTAAATAGTGGATAATTTAGGGCTGGTGGTGATAACGAGGTGGGAGTTAGAGAAGCATCATTTGAGCGTCACTCAAGGTTCCAAATGTTAAAATGTAATGATTAAGAACATGACCTTAGAAGTTAAACAAACTAGTTCAAATAGTAACCTTGCCATTTATCAGCTGTACCTGGAAAGTAACCTAAGTTTGTCTATAAACTAGAAAAAGAAAAGTGTACCTCACAGATGATGATTAGATGAGTTAACGCAAATACAGCTGTTATCTCAGTGCACAGACACGGTAAGAGCTCGTACATTTGGGTGCTATAAAGTTGTCATTATGGATTATTATTTTTACTGCTGGTACTATTGAAATTGCTATTAAACTCATGCTCTCTTCCTATTTTCATGTATTATCACTTGGACATGCTCTTTTTTCCATTCTATTTTTCCAAAATTCTCATAATACTTTATAATTCTCACAAGTATTTTCACATCCCCCAGAGGAGTAGATGGTGATAAGGAATCTGCTATTGTTTCCACATTTTTGTTTTCTTTCTCTTTCTTTTAACCTCTTTAGAGCTTCTGGCAGACAACATGTTGGTTTTAAAATAACTTCTTACCCTTGCCTCATAAGTTAACTCTGAACCATCCTTTTATAATAAATTAAGTGTTTTTCACAATGCGTCTTAAGAATAAGGAATATTTTGAAGGCATAATTTGGGGAATTTTATTAACGTCCCAGCATAGATAGAGATATACAAAACTCATATAATAAGTTTATATTATATGATATATAATTATATATGTTTATAATATATATAGGATCAGGCATTGTCATATCATTTTTTATTTAATCTTAATTTTCATCTTCATCAATATAAAGATCTATGAACTTCACAGACATTAAAACAACTAAACTCTATTTATATACTCATATATACTGTGAAGTAAAATCTGCAAACAAATCTTTGACAGCTTTGGCATTAATAAAAAAAAAACTTGAAATAGTTACTATGTCTACTTCCCATTAGTTTTCCTAAAATGGTTCACCTCAGAGAAACTATTCACAGTTAGTAATACTAATATCAATGCTCTGTTGCTCACAGCTCATATTTCCTGGATTGCCCTACTAAGAGGAAATTTTATTCTAGAGCTCTAATTGTTACTAAATTGGCCAAATAAGGTGCCATAGGAATTCCTTAAAAATATGAAATAGTGCATTTCATAATATCCTAACAAAGCAATGTTCCTTAAGGGGAATTTATATTGGAAGTGTCAATAAAATACATCCAATGTTAAGATAAAAAAATTCTGCTAACTCCACAAAACTGCTAGTTTCTGAAGTTCTGAATTGTCTTTTTTCTCAGTGTTACCTAAGAGGCATTTGTTATTTAATATCCACAATATAAATGACATTACAGGGGAAAGGCTCTAGTAAAATTCAGGACTTCTCTTAACACATCAGATACCACACCAAAGCCATGACATAAATAAAATGAAAGAGTTCTATTAAAATGTCAAGCAAAAATCAGTAGTAAAGAAATCTGTATCTATTTCTATAGCGTTCTTTCTACCTATACAAATATCAGTTATTAATACCTATACCAGTATCAGTTATTTACAAAGTTCTTTCCCCCTACCCAAAGCAGCCTCACATCTCAGGCAGATACTAATATACTTTTTAACATATCAATGAATTCACATTAACCAAGAAGAGACAAGTTGTTTACTCTTGTCATTTGTAGTTATTAGTCTATATGCCTCATAATTAAATATCTTTATAGCAAGTGATTTAATAAGAGTATTATTAAAAATTTTAATGGAAAACATTTAATGTCATATCTATGTTTGTAATTTTATCACATATTTATCTCCAAGTGTTTTTATTTCTTTCCATTTTCCCAATTATCAGTATTTAGAATCTTCAGGTAGTCCTATTATTATAATACTTGTTCTAGGTAGTGTTTTCTCTTACTGAAAAGTCATTAATTCCTCTAAATTTTATATTGAATCTCATGTACTATTTTCCAATACAATACCTGTCACCCACAAGTCCCACCACCACCATAAAAAAGGAAGAAAAAGAGAATGAACCTAAGCTCAGAATAAGTCATATTGAAAGTTAGACAAAAGAAGGCAAAGAAAATCAAGTCTGCCTACCAGATTTCTGAAACGAGAGAAACATTTTGAATGAAGGCTCAGATGCATTTCGAATATAAATAGAACATTTTGTACTGCTGGGAACTGAAACTTGAGTTGTCAACAAACCTAAAACAGATTGCGAAACTTTGAACTGTATCAAATCATATGACAGAAACTACTTATTTCAAGACAAAAAGTAGATGGGGTTAACTATATGATACTTTAAAAACATTAACATAACTTACCACATCAATTTCTTTAAATCAGCACTTTTTCTAATCCACAGTTCTGTCTTCTTTCAATTATAAAGTAACAACAACACAAACAGTTACTGTTTTCTCTTCAACTAGGAAAGCAACGTTGATTTTAGGACTTTATAGATTTTTTATAATCCTTTACCTTTCAGGAGGTGCTCTTACAAGCCTGGTTTAATTCTCCAGATCTAATTTGTACGAAAAATCTAATCTGAGCTCCACAATCACACCAGATTGCTCCTGTCTCCTGAGCAAACCACTGTTTTCCCTCCCTGCTCAATTTGATAACCGGCCAGCTCTTCTAATTATAACCGGCCAGCTCTTCTGAATCTATTCACTTGCTTTCTCTGTCTTCCTTTGTCTTTTTCAATATCCTCTGACAATCTCAGCTAGTCTTTTTTTTCCTAAACCATTTATATTAATCTATAGGGAAAATAATTCCTAAAGTAACTTCAAAGACATAGCAGAAAGATTGTTTCAAATGAGTTAAATAAGTGTGACTAGAATGTAAATGCTGTCGCTATATCAAAAATCTAATTTTGATTCCAAGTTCTGCCATCCACCACATGAATCTTAAAGAAAACATTAAGTCTATAGATTGCAGTTAGGCCCTCATTTAGAAAATGGGAATAATAGTATTGTTGATAAATATAATAAAAATACAAAAATACTAACAACTAAAAGTGTGTTGTTATTCTGTCCCATTTCCATGTATTATCACTTTGATATCTCACATACATAAATGCAAGATAAAATTATGATTCTACCCAGTTTTAAAAGGAAGATGCCTAGACACTGAGAAATTAAGTAATGTAATGTGTCCATGGTCAAATTTCAGTAAATGTTGAGACAAAAATTCAAAACCAAGCAGTCAAACTCCACAGTGAGCTCTTAGTCACATCAGTCATATCAGTCTCCATCCCTGGGCTGTTATAAAAACCTAATTAAATATTTTATGTGAGGATATTTTATAATCAGAAATTTTTGTTTAGCTGATATAAATATGTTTATATTACAGAAGTAGTTAAGGATTATTCTTATTTTCTGTTTTTTCACATTTTTCACTCTAAACAAAATTAATTTTCCTCT
Source organism: Lyroderma lyra (assembly GCA_004026885.1). Taxonomy (NCBI): domain Eukaryota; kingdom Metazoa; phylum Chordata; class Mammalia; order Chiroptera; family Megadermatidae; genus Lyroderma; species Lyroderma lyra. The sequence continues at coordinate 169,240 of PVJL010000886.1, forward strand.
GTTAAAGATTTTATTCCTGGTCTCATACAAACCCAAAAATGTATTGTACATAAATATTCAGTGCTCCTTTCTGCAGGTAAAATACACACTCTGCCCTGTTGAATTTAGGAGTGTCCATGTGATTTCCTCTGGCAATGAAATGCAAGCAGAGATAACATGTTTTAAAATGAGGACTGAAAAAAAAAAATAATAAAATAAAATAAAATAAAATAAAATAAAATAAAATGAGGACTGTTTGTTAATGTATGTGTTAAAATGAAATTTCAGTGACAAATTATAAAGAGTTCTCTTGTTGATCTGAGATGAACGTGAGAAATAAACATGGTTATTGTAAGCCACTGAAGATGTATAGTTTTTTGTTACTGCAGCATAACCTATTCTATTCTGATGCAACCATTGAGTTCCTTTAAGCTATTTGAATTATAAGAGATTCTATATGGCATATTCTTTCTCTTGGGGTGAACGAAGTCAAGGAAAGAATAAATCATAGAATCAGAGAATATTAACATTGAAAGACACTATTAGAATATAGTCCAGTGATTTCCAGATTTTAAGTTCTAAGTAATTGGTAAAATTTCAAAAAGTTATATAATGAAACTATTTTTAATATATGTCATAAAATTTAGCTTTGTAAAAATAACCTACCATTAATACATTGTTCTTGTATCCTTTTGTCATTTAGAACCACCTATCTAAATCTAATTTTCTTATTTTATTGATATAGAAAACAAGAGCCAGGAATAAGACAAGTAGGATTTAAACAAGTAATCACTCTAAAAAGTAATAAAACTGTGATGGTGGCATGGGTTATTTCTTTCTCTCCCCTCTGATTTACAACAAATTGGACATCCATAATTGAACAAAAGTCCCCGTGTAAAGAATAGTACCTTGTAGGGGCTACCGATTCAGGAAAGTGGAGAGCCTGCCCAATTCCCACTTGCTCATATAAGGAAAAGGGGAAACTGGAGCATGCACTAGTAGATGGACTCTCAAGGAAGATAGAGATTTTGTGGAGATCCCCTGGTAGGACATTTGGTCCTGACCAAAATGTCCACGGAAAGACATTTGGTCCAGGCCAAAAAGTCCTTAAAATTTGGTCTGGTCAAAAACTTCCATGAGCATATTTCATCCATACCAAATGGTCCTTGATATTTGGTCCTATACAAAACATCCATGTGAAGAAAAGGGAACCCTTGTACACTTTAGGTGGAAATGTAAACTGGTAAAGCCACAATGGAAGACAGTACAAAGTTTCCTCAAAAATTTAAAAAGGAAGTGCCCTATGATCCACCAATCCCACTTTGGGATATATATCCAAAGGTATAAAAACAACCTATAGGTCCATCAACAAATTAATGAATCAAGAAGTGTGTGTGGTTACACACACACACACACACACATATGGTCTAACATTTAAGTTTGTGAATTCATCCTAGAAAAAGTGCTACATACTCATGGCTGAACATCACTACAATCACCTTTGAAGTCCTCCCCTTGGGAAGCGATGCACTGATGCCAGTGACTACCTAGTCCACCTTTCAAAGTAATTTTGGAACTCTTTTTCTGGAATGGACATCAGAGCTATTGTCATATTATCCTTGATATCCTAAATGTCATAAAAATATCTTCCTTTCAATATTCCCTTTATCTTCAGATAAAGAAAAAAGTCAACGGGGGCCAGATCAGGTGAGTAGGGAGGGTGTTCCAATATAATTGTTTGTTTACTGGCTAAAAACTCCCTCACCGACAGTGCCATGTGAGCTGGTGCATTGTCGTGATGCAAGAGCCACAAGTTGTTGGTGAAATGTTCAGGTTGTTTTCATCTAACTTTCATGTAGCCTTCTCAGCACTTCCAAATAGTAAGCATGGTTGACTGTCCAGTTGGTACTAATTCAGAATGACTTATCCTTCTGATATGAAAAAAGATTAAAAATATCATTTTGACTCCTGAATTGAACTGATGGAACTTTTTTGGTCATGGTGAATTTTCTTACTTCCATTGTACACTTTTGACATTTTGTTTCAGTGTCATACTGGTACAGTCATGTTTCATCACCAGTGATAACATGGCCCAGAACATTGTCTTGCCTCTTCAAAAGGTCTTGGCAAACTTCTACTCTCCTTTGCTTTTGTTCATTGGTGAGCTCCTTCAGGACCATTTTTACACATACCTTTCTCATGCCAAGATTTTCAGTTAAGATTTTCCTAACTGTTTCTCTATTGATGTTTACTTGGTTTGCTATGCTTCTCACAGTCAGCCAACAATTTTGACACACAGTTCCACAAAGTTTTGTAATGTTTCCATCAGTTTTGCTTGTTACTGGCAGCCCTGACCTCTTCATCAGTGATGCTTTCTCTCCCCTCAGAAAAACATTTAATCCATTTGTACATTGCCATTTTCTTCAGGGCATCATCCCCATAAACTTGGACTAACACATCTGATTTCACTTCCACTCTTGCCAACTTTAATAAGAAATTTAATGTTTCTTCATTGTTCCAATACAAGCTCCAGCATTCTTGCAACAACACACAAAAAAAAACATGCAATAATGAATGCCACTCATTAAGACACTGCCACACATTGAAAATAACACAGCTGTGAGACACAGATATACCAAGGATATGAAACCTTAGTGAATTGTTTCTACAGTGTTGCCAATGTAAGCTTATGGTGGCAAGTTCACAAACTTAATTGTCAGACTGCATATGCTGTCTGGAGATATCCAGCCATGTAATATGAAAAACAGGCATTTATGGCTGGAGGCACATAAACAAACAAATGCATATATTCTATTTAAATATACAGTATGTATATAATATATATAAATATATACAAATGAAATATTTCCATTAAAAGAGGAAGAAATCCTATAGTTTATAACAATGCAGATAAACTTGGAGGCCATTATTCTAAGTAAAATGAACCAGACAGCGAAAAAGACATACTTCCTGGTATTACTTACATGTGGAGTCTAAAAAAATAAAAAATTTAAAAAGCTAGAGTAGAAAAATGATGGCAGATACTAGAGAATCAGGTGAGGGGATATGGAAAAGTTGGTAAAAGGATGCAAACTTTTAGTTATAAAATGAGTAAGATCTGAGGATCTAATGTATAACATGGTGTCTACAGTACACTGTATTGTACAAGTGAAATTTATATAATAAGAGAATAGAATTAAATATGTGAGATAATGGATGTGTTAATTAACTCAATGGAAGGGATTCCTTTTACAATGTATATGAGTATCAAATGTTCATGTTGTATATCTTATCTTACCATTTTATTTTTCAACTATATCCCAATGAAGCTAAAGAAAAGATACCTGTATACAGAAATAATTTTATTTCTTCCTTTTCAAGTTGGATTCCTTTCATTTCTTTTTCTTACCTAATTGCTCTAGGCAAAACTTCCAGCACTATGTTGAACAAAAATGGTAAAAGCAAGCATCTCTGACTTGTTCCTGATCTTAGAAGAAAACATTTCATATTCCCAGAATGGAGTATGATGTTCACTGTGGATTTATCACATATGGTTTTTATTATGTTGTGGTGATTTCCTTCTTTTTCTGGCTTAAAAATTTTTTTTTTCATCATGCAATATTGTTGAAAGTTGTCAAATGCTTTTTCTGTATCAATTGAGATGTTCCTGTGGTTTTGTCCTTAGTTCTTTTAATGTGGTAAATGTGATGAATTTTCTTATGTTGAACCATCCTTGCAACCATTTGGTCATGATGTATAATGCTTTTAAGATGCTGCTGAATTCAGTTTGCTATTATTTTGATGAGAAATTTTGCATCAATATTCATAAAATTTGTTGGTCTGTAGTTTTCTTTTCTTGTAGCGTCTTTGCCTGGCACTGCTATCAGGGCAATGTTAGTCTCACAGTATGAGTCAGGAAGTCTTCCCTCTTTAGTTTTTGGATAAAGTTTAAGAAGAATCAGTATTATTAAATGTTGGCTAGGATTCAGTAGTAAAGCCATTAGGTCCAGGGCTTTTCTTTGTTGGAGGATTTTTTATTACTACTATAATCTCCTTACTAGTTTTAGGACTATTCAGAATTTCTATTTCTTTGCAATTTAGTCTTAGTACATTTTGTATTTCATTTCATCTAGTTATCCAATTTGTTGGTGTAGAATTTTTCATTGTATTCTCTTACAATTTTTTTAATTTCAGTAAAATATGTAGTAATGTTCCCACTTTCATTTCCGGTTTTAATAATCTGAATCTTTTTCATCTTTTTCAAACCATCTTCTGAACAAACTTCTGGTTTCATTGATTTTTTTCCTATTCTCTATTTCATTTATCTCTACTGTAATATTTATTTTCTTCTTTCTACTATCTTTAGGTCCCCCCCCCCCGAGTTCTTTAAGTTGCAAAGTTAGCTTATTGATTTGAGATCTTGACTGTTTTTAATGTAATTATAACTATAAATTTCCACCTTAACACTTTGTTAAATTTATTGAGGACATTGGTTAGCAAAAATTACATAGGTTCCAGGTGTACAATCCTACAGGGCATTGTCTATGTGTTGCATTATGTGTTCACCACCCAGTGTCAGTTCTCCTTCCATCATCATATATTTGACGCCCCACCCCTTTTCACCCACACCTTCCCTGCTTACCCTCAGGTAACAAATAAATTATTGACTGTGTCCATGAGTTTTTGTTTCTTTGTTGCTTTCAGTTATTTCACATAAGAGAAGTTATATGGTTCCTAGTTTTTCTGTTTGGCTTATTTTGCTTAGCATGATGATCTCAAGGTCCATCCCTATTGTCACTTAGCACCACTCTCAATGCATCCCACAGTTTACATGATTTTTTTGTTTTCAGTTGTTTCTAAGTATTTTCTAATTTTCTATGTTATTTCTTTTTAACCCATTGGTTGTTCAAGATTGTGTGGTTCAGTTACAATAAAAATGAAAAATCTTCAGTTTTCACTTTTGTTCTTGATTTCTAACTTAATCCCATTATGGTCAGAGAACATACTTTGTATATTTCTTTTTAAAAATCAATTAAAACTTAATTTTTGCCCTAACATACAGTCTACTTAGAAAAATGTCACATGTGGACTCGAGAAGAATGTGTGTGCTGCTTTTGTTGGGTAGTGTTTTGTATACGTCTGTTAGATCTAGTCTATATACATGTTAAATTCTCTACAGGCACTTCTCACTTAACAATGGAGTTCTGTTCCTACTATTAGCTCATTAAGTGAATTGGTTAATAAATGAGGAGCTTAAAAGCAGATGTCTTGGGGTATGTCTTGGCACTATAGGGTATTATTTTTCAATTGATATCAAGAGACATCACATTAATAAATGAAATATGTAGTCTTGCATGATCTTGAATGCTTCATGTGGTGAATACTAACCAACTGTGGGAATGAGACAAAGACTGAGAAAGGGGATTCCTGAGACTCAAAAAGACTGAGAAAGGGGATTCCTCATGCTGGAGAACTAGTTGTAAGTTTAAGAGATCATTAAACAGGTTGGTCATTAAATAAAAAGTGGCTGTATTTCCTTATCTTCTCATTTTATCCATTATCATGAGTGGAGTATTGAAGTTTCCAACTATTAATGTAGGATTATCCATTTATCCCTTTAATTTCATCAGTTTTTGCTTTATATACTCATATTTTGATCGTCTGTCATTAGGTGTGTAAATGTTTGCAACATATCTTTTTTCTCTATTGGAACTTTTATTAATATTTAATATCCTTGTCTCTTATACCCTTTTTTATTTTTTTTTTATTTTTTTTATTTTTTTATGTGGGTAGCTCTCTGGATGGGAATCGAACCCAGGCCACAGCGCTGATAGCACCAGAGCCTTAAGCCACTACACCACCAGAGAACTCCGCTCTTACACCCTTTTTAATTTAAAATCTATTTTGTCCAATATTAGCATAGCCACCCTGCTCTTTTGCTTAGTACTTATATATACTTGTATTTTTCCATCTTTTCACTTTAAATCTGTCTTTAGATCTGAAGTGAGTCTCTTGTACATAACATAGTTTGATCTTGTATTTTTATCCACTCTCTCAATCTCCATGTTTTAAGATTCTCTTTGTCATTTACACTTAATTACTAAAAAGGAAAGACTTACCTCTGTCATTTTACTTATTTGCTTTCTATATACCTTATAGCTTTTTGCCCTTTGTTTCATGTTTTATTGTCTTACGTTTAGTTGATATTTTGTAATAAAATGTTTACTTTCTCATTTCCTTTTGTATATATTTTATACCTGTTTTGTTTGTGGTTACCATGGGTTCACATTGAACATCCTAAAATTGTAAGTCATTGTAATTTATACCATACATAAACTGCCCTTACAGTTCTGTTCCCACTCCTTTTTACTGTTGAAGTTCCCCAAACTACATCTTTATATATTGTTTGCCCTAAAACATAAACTAATAATAATTTTAAATGCATTATTCTCAAATTATGTAGAAAACACGAGGAGTTACAAACCAGTTACAATAATACTAACTTAGATTCTTTTTGGAAGTGTATGCTCTTAAAAATAATGTAGAAAAAAAGTGTAGTTATAAAAAACTGTAATACTAATACTAGCTCTTATATTCAACCACGTATTTCCCTTTACTGATATCCGTATTTCTCAATAGGGCTTTGAGTTACTATCAAGTGTCATTTCATTTCAAACCATAAGACTTCCTTGAGCATTTCTCCCACAGCAGGTATAGTGGTAGCAAACTCCCTCAGCTTTATTTGGGAATGTCTTATTTCTCCTTAACTTTTGAAGAATGTTTGCCAAATATAAGATTCCTGCATGACAGTTTTGTGTGTGTGTGTGTGTGTGTGTGTGTGTGTGTTTAGCACTTTGTATGTATTAGTTCACTGCTTACTAATCTCCAAAATTTCTGAATAAGCTGATAAACCTTATTGACAATCACTTCTCTCCCGCTTCTTTCACAATACTTTGTCTTTTGAAAATTTGATTATAATGTGTCTGAGTGTAGGTTAGAGTTCATTTTACTTGAAATCTGTTGAGCTTCTTGGATGTTTATATTCATGACTTTCATCACTTTAATCAGTTTTCTGCCATCATTTTTTCAAATATTTTCTCTGTCCCTCTCTTTTTCTCCTGGGATTCCCAGTGTGTTGGTTGGCTTGATGGTGTCCTGCAAGTCCCTTAGGCTCTGTTCACTTTTCTTTAATCTTTTTTCTTTCTGTTCCTGAAATTTTTATGGTCCTATCTTCAAGTCTGCTGATTGATTTTTCTGCCTACTCAAATATGTATTCTCTGGAATCCCTGTAATTTTTCATGTTATTTTACTTTTCAGCTCAAGAATTTCTTTGGTTCCTTTGTAAGTTTTCTCTTTATTGATATTTCCATTTTGTTCATATATCTTTATTATTATAATGTTGTCTAGTAGAGTGGTTCTCAACCTTTTCCACTTGTGTACCCTTTTTAAATCAATTTCTATAAATTGTATCCCTTGTTTTAAAAACAGCTGTTTTTAAATACTGACACTTTTGTTCAATGCGTATCTTAATATAAATAAAATAATATAAAATAGTGGAAATGAGGTAGTAAGTTAGGAAAGAAAAATTACTATACTAAAAGTACAAACCACAGATTTAATTTTATAGTATTCATAAATATTGATAATAACCAATTATTTAATAAAATTTTAATTTATTATTCATAATACTATTTATTTGTGTTATCTGAAAAGTCTATAATGATTGCTATGCAGATCAGTAGCCAAATGAAACATAGTTAGTGAGATCATTAAGCTTGGGTTATAATCCAAATCGTTTTGTTTTTTTTATCTGTTCCTGTTTTCAACCACTGATTCATAATTGACACACTTAAAAATCACTGATAAAAATAACTGAAACTATGTTAGACATTAAATTAAAAAACTACTTGAAAAGAATAGTGAGCAAAGACAACACATTACTTTTACTCAGTGAATAACTAAACTGATCAGTCTGGCTACAGATGTATTTATATGTTTGGGGAAGTTCTAGAAACAGCACAAATGAATTGTTCTGAAACTGTGAGTAATGACTGGTAGAACAGTGGTTTGGGGGAAGGCTTCATAGTCACGCCCTCACCAAAATAATTTGCTAATGATCTAATTTTGAAGTGTCTCCATTAACGGTGATTCAAACTTATCATTTATTGTTCCATAACTAAAATTTTGCATTTTTTCCACCACTACTGATTATTTTTTGCATACCCCTGAATGGCCCAGCACGTACCCCTTGGGGTACGTGTACCACCACTTGAGAACCAATAGTCTAGTGTATCTCCTAGCAATCAGGTCTTCCTCAGTTTTTTTTTTTTTTCCTTCCTTTCAATGGAATGTACTTTCCAATTTCCTTGTATGCCTTTTTTCTTGTTGAAAACTGTACATGTGAATTTTTATAGTATAATTCTGGAAATCATATTTTCTTTTCCCCAGGGTTTACTGTTTTTGTTTCTGTTTCTGGTTTTGTTTGTTTGTTTTTGTATGTTGTCTCTGTGCTGAGGATCATCTCAAGCTGTAAAGTCTTCCCAGATTTTTCTGAGGCATTCACAGTCAATTTATAATTTTTCTTTATATGCACTTAGTCTTTAATATTTGGCTCCCAAAAGGAGAAAAAGACAAAGAGAGGAAAGAAAAGGAGGGGAGCTTGAAATGAGAGCACATAAAGCAATCACTGCCCCACTCTTTGCACCTCTGTGATCAAAAGCAGCCATCGGCTATTAGCAGATTCCTGAAATTGGAAGGTAAGGTCTTTTTGCCTACCCCGGCTCCCACAAACTGTATGCAAGCTGCTTGAGGAACACATACACAACTGCCTACCACCTGGCTGGGGTTGGGGAATTGGTTGCTCTGATCATGCTAAGAAATGAAATAGGATAAAATTAACTATAATTTGCTGTCCAAACCTTCCCCTGGTATTTGCAAGCCTTCAATAGACTCCAGAGTTCCCTAAGTTACATCAGTTTCTACAGGTGTAACTGTGTGTATGTGTGTGTGTGTGTGGGGGGGGGGAAATAAATTTATTTTCCCAGAATCCTAACACATAGGTTTTTGTAATAACATAGTTTTTTGCTTCTCTTAGATAAATACTTAGAAGTGTGATGGCTAAGTCAGATTAAGTACACAAGGTTGGACAATTAAGTTTGTGAAATCATCCTAGAAAGAGTGCTACATATCTCATTGCTGAATATCACTAGTCACCTTTGAAGTACTGCCCTTGGGAAGCTCTGCACTGATGCCAGCACTTAGTCCACCCTTCAAAGCAATTTTGGAACTCTTTTTCTGGAATGGCCATTAGAGCTGTCATCATCCCCAAAATCTGACAATTAAGTTTACCAACTTGCCACTGGGCGCTTACATTGGCAGCCCTGTACAAACAACCTTACCAAGGTTATGACACCTTAATGAGTTGTACGTACAGTGCTGCCAAAGTTAAGTGCATGATGGCAAGTTCACATACTTAATTATCAGATTTTAGGTACACTGACAACTCTGATGGCCATTCCAGAAGAGAGTTCCAAGATAGATTTGAAGAGTGGACTAGGCACTGATGTCTGTGCATAGCTTCCCAAGGGGAGTAGTTTGAAGGTGACCATAGTGATATTCATCAATGAAATACGTAGCACTAGTTCTAGGATGAGTTCACCAAATTGTCCAACCTTGTATGTTTAACTTCATCCCAAACTGTTTTGCAAAGCAGAGGCACAATTTTTAACTTCAGTCAGAAATGTATGAGGGTTGTAGTGGCTCCAAATTCTTGACAACCCTTGGTAAAGCCATTGTTAATAGGTGTGTAGTGCTATCTTATTGTTGCCGTATTTTGCATGTCTAATGGTTAATGAGGTTATGCATCTTTTTTGTACATTTGCCATTTGTAAATCTTTGGTGAAGTATCTTCAAATTTACTGTCCATGTTGGGGGGCATATTTTTCTCTTATTGAGTTTTTAATTTCTTCATATACTCCGAATACAGTGTTTGTCAAACATATGCCTTGCAAGGATTTTTCCCAGTTTGTGGACTGCCTCTTCATTTCCTTAGTAGTGTCTTCTAAAAAGTAAGATTTTTATCTGAAGTCCAGTTTACCCTTTTTTTTTCAATGGATCAAACTTTTCATGTTGTGGAAAAGCACTCCTCGTCTAAGCACAGATTTTATCCTATGGTCTTTCTACAAGTTTTATAGTTTTACATTAGGATGTATTATCTATTTTTAAATCTATCTTTGTAAAACATTTAAAAAATGCACTGAGGTTCTTCTTTACATACAGGTGTCAAATTATTCTGGCAAATGTTGAAATGACTATCCTTGTTTCACTGACTTGTGTTCTCATTTTCTTTGTTAAAAACTAATTTACCATATATGTGTGAGTCTATTTCTGGACTTTCCTGTTCCAGTGATCTATGTGTCTATTCTTTTGCCAATACCACACTACCTTTTCCTTTTTTAGGAATGGCTTTTTTACAATATTTCCTACTGTTTCCTGTGTACAAGTTCATTGGTTTGTGCTTATTTCTTCTCTCTGCTTGCTCTAGATTCATTCTTTTTCTAGTTCCTTACGTGGAATGTGAAATCATCAATCTGTGATTTTTCTTCTTTTCTATTATAATCTGAGCAAATCCCCTTTAAACACTCTGTTAGCTGTATCCCACAAAGTTTGATGACATATTTATGGGTTTTCTTCTTTAGACTTGATGGATTGCATTGGATTTTCAGGGGCTGAACTAGCCTGCATTTCCCAAGATAAGATTCATTTGACTATGATGAATAATCCATTTTACATATTACTTGATCAACTTAATATTTTGGATTTTTGCATCTATACTTATGAGAAATAGTGATGTGTAGTTTTCTTGTATTTTGTCTGGTTCAAGTACAAAAGGAATGCAGGACTCATAAAATAAATTTTATGAAGTGTTCTCTTGTATGGAATTGTTGGTTTCTTCATTTAATGTTCAGCAGATTTCACCAGGTCCTACATTTTCTTTGCAGGAAGATGTAAAAATTTTAATTATAAATTTATTAAGTAAATATAGAATTGTTCAAGTTATCTACTTCTCAAATAAGCTTGGCTGTTCAAGAAATTGGTCCATTTCATGAGTTGTCAAATTTATGAAAATAAATTTCTTCAAAATATTCCAGTATTATTTTGTTACAATTTTGGGGGTCTTTTCTTTTTCCTTCTTTGCAATCTGGCTAAAACTTTCCCAATTTTATTGCCTTTTTCAGGAATGGCTTTTGTTTACAATATTTCCTACTGTTTCCTGTGTACAAGTTCATTGGTTTGTGCTTATTTCTTTTCTCTGCTTGCTCTAGATTCATTCTTTTTCTAGTTCCTTACGTGGAATGTGAAATCATCAATCTGTGATTTTTCTTCTTTTCTATTATAATGTGAGCAAATCCCCTTTAAACACTCTGTTAGCTGTATCCCACAAAGTTTGATGACATATTTTCATTTTGTTTGAAATTCCTTTAAGAGGCAGTAATGAAAAAATAGCTAAGAAACACTGGTTTAAAGGTGTTCCACTATTTTATTTTCATTTAAATTGTGATATACTTGTCATACCGAAAAATGTAAAAAAAAAAAAAAAAGACTCCATGTCCTAAGACCAGGATTTAACAGATGTTAACATTTGGCCAAAATAATCTTCAAATATGTGGGTGTGTGTATGTGTATTTTAATATACATGTGTGTACACACACACACACACACACACACACACACACACACAGCTACAGACTGTAATTCAATCTTTTTCTTCCATCCTTTTCTTCCAGTGAGATAGTCAATGTCTCCATTAATTATATAATATTTTTCTAAGTTCTGAAAACTTCATATAACTTACCTGCTGCTCAGATGTTCTTCTTGAATTTTTAGATTTTCAAAGGTTCTGGTATATAAGTCCTATGTACCATATTTTTCTGTATATAAGACACCCCCTACTTTTCTAACCCAACATTAAGAAACCCTCTCAACTGGATACTCCAGTGTATAAGATAACCCCTAATTTTTGGTCTAATAATGTTAGACAAAAGTATCATCCAATACATGGAAAAATGCAGTAAGTGGTATTAATATATTGGTGTTATGTGGTAATTTTAAAAATTAAAATAAAATGTCCTGTGTAGTCAAATACCTTTCTTCTCATTTCACACACACACACACACACACACACACACACACACAGAGAGAGAGAGATGCAATACCCTTTAGATGTTTGTATATTAATCATAGATATACTAATACCTTGTTCGATCTCCTAGCTTTTCCTCATAGCAATAAAAGCTTAGGCTTGTTGGCTACAGGGTCTCTCTTTTCTGGTATTTTTTCCAATATTGGTGAGTCCTGCTTGTTAATTTTAGATTCCTTACTGCCTTTTATGTGAATGCTATAGAAATACCTGTACTATAGTTTGCTTTCAGCAAATGTCAGAGTAGAACATATAGTAGCTTAAGTTCTTGGGGTGGGAATTTTATTCTGCCTAAGAAATACCAGTTCTACCTCTTATGTGCCTAACACATTGGTTAACTTTCAACTCCACTGAAGAATCCAACTAAAGTTACTATTTTTTATTTTATATGCATTACTTAAGGAAATTAATGTCACAAAGTGTTTTATTAACTTACAGTTTAAGGTTATTAGAAATGCCATTGCTCACAAAGTGTTCTCTTCTTATAGGATAGTACAGATCAAATAATTACCATACCAAAGCCTTTTGAATTTTAGCTGCTTAACAGTATTGATGCTTTTTCCTTACATCCTTTGTCAGCCTTAATTATGTCTTAAAAGACTTTTTTATTTTTTAAATTAAGCCTAAGCTTGAATTTATTTATTTATTTATTTGCTTTTTGGTATGTGGATAGCTCCCTGACTGGGAATCGAACCCAGGCTGCAGTGCTGACAGCGCCAGCTACAAAGCCTTAAGCCACTACACCATCAGGGAACTCTCCTTAATTATCTCTTGATACTCATTTTCAAGGAGTCTCATTTGCACAGTAAATACTTTCCAAATAATCTAAAACAGCAATTTGAATGCTACTGCCTTTTGTTTGATGATTTACTTAATCAGGATTATGCTGATTCTGTTCATGTTACTAACAGTTGTATGCAGAGCCATGAGTAGGGTGAAGCAAGGAGTACTTGAGTTATTCTGAGTGTCTCCTTAAATTATACAATCTACATGCCTTATACACATCCCAGCCCCAATGGAAAACAACCACATGGCAGTAAGAATTTTGTTATCTATGTATTAAAACATTTGTTTTTAGCTGCCTAGTACCTAGTATCTCTCTCAATTTCACAATACTATGCTTTTCCTTTGGAAAACAAGCCCTTTCCCAAACTCTCATTTCATGTAGTTTACATGAACTTTACTCCTTACCTCAGGGGTGAGATATGTGACTCACACTTAACCAAGGCCAAATCCCTCCAGCAAAAAAAGAAAGGACAAGATACTTCTTTGTAGCCTTCTAGCTGCAGGCCTGTCTGTACCCTCATGCATTTCCCATGGCATCCTAAGGCAGGAGCTGAGCGTGGAAGCCACAGGGGCATTCAATATCTAGGAGACAGAACTGACCCTCTCTCAGAGGTACTGTTCCTCTTTCACTCGTACACCTCATATCACCCTGTATGACCCCAGAAGATGGCTGGTTAGTCAATGACAGTCATATAGGGGCCATTAGGAGAGAGCTTGGGCTCAACAGAGCTGAGGCACAGACCCTCACCCTCTCTGAGGTTAATCTCCTATTCCCTGGCTGCCTTATGTCCCATGCTGTTCCAGTGGTGACCTGATAGAACAATATCAGTCATGCTTCCTTAGAGATGACTTGGATACTCAGTCAACCCCGACGTGGTGTCAGTAGTGGTGAGTGCTTGGGCTGTATGTTCTTATAGAAACACAATGCATGTTGAAACACAATGGGGACTTTCAGAAAAAGCAATGGCTTGATTCGGGATGCCCAGTCCTTGAGGCTGGGGTCCCTTGGCCTTGCTTGTAATGTATTTTTAGCTATTGTGTTTCTTAACTTTGTGTCGCCCTTCTCATGTTCCCACTGCTTGTCATGCTGGATGCAACACTTGTTTAAAGTAATTGAAAAATTAAATGACAGACTAGCTGTAGGGCTTTTGTAATAGGCTAAAATTATCTGTACTTCTCCATCTCCATGATGACTTTAAAAAATAATCATGGATCATAATAATGACCTATCATCAGGAGAATTATGGCAGCTCCGGGTATACACAGTTAAAAAAAAGTTTCTGTATGAGTTCTGGAAATCCTTGTATTTGGGGAATATGCTCAATATATGAAGTAGGCATGAGTTTGGGATGGTTGTATATTGTCTATAAAGAGGTTAATTCCTAGATAGCAAAGTTCTTAAACCTGTGAAATAGTCTCATGCTCCAAGTGTAGCAAGGAAGCAACAGAAGTGCTGGGCATCTCAGTGATAATCAAAATGGAAAGATGCCTGAAGTTTTATCTAAGATCTCAGAAGTTTTGCATCACCTTGGATATTGGGGTGAGTTGAAAACCACCATAACTACCACCATCAGAGCTAATGTTTACTGAGACACTGACTATATATATATATATATATATATATATGGCTGTCCAGAAAGTATCCAGCCACATAATACGAAGAGAGGCATTTATGGCTGGATTATTTTCCAGACAGCCCTCATATCAGACTTGTTTTAGTATTTTACATATATTCATCAAATCACCTTCACAACAACCCTAAGTATTATTATTATCCCCCCAAACTCAGAGAGAATGTAAAGAACTTGCCTAAGGCCATAAAGCAGTTAAGCCATACTAATATGAATTTAGAACCACCACAATATAGTTTCTTAGTAAAATATGTAGGCTGAATTTCCTAGCACTGTGGCAGAATGGAGAGACTCAGTTTTATTTTTTAAAATACTGTTTTTTGCATACCTCAGATTTACATGTTCTAAGGAATAATTTCATTTGTTGTATTTCGCTGTATATAATGCAAGCTTTTTGCTTAAATTTGTGAAAGATAAGAATGTGCACTATACATGGGTAGTACTCCATATCTATGTAAATGTTTTGCATTCTTTTATTTATACTTATAAATTAAAAATGTAATTCTAGAAATCAATAATGATTATCTATATGCAAAATACTACACTGGAATTTAATTTTTTTATATAAAAAATTTTATACATAAATTTCTTGTACCTTGTATATGTTGTGTTTTGTAATTATTCCATACAATTTCTTGTACCATATATGTTAAAGAATAAATGCTGAAATTCCTTTATAATACATAAAAACAAGTACTTAAAATATAAACAAATAAAAATTTGAACTAAAAAATTAAAACAAAAGGTTTTACCCCGAAAGTTTGGGTAAAAAATGTGGGTGTGCATTATACACCAGAGCACATTATACACAGCAAAATATGCTATCTCTTGGGTCACTAGTCTTGTCATAATTCTTGTAAATTTTAATTAAAATTCACTTAGATGATGCTTTCCATATGAGTTCCTCAATTTCTTGAATTAATCTCTTTCCATGACTGCTTGCACTTAACTACCATGTTCATATCGTAGAACTTGTGTAACTAATTACTGTACTCTAAAATATTGTCCATTTCAGTCACCCTGGTCTCTTATTTCAACCTCTCAAATTTCTACTTCCTACTAGTAAATAGCTCCAATACATCTTCAACCATACTGCAACCTACAATCACACCATTTCTCTACTGTGTTCACTAACCTCCTTTATTTTCTCACTTTGCTCTTCACAGTTAATTTCCACATTCTTTACAATTATTTTATTGAATATATCAATACTTTCCCCCTCCCCTTTCCTGTATTCACCTAGAAAAATTCCAACTTTGGTTAAATATGACTCTCTGTCTACTCAGTGATAGCGCCATGGCTAAACATAACTGGAGAAAAATACAAAACCACATTGATTGATCTCACATAAATGAGCAACCATGGGCTGCAAATGGGCACTGTAAGCACTGTTAAGCAATCCTTCTAAGAACAGTCTGTTCACTTTCCCACTTTCCTATATCTACTTTACACCTTCTTTTCTTTCCTCAATCCAACACTTTTTCCCTCTTCATGACTTTGTGCCCTATTTTACTAAGGTAATATAATAACACTTTTTAGATGCTCTTACTATATTTACCAAATTACAAATATCTACATCTACATAATCTGTTCTTTCTCTTATTGCTATTACTATTATTATTTGCATGTCTATCTTTAAGCTAACCCTTCTATCTCTATGCCATGTCTATGGCTCCAGCAATATCCCGCTCCTCCCTGCATCATTTCTTTTCCTCTACTGGATTAGTCCTGTTTGCATACAAACCTGCCATATTCACTATCTTCAGAAAACATAAAAGCAAAAACCTTCTTGATACCATGTCCCCTGCACTAACAGCTTATTTCTGTTCCCCTTGAGATCAAGACTCAAGAGAGTGTCTTCAGTTCTCAGTATAAAAGATTCCTCTCTTATCATTCTCTTGAAGACCTCCTCTCACTCTGTCCATCCATCACATCAGTTTGTCAAAATTAAGGCTATAAATGTTGCTACATCCAATATTCAATCCTCAGAACTCATCTTTCTTGCATCACAGAGCTGATATATACTCATATGATCACTCCTTTCTACTTGAGACACTTTTTTTCATTTAGCCTACACCTGTTCATTATCCTCATTCTCTTTAATGGTTCTTTACCTACTGACATCTTAACATGTTACAGGGTTCACTTCTCCACACTTCTAATCCCTATCATTAAAATTCTCATTTTCCTTATTTCATAATGCTATGAATAAAGGGAAGATGCTGTGATTCACGACAGCATTTCAACCAAGACGTGAGTCTTTGGGCAGTGACTCTAAGGTGAAGCTGTTATTACATACTCACAGGAGAGTAACATTAAGAACAAATTATATACAGGCATGTATTTTATTGTACTTTATTGCACTTCGCATATATTGTGGTTTTTTACAAATTGAAGGTTTGTGGCAACCCAGTGTTGAAAAGTTTATTGATTCTATTTTTCCCATACCATTTGCTCTGTGTCACATTTCGGTAATTCTCACAATATTTCAAACTTGTTCATTTTTATTTGTTATGATGATCTGTTATCAGTGATCTTTGATGTTACTGTTGTGATTGTTTTGGGACTCCACAAATCATGCCTATATAGGAGAGAACTTAATCAATGAGTGCTCTGACTGCTCCACTGAAAGGCCATTCCCAGTCTCCCTCTCTTCATGTTTTCCTATTACCAGAGACACAACAATACTGTAATTAGGCCAATTAACAACCCTACAATAGCCTCTAAATTTTTAAATGCAAGGAAGAGTCACAAGTCTTTCACTTAAAATTAAAAGCTAGAAATAAATAAGCTTAGTAAGGAAGGCATGTCAAAAGCCGAGATACTATTTTATATTCGTTTCAGGTGTACCAAGTAGTGGTTAGACATTTGTATAATGTATAACGTGATCCCCTCATAGTCTAGTATCTACCTGGCACTATAGTTATTACGATATTATTGACTATATTCTGTATGCTGTACTTTACATCAACATGACAGTTTTGTAACTACCAATCTGTACTTATTTCCTTTCCCCATTTTACCCAGCCCCCTAACACCTCTTCCATCTGGCAACCCTCAGTTTGATCTCTGTATCTATGAATCTTTTTATTTTATTCTTTAGATTCCTTATGTAAATATCTAACCATTATGTTGTACACCTGACACTAATATAAAATAATATTTAATATCAACTGCAATTGAAAAATAGAAATAAATAAATAGCCAGGCATTTTAACATGTAATTCTTTAAAAAGAAAATGGTATATAGGAAAAATGTTATCTTCATATGGTAAGAAAAATAATTTCAGGAGAACATCTTACTCAAGGTCACATATTTTAAATATTGGAACTGTATTTGAATTCTGGTGCTGGGATTTTAATCGAATGAACTTTGTTCTATTCAACTAAAGTGGGAAAAAAAGCCAAGATAGGAGGAAAGCTTGGTCTCTTGTGCCAGTTAGGTATGTTGCAAAGGAAAAGTTCTTGAAGGAAATTAAAAGTGCTACTTCAGTGAACACACAAATGATAAGAAAGTGAAAGAGCCTTATTGCTGATATGGAGAAAGTTTTAGTGGTCTGGAGAGATCAAACCAGCCACAACATTCTCTAGGACAAAGTCTAGTCCAGAGCATGGCCCTAACTCTCTACAATTCTGTGCAGAACTGAAAGAGGTGAGAAAGCTGCACAAGAAAAGTTTGAAGCTGGCAGAGGTTGGTTCATGAAGTTTAAAGAAAAAAGTTATCTCACAACATGAAAGTGCAAGGTGAAGTAGCAAGTGCTGAAGAAGCTGAGGCAAGTTATTGAGAAGGTTTAGCCTAGATCATGAATGAAGGTGGCTACATTAAACAACAGATTTTTTAATGTAGGCAAAACAGTCTTATATTGTAAGATAACATCTAGGACTGTCACAGCTAGAAGTCAATGCCTGGCTTTAAAGCTTCAAAGGACAGGCTGACATTCTTGTTAGGCCTAACACAGCTGATGACTTTAAGATGAAGGCAATGCTCACTGACCATTTTGAAAATCCTAGCTCCCTTTAAGAATTATGCTAAATCTACTCTGTCTATACCCTATAAATGGACCAAAGTCTAGAGTGATAGCACATCTGTTTACAACATGGATTACTGATTATTTTAAGTCCAATCTTGAGGCCTACTGCTCAGAAAAAAAATTCCTTTCAAAATACCACTGCTCAGTGACAAGGCACCTGGTCACCCAAGAGCTTTCTGGAGATGTAAGACTGCTTTCATGCCTGCTAGCATAAGATTCTGCATCCCATGGATCAAGGAGTAATTTTAACTTTAAAGCCTTACTATTTACAAAATATACTTCGCAAGGCTACTGCTGCCATAAATAGTGATTCCTCTGATGAATCTGGGCAAAGTTAATTGAAAAACCTTCTGGAAAGGATTCATCATTCTAGATGCTATTAAGAACATTTGTGCTTCATGAAAAGAGGTAAAAATATCAACAATCACGGAAGTTTAGAAAAAGTTGATTCCAACCCTTATCGATGGCTCTGAGGGGTTTAAGACATTAGTGGAAGTAAATGCAGATGTGGTAGAAATAGCAAGAGAATTAGAAGTGGAGCCTAAAGATGTGACTGAATGCTGCAACCTCAGCATTCAGATGAGCAAAGAAAGTTTTCTTAAGATGGAAATCTACTCCTGGTGAAGAAGCTGTGAGGACTGTTGAAATGACAACAAAGGATTTAGACTATGACATACACTTAGTTGACAAAGCAGTGGCAAGTTTTGAGAGGACTGACTCCAATTTTGAAAGAAGTCCTTCTGTGGGTAAAATGTTATCAAACAGCCCTGCGTAATACAAAAAAATCATTTGTGAAAAGGAAAAGTCAATCAATGTGGCAAACTTTATTGGTGTCTATTTTAAGAAACCAGTCTTGCAACCTTCAGAAATTACCACTCTGATCAGTCAGCAACCATTAGCAATCAAGGTAAGAACCTCCACCCAAAAAAGATTCTGACCTGCTAAATTCAGATGTTGGTCAGCATTTTCTAGCAATGAAGCATTTTTAAATTAAGGGCTATACATTTCTTTTTTAAATATAATGCTATTGCATGTTTAGTAGACTACAGTATAGTATAAACATAACTTTTATATGCACTGTGAAATAAAAAAATATATATATAATGACTCGCTTTATTGCAATTGTCTGGAACCAAACCTTAATATATCTGAGGAATATCTGTATATAAAGGTTTCTTTCTTGCATTCAATTGAAACTAATTTCACTAAGGGAACAAAATAATTTTATGTGGGAAACATTAACAACCTTTGAATGATATTCTGATAGATTTTAGGGGCCCAGAAATTGAAGACTAAGTTAGAGTAAAAACATAAATTCCTTAAACTAGGAAAAAAAATCCTCCACTACTACTACTATAAAAAACAAATGACAGAAACAAAAAACAAAACTCGTAACCAAACGAAACTCCTAAAATAATTATAAGAAATAAGCTAACTATAATAAAAAAACAATAGCAAGTAAGTGCACTGGTATCCAGGTTAAAAAAACAGGGCAATATTTGTAATATTGCAAGAAAATTTATATTCAGGATTGTAAAATTACCTTAAAGTTATGTAATTATCAAATTACACTTTCAAAGATGTGTAAAAACACATGAAAAATTAAGAATATTATTTTATTGGATAGAAAATAATTTATTATATATGAGAATGATTAAAATACATGTAATATATCTCCAATAAACTAATTTATGTGCATAGAGACTTAATTTTTAAATACACTTTAAAAGCTGTTACGCACAGTTCCATAATCCAAGTGGTCAATTTCTTGTCCTCAAAGGTGGAAAGCACTTGAAAGATACGGAATTCAAAGGGAACCTAAAATACCATAAAAGTTCATTAAAAATAATCATGAGTCTAAAACAGTACTTTAGTTTCAAAATAACTAAAAGCTAAAATATTTATATTTAGAAAATTAGTGAATCATGTCGGTATAAAATTTTAACTGTCTATAAAAGAGCTTATACAGAAACTGATTACATTAAAAAAATAAAACATTTACCTGCCCCTATTAAAATAGAAACAATAGCAATTTCAACCTATAACTTTTTGTCCTTTTAGGGTGCTCATGATTATTAACAGAATTTTGAATTGTTTTCACAGTACTAATAACAGCCGGATTTGCAATGAGAAAATGTAAAGGCACCAACCCTTTATTTTCCTACTTACAAGAGGTTAGATGGCAAGGTTGGTTATTAGGAACCTAACCATTTTAATCTACCAAAATTGTATCCAAACTGATCAGTCCTTGTAAACTACTCTAAAGGAATACTTCCAACTCAGATTCTTCATTCCATTTCCAGAGATCCTGTTATTAATTCTAGGATAGAGATCAGGAGTCTTGACGTGTAAAAATCCATCCTCAGTGGTTCTCAACTTTGGTTGCACAAAAGAATCAAAACTTTGGGAGGTCTGAAAAATCACAATATTTATGTTGCATGCCAGACTATTTAAATCAAAACTCTGGGGCAAGAACCCCAGCACTAGTATATATGTTAGTGTTATGTTTTTATTTTTAATCAACATTTTTAAAAAGTTTCCCAGGTAATTTCAATGTGTAGCCATGATTGAGAACCACTGTGCTGGATGATTGTAGTCATCAACCAGTCTGGAAATAACTGTTCTTACATACCCACCAGGATTGTTTCTTTTCACTTAATGCTACCCTGAGTCAGCATTCTGTCTTCTCCCTCTGTTACTCTTTTCTTCTTTCTTTGTTTCATTTTTTTTAGAAAAAGAGGAAAAAGATACTTCTACTTGCTATCTATCTCCAAGGAGATTTCAGTAACAACACCTCAGATATGAGGTCTGCTATACTTATTTGGAATTTACATAGAAATTCAATTATTTTACTTTTCAATATACATATGTACTTATTAAAAAATCCTTTCCCCATTCAAATTTTATTAACACAATATATAGACTATCTAAACCAGCTATGTCATAAAACAGACACACGTGTTACTGAATTAGGTTTAGGAAATACATAAATAGAAGAAGCAAGACTAAATTCTGTATAAAGGAAATGCATACAATCTACTAGTAAATAAATTGACCTGATTCACTAACTTTCCCTGGAAAAATTACATAACCTAAAGGACAGCACAGAAAATTTAGCAACAAATCAAAAAACCATAGAAAAGATTTGTTCAATCAACTAGTAATTTTAGAAATATTTCATTTGACTAAATTGTAAAAAAAAATATTGCTTAATCTGGATCAATGGATGGGAAAGGGATAAAACATTTCTAAGAAAAACAAAAAACAAAAAGCACTGCCCCAAAAAAGGATACAACAAGAAAGGATACTCTTTGTATGACAGTATTACAGCAGTATTTACGCAGGAATGCTTCTAAAGAAGAACAGCAGAATGTAGTTTAATTTTTCTCATTTTTCATGTTAAATTTACAAATAAATGATGTTTTTAAACACACATGAAAATTATTTATTTTTAACTCTTCCACGAAAGTATCTGTAAGACTTCTGACTATGCCAATATAGACACTTTAAAACAAAATTCAAATATTCTCTGTATCTCACTAAAATAAACATTAAACAAAATTTTCTCAGTTATATAATTTTTTCAGTTTAACACCAGTAATTTTGACTCATTTACTTCATAGTTTTCCAGTTTACAAAGGCAGAAAGGTTTAAAATAAAAAAAAGAATATATTTCCATTCATTTTAAATCAATATAATACAAATTTTAGAGTTTAAAAAGCTTAATTCTACCATTTTTAAATACTTATGTATGCATTAATATTAACATATTTGAAAAGCAAAGTATTTCATTCCAGAAAAAAAGCCAAAACGAAATACCTATATATTTCTTTGAAGTGTGCAATTAGTAATTAGTGATGCAAGTTCTCAGGCCCCACCAAATTATGTCCTGGCTTCATGAACACGATCTCAGTTTTAGCACTAAAGTCAGTATCCTGGAAAATCCCTTAGTCACAGGAAAACTGGAAGGGTTGGTTACCCAAGGCCCCCACCTTAGACTTAATGAATCAAAAACTGGATGGGGGGAGGGGAAAGTTTAGCAATCTGTTTTATCAAGCCTTCCAGGTGAGTGAAATACATGCCAAAGTTTAAGAATCACTGTTTCACTGTAGGCAGAAAAAGTAAATACAACCAATAAAGTTACACCCTCTTTATATAATACATTCTACAACTTCATTTTTACATATATTCCCCTTTTAAATTCATTCTCCAAACTTAATTTTTACACACAAATGGATTTTGTCTGTAGTTATAATTTAATGGGAATTAACTACATAGTTAGAGGTACAGACATGGATGAACAGAGGGGTGGATTGATTCCCCTGATTCTTTAAAAACTCCTCTTTCTGGTTTTTATCCTTCCTTAATTTTATCTCAAAAAAAAGTCTTATCCTTTTATCAATTTATGTGACACTTACCTTTATTAATTTTTAACACCTTCTTTTTCCTTCTTTAGAATCTTGTTTTGGTCTAGCAGATCGAGCAAACTGCTGATATTTAAAAATTAAGGTTTCCTTCACCAACACAAAAGTAATCCTTTCTAAATAATTATCAAGAACTTTCTAATGAAACTAGAAGTACCATTGTTTAATTTATCTTTTACATCCATCTTCCAACTCTCAGGCGCTTGTCAAATTTTTTTCTGAGTGCCTCTTATCTGTGGTCCATGATTTGGGGGAGAAGTACAAAACTGACCTTTTCTTTACAGTAAAAATTTTTACATCTAGACCTTCTCTCTGTCACTGATCCCACTGATTTCCAGTTTGTGAACTGTATTAACTACTAAAAACAGTATGGTTAATCAATGATACACTTTGGTTATGAAAACTCTCAAATACAAATATGAATTAAATAAAATAAAACTATAATGAACTGTATCTTTCTTTAATGGTTCTATATATTTCTGGATACTGTAGCATGTATTTTTGTGCTGTATAAATGAAATGTTTACACTTGGCTAAATTTTAATAACCTCATTCTGAGTTTCCTTTATTTTCCAATAAAATGTAAATAACACTCATCTGACTCACCTAAGTATGTCTGTAATTGAGTATCTCGAGTTAGAATACCACTGTTGAGATTTCTAAAGAATAAAAATTAGTTTCAGTTACACCCTTCTCCCCATAAACTATAGTATTTGGAACAGATTGATTAAAAGGATACAACCACCATAGGTTTTCCAAAAAGAACATATCCATTAGCTTCCTTTAAGGCTTTTGCTGCTGCTTTTTCATTTGGAAGTCCAATGAAAGCTTGTCCTTTCATGCGACCTTCTTTCATCAAGCGTATATCAAACCTAGAAGTCAAGGAAGAGTGGCTTTGATTCAAAGAATGTCAAATGATTTTGATGAAATAAAGGGAAATACATTGAACAATTTAAAATTTTGCTATTTCAGAGTGAAAACAACCATATAGTCTAACACATAATTACTCAGGGCTTTCCAAATTTATATTTTGTATTTGTTTCTAAAATTGATTCTATAAATAGGTAATGTAAGTTTGATGACATGCTTGATTTTTTATGTGATTTGAAAACTATATTACCAGCAATTTAAAAAGCAAATTTCTTAAGTTTTTATTTCATATCTCTATTTTTAAAAAATCTCATGCAGCCAATTCAATACTACCTACTCAAGTGACAAAAAAGAACTATACAACCAAGAATAGATAGCCTGATAAGAACCACAGAAAAGTAACACAGAATTTCAAAGCAGAAAGGGACTTACTGACCACCTAGTCAAAACCATTCTTTTAGAAGTGATACCTACAGAGACTGAGTGATTTCAAGGTCACACAAATAGCTAAGGTTAGAGATAGAAACAGAAAACAAAATTTTTAATTCCAAGTACACTGTTTGATTATTCCGTAACGTATTACTTTTCAACATTTTAAGAGAAAATTATATTCAAAATTGCTAACAAAAATCAGACTGTAATTTATACCTAAAGTATTATCTAACATTTAGATAGTCTATAGACTAACAAAAGCATATAAAGCATTAAATAATTCAGTAACAATTTTTTTTTAAATTTCACATGACCAGTCCCACAGGAAACAATTATTAGTTTATCATGTTGTCATGGACAGCTTTCTCAACTTTGTTTTTTCATTAAATTTTAATTGTAGTCAGTATCAGAAATAGAGGAAAAGGATGTATACACATACATATGTATTTGTGTACATAAAATATTTTTGTATATATATTATTTTCTTTTTCTTATAATGATTCAAAGGCAGCAGGGAGAAAAAGGAGCTGTGTTTTCCATGGCCAGCAAAAGAAACTTTTGATATCCTGTTAAGAAGAGCTATCTGCTGCTAATGAGTATAATGGAAAATTTTAAGACATCTTAAGACCTGTGCATACCTATCTAAAAAGATAGAGGGCAGATAAGACTTTAAATGTATTGGCTTCACAGGATGTATTAACTAGTCACTCAGTGGTTTCATCTCCACTCAAAAGTCTCTCCCTTTACCTTTTCTATTTCTTACTACTTCTAATTTCTACAGCCAAGGGTCTTACACATGTTGGAGTAAACTAATTATGGAATTTCAAAGAATAAAATTCTAACTCCAAACATTTACAAATTATATCTCTCTCTTCCACCCTCACAAAATTGGCAGCCTTGCTTAATGCAGCCCAATTAAAAGAAGTTATTGCCAGGGTAAGAATCTAAAAATTCTTCCTGACTGCCATATATGACTGGATGAGTCATTAAAATAGTTTTCAAAGTGTAGCCTTTGGAACAAAAGTTTTGGCATTATCAGGAAGTTTTTAGAAATACAAATTTATGGGCCCTATCTCAACCTAGAAAACCAGACTCTCTGTGGAGAGTCTGGAAACGGTTTCACCAAACTCTCCAGGTGATTCTTATGCAAGTTAAAGTTTGAGAACTGCTACTTCAGAATGGCAGATTGAGGCAGGAATTTGTGAGGTCTGTTTCTATAAATGAAGTTTTACTATAACTGAGCCATGAATATTTATGTGTTGTTTATGGCTACTTTAATTTTACAAAGACAGAATTAAGTTGCTGAAAGAGATACCATATGGGTTGTAATACAATAAAAATATTAAATTTTTACTATCTTCCCACCTACAAAGAAGTCTGCTGACCCATGCTCTAGACATCTAAAAGACTAATAAGTATGCGAAAGATAACAGTAATTTTTTTCATATAATTTTTATCTACAAAGGAAAAAATCTTGGGATAAAAAAAGACTAATTTGTAACAGATAAAACCAAAACATAATTTGAGAATATGACTACCACTTACATTATCCGTTGTGTTTCTGATGAAAAGTCAACATATCTTCCAAAAATAAATTTAAGGTCCTGAAATTTCAATAAGAGAAAAACAAGTAAGGAGGTTCAACAAAAACAAAAAGTTACATAATAAAATTTATTTATAAATTCAACTTACCTTTTCTTGAACATGTTTAGCTAAATTCTTTACATAAATTCTACAGTTTGGTTCACCAGGTTCATAACTTCTGAAAACTGAAAGTGTTTCCATTTCTTATTTAAAAACAAAACAAGGACATAAAATTAAAATATTTTCATCAATTTTTGTATGTCATAAGAAAATTATAATATACAAATACACTGTTACATAGACACAATAGCATTATGAAAATATTAAAATTATAAAAATAGTAATGTTACTAATGGGGTAAAAACACTCATTAAAAATCTGAATTGAAAATTGTGCAACTGGAGTCTATGTAATGCTTATTAATCAATGCCACCTCCTAAGTTTAACAATAAAAAAACTCTGAATTGATAATATGAAAATTAATTTAAAAGTTTCAGGCATCTAAGCAGACCAGGCAGACTTTTCCAGAACAAGGGCTACTTCTAATTCTCAACAAATGCCATGGTCCACTATTTATTTTCACTTACTCACGTACGTACAGCTGCTTTGATTGTGAAGCGCTGATTCTCGCCTCTAGTAACTGTACATGGGTGTGCAAAAATTGTGTTTCTTTTACGTTTAGCTGCCTAGCTGCTAGGCCCTGGCATGATGTGGTGTCTGCTACGACACTTTTTTCTTAATTCCGGCAGTCACCCCAGAGGACTGTGATTGGCGTCTTGCCCAGCCCTGATCTAGAGTAACTAAAATTTATATAACTAAAAACTCCTTTAAGATGAGTTACTTTATTAAATACTGAGGCAAATTAATGTTATCAATCACTGGTATAAGTGTTTTGCTTAAAAGTCAATTTCCCAAATCACCAGGTATCAACATCTTCAAATATAAGTACACAAATATAATAATCAAGTGTTTCAGACAAAGTGTGGCTCCTGAATCCCTAAAGAAGTCTACTTCTTCCTATTATGGGAAAATTATGTTACATGTCAATCTAAAACCCCTAAGTATCCTAAAAACGTATAAAAATAGGAAAAACCCTTTAGACATAAAAAAGTTTTGTTAGGATATAGTAAAATCCTTAAATACAGTCTTCTACTCACCAAATAATTAAAATTATTATTATTTTTAAACAAATCATTACTTTGCATGAATCTCAGACATCTGTCAACTGGAATACACAACTCCAGAGTGTGGGCCACACCGCTTTGTTTAAGATGTCATATAAAAGTTTTAGGAATAAAAACAATTTTCCAAACAAATATGGATTGAAACGATTGTCTCAAGCGATACTTTCCCCCCAGAAGTATGAATACTAAAAACCAAAAGTGGTGATTAAAAATATTAAGTGGAGAGATATTTTGAACTATGTACCCACTATGGGTAAGTAACATGAAGAGATTTGCTTTTTGTTTCTGAAGGGTCAAAGAAATAAAATGAAATTAAGTGCTGGTTATTTCAAGAAATTACCTTCTCTAGAGATTCTGCCCCTTTCCAACTCCCTTCTAGAAATACATTCTGATGGCAGTTCATCAGAATCTTCTTTATTTTCCTCTGTGATGTCCAAATTAGGTTGTGGGAAGATTTTTCCAAACCCTATACTGGATGCATCAACTTCAGGAGCAGGTAAATCTAGGAGTTAACATTAACAGCAGCCATTAAAAATGCCTCCCTTCCGAACAGTCTGTTTTTTTAATTTTTAAGATACCTTTGGCACTAAAACTGTGGGGGTTTTTTTTCATTACTTTAGAACAGGGGTAGAGAAATTTTATCTGTAAAGATTCAAATAATAAATATTTTAGGCTTTAATTTGAGGTGCCAGAGGGGCATCTGATGAAATGTTTAGTTTCGTGGGTAGACAGGAAGGTAGGATGTGTGTTTTGGGGGAATAATCAGTATTCTGTTTAACCTACCCACTCTAAACTATTAATAAATGTGTAAAAAGAAAATTTTAATTCATTAAATTACATAGTTATCAAAGGCATTCTGCCAATGACATGCTTTCATTTAAGTTGACTTACACAATCGGTATAAAGACTTCATAACACTATCTCAGAATATTGTGAAACTATTAACCTTCTCAAAGATGTTAAAGGATTAAGACTAGCACATTATACGAGAATAAATATCTTAAAATAAGATACTCAATTTGTGAATACTAAAAAAAAAATATCCATTAAACCTCCACCTATCAAAAGAAAAAAAAAAGCTAATCCTAATCTTGGTCCTACAAGAAATAAAGAAAAATAATATCTGCACACTGAAGAAATTACTAATTAGGCAAATTAAAAAAACAAACGAGGAGTTCCCTGATGGTGTCGTGGCTTGGGGCTTCGGCGCTGGCGCTGTCAGCGCTGCGGCCTGGGTTCGATTCCCAGTCAGGGAGCTGCCCACATACCAAAAAGCAAAAAAAAAAAAAAAAGAAAAACAAACGAACTTATAGACAGACCCATAGTAACCTGCAGACAATCAATAACAGAAAAATTTAAAACTGCTTCTACTGTTACTTCAATATTATTATTTCACACTGATGTAGAATGAGATGACTGTCACCCTCTCAATACAAGACTAAGACTTTGGGTAAATTAAGCTTAAAAAATAAAAATTTGTGCCAAAAGTGACTAGCCATGAAGTAACAAACATTCAACAATAAAAATACAAATATTGAAACAAACAAAAAAAGGATCTATTTGAAAAGGTAATATATTCTCACTAACCATTAAAGACAGGAATTAAAATCAACTACAGTTTTTCTACTCACTACATTTACAATATGTACCCTTCTATATTCACACCAGTGCTTAAAGATTATGTACAAAAATGTATGTTAAAGTATTTTCTGTATCAACCTTAACTTCCATCAACAGAGAATGATTAATTAAAGACTAGTATAACTATACTAAGGAACATTATGCAGACATAAAATGTCTATTTTTACGTTGTGACATAATAAGCTACTGAACTAGACTTTAAACTCAAAAAGACCAGTGACCACGACTTGTTCTTTAGGGTCTAGCATACAGCCCGTCATGCTCTATGCTTTCAGTAAGTCAATGATGAACACTATGTAAAACAATATGCGCATTTAAAAAAAGAAATAAATAGAGAAAATAAAATGTGTTTACACGTTTAGAATAAGGTCTGGAAGGATATCTATATATCAACTTATTAACAGTAGAATGGCAGAGAGTGAGGTTTAAGGTGTTAACTTTTAAAAATTTTACTTTATATGCTCCTGTTTTGATTCATTTTCTATAGGTTTGTAATATTAAAAAATTAAAATAAAAGAATTAAAAGAACAAAGAAATGCCATTATTTTATAAAATCAAATTAATGCCTAAAATAAGCAGAAAAATATCTGTAATTTCAATAAATTGTACTTAAACTTAATAGCATCTCAGTAAACAATCTTCCACATTCGTTAGATTTAAAAAAAACCCCACAAAATCTAAAACTCACAAGATAGCTATATATCTTGTTTCCTAACCAATAATACAATTACACTAAAACCATTAAAAATCATACTTAACAAGCAATGAAAAAATAATTCAATACAAGAAACTCTTCTATTATATTTTTAGTGTAAATATCAGCAAAAACCAGACTAAATTACCCTAGACTTGATTATAAGCAAGACAACAGTGACAATCTCACTTTTAAGAATCAGTTTTAATTATATAAAAAACATTCAAAATAGGTATTATTCCATGATATTGAGACGATCTATTTTAAATGTAGTTAACAAGTACCAAAATACAAAAACATTACATATAAAACTGTAACACAAAAAGCTGAGAATTTTTACACAGCATATTAAAGAACTAGAATATGCTTACCACAATTTTGTTCTTCACAATTTTTTTCCTCTTCTAAATCTTTCTTAAACGCAGCTGGCATGTCAGTAGATATATGGAATTCAATTTTCTTACTACCTACAGGTTGTGGTTGATCAAATACATCCGAAGGCAACAGCACTGGATGTAAACTGCTGTTTATAAATAATCACAGCATTACTTTATAACTGCAAATAAAATCCTGAGTAAAAAATTATTTCGTATTTACTTTAAATTAAAAAAGCTAACACTGATAAAGTACTCAGAACACTACAGGCATTGCAAAAAGTAACTTATGTTTAGTATTTCAATAAACCCTAACAGATGTCCTAATATGAGTACTACTGAATTCCCAGTTTAAACAGATAAGGGAAGTGAAGCAATGTTAAGAAATTTCACAAAGTCACTCAGTAAATGACAGAGACAGTACTTGAGGATTACTGAATCTAAGCTTCAGGATGTTTTCCAATATATCAAAAAGTTCTTTCTCCATTTAATATAAGCAAATGTATACACTGTATTCTACATACTGTAAAATAATGTTGTGCTGTCCAACAGAGTACTCACTTGCCGCTTGTGACTAATGAGCACTTGAAATTTCTGTCCAATTATATGCTATAGGTGAAAAATAGATGCCAGACTTTGACAACTTTGTACAAAAAGAGTAAAAAGTATCAATTTTTTACATTAATTATATGCTAAAATATTTTGTACATAACAGGTAAAATAAATTATTAAATTAATGTCATCTGTTTATTCTTTTAATGTGGTTACTGGAAAATTTAATTTGGTTCACATTATTTGTTTTTAATTGTTCAGTGCTGCTACAGAGATTAAAAGCATACGAGTGTGGTGTCAAGACATACATAGATAGAAAACATACATCATATTTATAATTAACATGAAATTAAAAAAACACAAAGATTAAAGACTAATTCCTTTAAAAATGGAAACAAAATAATTCCAACAAACTCCTTTCTCAATTTATTAAAGTTACTTACAAGTTCAAAGGAAATTTACATTGTATACAAGCTATAGTAAATAAAATTAAAATTAAAACAGTAATTTTATCCAATTAAGATATTAAAATATGTAAAATTTCTGCCATGATTGTTTTTAAATAACATAAGTTAAGCAAGCAGACAAGTACATACAGAACCCTTATTTCATAATCTAAAACAAAAATACCTGTGTGACACAGATGAAGGTGTTGTATTCAGCATATCCTTCAGTTTTTGCTTTTTTCTCACATGATGCTGCTTTACTGTTTTTGGTCTTTTAGGCTGAAGATTTGCTAGTTCCATTAGTTTGGTCATTCTACATTGGGAGAAAAAAAAGTTAAAATAAAAAAGGATTATCTTATGTAATTTACCACTGTTTCTATTAAGCTTAAATTTGTATTTGGGCATACAAATTATAAAATAATTCATATCGTATAAGTGTAATTTCTAAGCCATCAATGAAGAAGATCTAACCAATATGAAAAAAGAACAAGTTCTAAATCTCCTTGCTCAACTTTCATTTTACTTTGAAGGAATTGGGAATTTAATTGAAATTTATCTTTTAAAGATAAGTTTTATTACAAAAATTATTAGTTGCCCAAATAAAATGGCTGAACATGATACCAAAAAACTGAACATGATACATTAATACAATCTATGTAACTTTACTCCTCTTTTCTTGACTACTATTAAAAAGGTCTTACAAACATAGTAAAATTATTTTGATTCATAGCCTAATTATTAAAGAGAAACTTGACTGAAGCATTTTTAGTTAAAAGCACTTTGCACATAATTGTTGCAAACCAATCATTATAGAAACAAGTAACTTACTTGAGAACAAACTTGTCAAATACTGTATTCTGAAGTACCTCATAAGTAACAATCAAGGTGTTGCAACTGATACATTGTATATAGCTTATTTCCATTTTGAATGTAAGTAATATTTAGGATAGATCTTGTCTAGGTATTGTCTATCTTTCACAGGATCAGACACAGTGTTTTCACAGAGGAAAAGCTCAAAAACCATGTCATAACTCTAACTCTCCAGTGTTACATTTGCAAAATTTAAAAGCAAAACAAATGTACACACAATAAAATGCAGGGAAGGAGAAGAGTGTGGTCAAAATAAGTTTTAAACCTTTTATTCTAAGCAAGGAAAAATGTACATGTGTTGTAAATTCTTAAAGCCTCTTAACAACCATGGTTTAACAAAATTTATATGACTAAATCCAGTCATATAAAACATAAGTCTATCTTCATAAACTGCTCATCCACACTATACAAAGTCTCTACAATAGTGCCAGCATATATACTTGGTAATCAATATTTGCTGAATACAAGGGCTGTCCAGAAAAAAACCCCACAAATGCCTTTACTTTTCATATTACATGGCTGGATACTTTTAGAACAGCCCTCATAAACAGTCTTTTTTTTTTTTTTTCAACATTTCCAGAAGATAATAGAGAAACATAAAACCAGAAATTGATTCATGCAAAGGCTTTGTTCTCACGACTCAAGATGAATTATTTGCAGGGTTCATTACATGGCTAAATGTAAACATAATAAAACAAAACAAATGAAAAGGTTTTGGCCAGTCTACATAAAGCATTTCTACTTACTATCATTACTTTTATAAAGAAAGTAAAATTTACAGAGGATAATCCAATGCAACACTCTATGCTGTTCTTTCTTTAGCAAGAAACTGAATTGAGTCTGTCAAGAACTGTCAGCCTTCCTGCAAACAGATACTCTATTCACCCTTAATGTGTATTTTCAGCCCAAAAGATAACATAT
The DNA here is from genome assembly GCA_004026885.1 of Lyroderma lyra. Classification (NCBI taxonomy): domain Eukaryota; kingdom Metazoa; phylum Chordata; class Mammalia; order Chiroptera; family Megadermatidae; genus Lyroderma; species Lyroderma lyra. Next base: position 201,858 of record PVJL010000886.1, read on the forward strand.
ACTTTGATTTTAATTGGCCCTAGAAAGAGAATGCGAGGGCTGTCCAGAAAGTATCCAGCCATGTAATATGAAAAATAGAGGCATTTATAGCTGGATTTTCTCTGGACAGCCCTCGTATACATTGGGACACTACTTATGTGAATGTTGACTCAATAATAGTCAAATTGCTGATTATTTGTATATGTTGCACAGATTCTCTGCTTGGATTTTTACTCATGTCAACCACAGAGCACATCACAGCATTTCCGATTGTGGAAAACATTAGATAGCACTTCATTATTACGCCCAGGGACCATTTAAAATAGCCAAATAACTAACAAATGGATCACAAAAATTCCTGTTTAGAGTATGAGAGCTGAAACAAGGCAGAATTCACCTGTCCTACCTCATCCAAAATGTGCATGTCAAGAGAATCAAAATTTTCACCATTTTGCCCATGCCCGTGTCTGCAAAAGACTGAAAGTGCTGTAACTACTGATTTTAGAGTCACAACTTTTTTTAAGTGGTGAAAGAGCCGTTTATTAGAAGAGTATACTCCAAAGCAGGAGCAGGCCTGAGCAGGAGAGAGGCTCCAAGGCCTCAGAATGGCAAGGGGTAGGAAGTATCCTCCTAAGGTAGGAGTGGGATCGAACAGGCAAATCAAGAGCCCACAAGTAATTTTTACATACACAAATTCAAAAATGCAGAATCCACAGATAATGAGGATCAACTGTACTTTATAATACCATAATCATCAATCTTAAAAATTACTCATAATTTAAAAATTTTTTCCTTATGTCTTGATATCTAGTTTCACATCTTAATTTATAGCTACTAAATATGCTTGAGGGGTTGGGGCTGGGGATGGACATATTGTGATGTCCCCAAATGACAAAAAATTATAGCAAAATTTAAGAGCAAGAAAATCTCTTTCCCACATTCTATGTTTCTTGGAATCTAAACAAATATTTGAAATTACAAACCTCTGTCGGTCTTCATCATCACTACTTTCATATTCTGATTCTTTACTAGATAATTCCTCATCCTCATCTGGCAAAGGAGGTTCCTCAGGTGGCTGAGGAGATGCAGGTGGAAGAGGAGCATGCAATAGCATATAGTCTTCATACTAATTTAAAAAAAAAAAAATTATGATGTTTACAGAATAAAAAAACATTTCCATTCAGATACACGATTCTCCTATCTTTCTACGTCATGCTATTCTTTTACACATTCAAAACATGTTGAGGGAATACCTGCTGTGGCAGATTGCAAAATAATCTAAAAATTTGGTTTTTCTTCGTTGGCACTTTGCTGGACTAAATTTCCAAACCTCCCTTGCAGTTAAGATTTCACCATGTAACTGAGGTTTAGCCAATGAAAGGTTAGCATAAAAAACCTGCACACATATAATCCTCTCTTCCTTCTTGAGCTGCAAGCTGCATGGGAATGCCCTCAGCTATTTGGGAATGCACATAGTGAGAACAACTTAGGTCTCTGAATGACTCAATAGAGCAGATCATTCTGCCCTACTTTCAGAATAGACTTGACATGAGCAAGAAATAACTTGTATGGTATTAAGTGACTAAGATTGAGGGTTTTTTTTTTTTTTTTTTGTTAACTGCAGCTAACGTAATATTAACTAATATCCTTGCAATGTGCTAGGGCACTGAGGTCCTGGAATTACAAAGAAAAATTATGAAGCTAATAGTATACAGATTATAAAAGCACCAAATCCGTAATGCACAATAAAAAAGCAAATTTTCTATTTAAATGTTAGCATTCAAAATAACTTCTCATTGCTGTTATCTAGAAAAGTACTATGGCAAAATAATAACTGGAATTATTCAAGAGCAGGCATAGCCTGTTAACTAAATTATTGATAAGCTTGCATAATAAATTCCAATAAATGAGCAACCTTTCTTCTGCAAATGAAGCTCTATATGCAACAAAACCAGAATAATGAAAATTTTAGATAATTAAGTTTGTTAAATGTAATTACCTTAAAGAATGGCACTCGGTTCTGGATCAAAGGACTAAACAACAACACTGGCAAAATGACGGCCTCTACAACCAAAAGCATCTCTTTCACGTTGTGGCTTACTCTCACTTTCATTTCTCCACTTGAATATTATTAACACGGTAACTTTGTATTTGTTCCCTATTTTTAGTGCATATTAGAGGTCACTGGCACATAATCTGTAAAAATTTTAGCCTCTATATTCCCACCATAGGAAAATAAATTTTGAATCTTGAAAATTCTAAGAGCTTTCTTACCATGGGAGGTCGTGCAGTAATTGGTCCGAAAGGTGTAGGCAAATTCATTTTATTCATAAGATGAAGCACCTTAAAAGCGACAAACATTTAAAATCACACAGTAAAATGATGATTCAACTTACACATTTCATGTACTGCAGTAACACTGATTAACTTAGTAGAGAGGCTGGCACACCTCTCACCTTTACAATCCCCGAAAAAGACACTAGTATATCTTAGATTATCCTTCCTAAAATGTTTGTCAATTCTACATATATTATTTTCTTTATAAAAATGTCATGTTGTTGCCATGTAAAATCTTCTCAAATGTTATTTTTTCCCTGATCATTCTGAAATACAGAGAAGTACAATAAAAAATCATCCATATCTGTACTTCAAAAAGTATCCTACTATAAATACTTTCAAGCATTTGCCAAGGGGTCCACTACGTCTTTTCCTTTGAGAAGGCATCTCTATATTAAAGGTGTATGCTAAAATAACAAAGCATTACCAGGAATTAAATTTCCAAAATTATGTGTTTATTAGTATTATTAATACTAAACCTAACAGTATGCTTATGCTAAACTTTATAAAAGCCTTTCCTTGAACGTACTAACGCAAGGTAGGGCAATTAAAATTTCGCAAACTCATCAGAGAAAAAGTGCTACCTACTTCATTGCTGAAAATGACTAATCACCTTCGAAGTATACCCCTGGGAAGCTATGCATCAATGCCAATGCCTAGTCTACCCTTTAGGGCAACTTTGGAAGTGTTTTTCTGGAATGGCCATCAAAGCTGTTGTCATCCTCAAATTCTGACAATTAAATTTGCAAACTTGAAGGTTATATGACACCCTACTGAGCCGTACAGTGTTGCCAAACACACAATGACTAAGTTCACGAACTTAACTGTCATACTGTAGGTATGACAGTAGCTCTGATGGCTGTTCCAAAATTGCTTTGAAGGGTAGACTAGGCACTGGCATCAGTGCATAGCTTCCCAAGGGGAATACTACAAAGCTGACTGTAGTGATATTCAGCAATGAGGTACGTAGCACTTTTTCTAGGATGAGTTCGCAAAATTTTAATTGTCTGACCTCATATATTACTACGTTTTGAAATGGACTGAATACTTCTGACTCATTCCCCAAAATCACATGTTGAATCCTAACCCCCAATGTGATGATGGCATTAGGAGGTAGAGACTTTGGGAAGTAATTAGGGCATAGAGTACAATTCCCATGAATGGGATTAGTGTCCCTTTTTAAAGGGACCCCTAAGAGCTCTCTCACCCTCTTTAGGCTATGTGAGGACACAAAGAGAAAACAGCTATCTGCAACCCAGAAGAAGGCCCTCACCAGAACCCAACCATGCTGGCAGCCTTGAACTTCCAGAATCCATAACTGTGAGAAATAATTGTCTGTTGTTTATAAGCCACCTAATCTACAGCACTTAGTTATGGCAGCCCAAACTGACTAAGACCCCTTTAAAATATTCTATCACTGACTGTTGGAATCAGTCTGATTGATACAATTATGAAGAAGTATGAGAATTACCATGGAAAACAATGTATTAGTTTTACAAGCATTTACTTTGAGGTAAGTTTTATTTTACTTACCTGTACATAGAACTTAGGCACACTTGCCAAAGCATTAACTATGTTTGCTAGGATTGCGCTTGAAGGTGGTGGGTACATATACTTGAGGCATGAATTTAGAGGAAAAGTCAGCCTAAAAAAAATATATTTAAAATGCTTATCTTGCTTTACTAAGTTTCATATCAAAACTCACTTTACATACCCTGATAACATACAAAATTTTTCACATAATTCAGTACCCTTAGATTTACCTTGTTCCTAATAGATCCAAATGAGTACATTTAAAAGAAACTTGCCTTCTGATTATATTAAAAAAAAATAAGGTATTTCTTATCAGAGTTTATCTTACAGTTCTGAACATTTCAATGAAACCAAATTCATTGACAAACTCTTATGGCTCAAAATGTTAATCAAAAGATTAAAAATATATATGACATATTAAAAAATCCCTTTTAAAACACATTGCCTTATTTGCATTATAGTAAGATATGCCTTGTACCCAGAGAACAACAAAAGACAAACAAAAAAATGTTAAAAGAACAACAAAAAAACAACAAAAGACAATGAAAAAATGCTAACCCATGGTTTGGTGCAATTCCATTTTCTATAGTTAAACAACCAAGTTCTTTCTTTTCTTTATCATCTTCTGGGTCATCAGATCTAGGACATATAGAATCAAAATTGATCTTGTCTTTAGAAACAGTGAAAATTTGCATAGAGAAATAACATATCTTTTCAAAGATGGCATTATGAAAATAGTTCCATAATAAATAAAACTTACAAGCATTTCGCAAACAGCACCAATGGAAAGGGAGGGAAACAGAATCAAATTTTACTGAATACCTTCTCTATTCCAGACATTATACAAAGCATGACACATTTTCATTTACCTTTCACAGCAACCCTATGAAGATGGTATGATAAGCGCACTGACCAAAAACCAAACAAAACAGAACAAAACAAACCCCTGAAGTTGACATAGTATACAATAGTGATACTCAAATTTCTTTAATGGGCATCAAAATCACCTCGAGTAGGGGTTTCCAACCTTTTGTCTTCCCTGGGCCACACTGGAAGAACTGTCTTGGGCCACACACAAAATACACTAACACTAATGATAGCTGATGAGCTAAAAAAAAGGTCCATGCATAATTTTTGTAATGTTTTAAGAAAGTTTACGAATTTGTTTTGGGCTGTATGCAAAGCCATCCTGGGCCACAGGTCGGAAAAGCTTGACCTAGAAGGTTTGTTAAAACTCAGGACATCTGGGGCCTTATCCCATCTCCCACTCCCATCCCCCAATTTTTAATTCAGCAGGACTAGGTTAAAGCCCAAGAATATGTATTCTAATCAAGACCCTAGAGGATGCAGCTGGTCTAGGACTAGTCTTTGAGAAACATTAATGTAAAGCAAATATGTAAAGGTTAAATAATTACGAAGACTTATAGCTGTGAAAAAAAAATACTAGTCTTTGATTTCAAAGGCCATGCTTATTCATGACACCCTCCTATCCATAATATAACAAAGACTTTATATTAGTTATCTCCTTCCCTCCACTTAAAGCTGAATGCTTTTTGCCCCACTCTCTTCCCACTTCACAATGATTAATTCCTAATATTAAATCAAATCTCAGGTTCCTAATGCAAAATTAAGAACAAAAATAAACTGTTTAATGTACTATTACAGACTCATATAGAGAAATATAACATTTATTGTCCCAAATTATTTGTCAGTCTGAAAACAATCCAATAGCAATACAACCAATTAAAACTTTTTCCTAACTTTAAAAGGTTAGGAAAAACCTATCTACATACCTTTTCTTTTTTTCAGTGCCTAAAGGGGGACATGGTGAGTGAACTCGATCTTGCTCTTTTGCAAATTCAACAACTAAAGTATGACCTAAAAGTTTCAGCTGATGGAGTCTTGTCAATGCCTTCAGTTGGAAGAACAAAAGAGTAAAAAATCTGGTAAAGTAATTTTTAGAGACCACATACAAATACATGTCCTTTGTTATCACTTCCTTGGATATTTGTTACCCATTTCTAAATTTCAGGCTGCCAAGCCTTTATTACTTATTAAAGAAGTTTCTTATCACTTAGCAATTATATATGTATATAATATGTATTATATGTTTTTTATACATATATATGTATATATCTCCATTTTAATACTTTAAACGTCTTGCCTTGCAACAGTTACAGAGGTAGTTAACAATCTCTGTACACTTTAGAACTTATTTTTAATTACATATGAAATTATAATTCAACTTCTAATTTGTTTTCAGTTAATCTATCATTATGTCCAAATACCAAAACACTGGGTAAGATCTGGCAACTGACACACCAAATGTAGTCTGTTGGGTAAAATCTTGAAATACAAACCCTTTCCCCTTTAAAAAGTTTAGTTTAACATTATGTTTCATTTTTGAAAGACGATTGGACAATTGAAAATTGCTACCTTTAATAGTAAAGAAAAAGTCATACCTTTATAGCTGCTTTTTCATTAGGGAACGTAGCAAAAGCTGTATGTTTCTGAAAAAGAATTAAAGTACAATTTCTAATATAATGTCAGTTTCTCATAAGGCAGTCTGATATTTTATCAGTTAAATGATGTGACACATTCATTAATAATAAAATCTTGGAAAAGAATGAAAAATTGAAATCATTTTACTACTAATTTCATTACAGTGGTTTTGAATCTCTTTTTGGACTAGACTTTTTTGAGATGAAAATTACATAGCCTTTTTCATATAAAGGTATGCACACACACACACACAGCATGTTGTACATATACTTTCAAACAATTTAACAGACCAGAAATTTAACACTGCTAGCATACACAAAAGACCACCCTTAAATCATGCAAAAATAGAAAGTATCTTCCATTTTATAATATGGCTAAAGATCTTAAACCTTCCACTACAGAGTTTAAAAACATTCATTAGCAGAAAATCATTCCTCATGTGCATTATTTCCTTTGTGCTTTATCCTTGTAATAAAAGTTCAATGAAAGAAGACTATTTTAAAATACAGACTCTAAGTAATTTTAAAACCATCAGAAAAGGAATGTAAGTCAAAAAGTAAATGAATCATGAGTATATGGAAGAGTTCTTGCCAATGCTTACTAAAGAATTTAAGGTTGCTTGAGTAATCACATTAGACTTTCTAATTTTGTCTAATCTGATCCAAGATGACCTAAGTGTACTTAAACTGAATCACATAAAATATTTGTATTTACTGGTGTACTGCAGGTCCTCGAATAAAGTCATTCTGTTCAAAGTCCTTTCCTTAATATCACTGATGAAATGCCATAGGAACTTAACTCTTGCTTTTATCACTTAGCCTATGGTAAAATTGGATTGCTTATATCGCCTGGCTTCAAGTCGCAAAACTTATCAACGACTTTAAGTGATAACTTACTGTACCTGACACTTGGATCAAAAGTAGTCTTTTTTCATATCAGTGATTCTCAACCCCGGCTGCATATTCTAATAACTGAAGAGACTTCAAAAACATTGATATTTTGCCTCATCAAAGGCAATCTTGCAGGAACTTCACATCACTTACTATTTTAATGGAAAGAAATCGATCTAAAACACCCTCAGGTAACAAAGAAAATAAAGTAATTGGGTAAATTCCTATGTAGGAACTTTTAATAGTCTTAAAATATTGTTCCCCAAAGGATTCTGTGGGGAAAAAGTTTTCTGAAGAACTTCGTTAAAAATCCAATAGAAATTCTCTAGTTTACTACTATAGTTTCTCCTTTATTTTAATGACTGGGTTACATATGAACCGAGATCTTAAAAAATCCTTTGTTATGTATGTTTGTGAGTACTCTAAGCCTAAACGAAACACCCCTAAATTCAAGAGTTTTCAGACTCTCAGGGTGGGTCGGAAAAGGGAACAAATACTAAGCCAATCTCCTGTCTTCTGCCTTGCCTTTCTCCCTGGCCCTTTCCGCACCGCTGGGACTAATCTAGACTGGAGCCAATTAAAACTTCTCTCGGCACGCAAGATGTTTTGATAGAAAAGAGAAAACCTCCGCCACCCCCGCTACCAAAGCACATGTGCCCTACGTTCTTCTATCTTCTTTCCCTGTCAGAGCTCCCACTCGCCGGGTCACCAGCGCAGGGCCTTCCCGGGCGGCCAGGGACGGGCGCGCCCTTACCAGTCGCCCCTTATCTGATAGGACGCGCACGGACTGTGCTCCGAAATACTTCAGCAAGTCCTCTTTCTCCTCCGCGGTCAGCTCGGCCGGCAGGTGCCTCACTAGAAGGGTTCGGTCGCCCCGCGGCGGAGAGAGCGGGACAGAGCTCTGGCATCCCCTCGACATCGGCAACGGCTGCTCAGGAGTCGTCATGTTCCTTGGTTTCCCAACAAGGACACGGACTGACGAGCCGCAGTGAAAAATGCGCTAGTTCACAGAAGCCTAGATAACTCTGTATTTTTCCGCCTCGCGCTAAGGATTCTGGAAACAAGGAAATACCGCGAGAGACTGTCTCCTTCTCGCGAGATTTGAACCGCCGAGCCGTGACTCATCTTTGGAGGCTGGAGGCTCCGAAGGGTGAGGTTCTACAGTGATGGGAAAACAACGTGATTAAAATTCCAGGTAGCTGCTGAGGGTATTAAAAACAAAAATCCGCCCGAGAGAGATATGAGAATTAATAACGTTCTCAAAGACGGATCAGAGACGAAAGACCTTAACCGAGTGAAGTAAAGAGTGGAACCCAAGGACAGAGGGAATCTCTGCTGCGCATGTGCGGGCGGAGCGGGTCTAGGCGTGGAGCCCAGGCCGTCTCGGCTGCGCGCTCCGGGTCGGGTTCCTAATCTTGGCGGGTTCCTGAAACTCATTTGACTGGTTGCTGGAGAGAAGAGGAGAATTTGTTGTAGCAAAATGGAGTGTGGGTTTACAGTCTTGGGGCAGTAAAGCTTAGAGACAGCACGTTCCTTCTTCTGCTCCACATAGTCGGGAGAACTCGGTTTTAGAAAACCAAGTGTTGAGATAAACGTTTCTGTTTCTTGTTTTCTGAAATGATCGAGGGTATAGTCGCCTGATAGGAACTCAGGCCAGTGTTCACAGAACTGGTGGCATCTAGGGAGCGATATCACATGTAGATCTTACATATTTAATCCTCACAACCCCTTTCTATTTTACACTGATGTACAAAGATGTTTACGTCACACAGCTTAGTGAATGGCAGAGCTGGGATTTGGCCCTGTTAGTGTCACTGGGCTTTACACGCTGAGTTTCTGCATGGAGTAAGGCAGAGAGCGTAACAATAAAAGTCAGAAATGTCTCCCTCACTCCATACAATAAAGGTCTCAGGTATTCCAGAGAGAAGTAGCTGCTGCAGTCTGGATGCCTAAGGGGCCTGATACTGCTCTTTTTACAGTCATGTACTACTGAACAACACAGATACATTCTAAGAAATGTGTCCTTAGGCATTTCATTTTGCAAACATCATACAGTACCCGTACAGGAAACTATTAACAGGTGGCGGAACCTACTGCACACGTAGCTTATGTAGTGTAGCCTGTTGCTCCCAGGCTACAACCCTGTACAAAACAACCAGAGATTAGCTTAAATCAAGCATAAGAGACAATGATGAAATCAAGAGACATGGTAAACTTGAGGTGTATGAAGCTGCTGCTGCTGGTGTCACACAGTATAGTGTTTTATAGCAAACTTGTTTTAAGAGAGTACATTCTATAATAAAAAGTGTAATATAGCAAGTACATAAGCCAGTAACAGTCGTTTATTATCATTATCAAGTATTATATACTGTACATAATTGTGCTAAACTTTTATGTAACTAGTGGCACAATAAGTTTGTTTACACCAACATCACCACAAATACGTGATTAATGCATTGCACTATGACATTATAATAGTTACAATGTCACTAGGTGATGGGAATTTTTCAGCTTCATTATGTTATGGGACCACCATTGTATATGTGGGCTGTCATTGATGGAAGCATCATTATGCAATGCATGCCCTTCTGCTACTTAATTAGATTTTAAAGATATTAGCACTAAACAATACATCAAAGTTCTGCTCTGAGGGAGCTTTAGTTAGGGAGCAGGGAAAAGACAGGAATTAACAAACACAAGGGAAAAAAAAATGGGGAAAAACTCCCAAAACGTCAGGTATAAAGAGCTAGATCATGGGAGTCCTATAGATTTGTTTGGAGTCTTAATTATCTGAAAAGCACTTGAAAACTGACAGATTTTTTTTTTTTTTTTTTTTTAGGATTGTGTATGTCAGATGTAGAGAGCCAGAGGATGCAAGGCCTGTAGATTTGTTTGGAGTCTTGATCATCTTAAGAGTGATTAGGATGACACATTTTTTAAGTAGGGTTGTGTGTGTGTGTGGATATATATGTGTGTATGTGATGATTAAATTTTAGATGTGAAAATTTCTCTTTGGTTCCAGTGTAAAAATTGAGTAGAAGCAGGAAGAGTAATTGCACTACTTCAGTAGCCCAGGCAAAAGACACTGAGTGAAATAGTTTGATAATAGTAGACATGGAGAGAAGGAACAAGAATTGAAATACATTTTGAAAATAGAATTGATAGTCTTGCAGATAATAAGAGTAATTAAGGATAAATTCTGGGTTTTTGACTTGTGCCCCAAACTGTCCACCATCTAGGTAGATGATGATGGCATTTATTGAACATGAGAAAACTGAAGTGCTATGTTAGAGATTGTGGTGGAGGATGGGAGAGGGAGGAACATATGTTAAATTTAAAGTAACTATTCAGTATTCATGTTTCAAGTAGGCAATTAAATGTGTAAGTTTGTCATTCTGGAGAAATGTCAACACTGGGTACATGTGTAGCATCAACACATACCATACTTAAATCCAAGGGTTAAAAGATAATGTAGGTAGAGAGAAAGGGCCCAGTATTGATCCATGGGGTATTACAATGTTGAGAATTGAAGAGAATAGGAAGAACAAGACAATCCTTTTTCTCTTAGCTCTTAATTCTAGTAGTTAAGAAAGATGCAAATATGTAGATAAATAAATATATTCAGTTCCTTTCGGAGAGTAATAATGCTTTGAGAATAACTATAGAGACAAAGTAGAAGGATATACAAGTACTGTAATTGGAGTAGGCATGCTACTTTAAACACTATGCTTTGCAGACTTTTCCTTGTGTGTCTTATGGTTTATAAAATGATTAGCACATAGTAGACATATAAATATCTGTTCAATGAATAAAAGCATGAAGGGATTAACTTTAATATTTACCAATGCCTCCTATGATCAAGAATTGCTACATGGGTTATCAAGATGTTTAATGGTCCTTATCTACTATAATTGAGATATTGTAGCTCAGTGGGATAGTAACATGACAGAATTTTATTTTCTCTCCACTTAATTGCTTTTAGTTATACACAGTTAAATCTGCTTTATCCTTCCCTTGACAATAGCTCAAACAGATTTCATAAATTCTTGGTCACTTTTAGTTATTAGGAGTCCAAGTTGGTTTGAAATGTCATCTTCGAACCCTATTAAGGTCTCAGTTCTTACCCTCCTCTTACGTCAGGCTAGTCTTGGGGAAGACATAATCTGCTTTCATCTCTTTTATATTTGAATGGAGATGGGTGTGGTCTGCTATTTCTCATTTCTTTTTCTTAGTATAGCCACGAGTTTTCCAAATTTACTCAGCTCATGGTGCCATTATTGTCTCAATAATGTTTTCACAGCATCCGTAAGTGCTACCTCATTTAACGGCCCACCTAATTTTCAATAGGTACTTGTTCTATATAAAAGTAACAGCCAGAAAACCAGCTTTGCAAACATATAACATTCCCAAAGGAACTTAGCAGAATTTAATTCTGACATTGAGCAATATCTTAAGCTGATAATTCATGTAGTGTCTGGCAGAGAGCAAATATTGCTGTGTTTCCATAGTACCTCTGTGAAGTGTCTGAGGCACATGGGGCATCTAAGCACACAGTTTGAGAACTGTAAATGTAACTTGTTTTTAGTTTTGATTTTCTTCATTAAAGGATGGGAGAGAGAAAGTGGAGGTTGAGAGCATCATTGACCAGTTGTTGGTTCTTTATCTCACTCTGATTCTCTCTGGTTGTATTTGTTAATAGAGGCCTCTACTAGTGTGGTTTTCTAGGGTTCACTTCCATCAGATCGCCCTGTATCACTGAGCACCTTCTCAGATAGAAATAGCTTTTATTTTTCCTATGGACTTTCCTTTAATTTGTGTCCTCAGTTTTTTTCACTCAGCCATGCATATATTTGGCCATCTCTATTACACCTTCCTTTCTTTTTCCAAACTCCCTTTTTCACAGGAAGCCAGGAGAACTTCTGGGGCCTATCTCTGGAAAGACTTGGAGAACGAAAATGGAGAAAGGAGTTTATTCCATATTTTTCTGACTTTGTAAAATTAAGGTATAATTGACATATAACATTGTGTTAGTTTCAGGTGTACAACATAATGATTTGATATTTGTATGCCTTGTGAAGTGATCACCATAGTAATTCTAGTGAACAACCATCACCTTATATAGTTACAAAATTTTTTTTTCTTATAATGCAAACTTTTAATTATCTATTCTCTTAGCAACTTTCAGATATGCGATATAGTATTAACTCTAGTTGTCATGCTGTATAGTACATTCCTAGGATTTACTCATTTTATAACTGAAAGTTTGTCCTTTTGATCCCCTTCACCTATTTCTCCCACTAAACTCATACAATTCAATGGCAAAAACCATTTTGCCTCTGGCAAAAGCCAATCTGTTCTCTGTATCTGTGAACTTGTTTCTGTTTTTGGTTTGTTTTTTTTTTAAGACCCCACATTAAATAAGATCATAGAGTATTTGTCTTTGTCTGATTTATTTCATTTAGATTAATGTCCTTGAGGTGGTCTATCCATGTTGTTGCAAATGGCAAGATACCATTCTTTTATATGGCTGAGTAATATTCCATTGTGTGTGTGTGTGTATGTATGTATGTATGTATATATACCACATCTTTTTAATCCATTCATACATCAATGGGCACTTAGGTTTGTTTCCATATCTTTGCCATTATAAGTAATGCTGCTATGAACCTGTGGGTACAGACATCTTTTCAAGATAGTGATTTTGTTTCCTTCAGACAAATATCCAGACGTGGGACTGCTAGATCATATGGTAGTTCTATTTTTAATTTTTCAAGGAACCTTCATACTCTTTTCCATAGTGGCTGCACCAATTTATATTCCTACCAACAGTGTTCAAGGGTTCCCTTTCCTCCTTGCCAACACCTGTTATTTCTTGTGTTTTTGATAAGCCATTCTATCAGTGAGATGATATCTCATTGTGGTTATGATTTGCATTTCCCTCATGACTGGCGAGGTTGATCATCTTTTCATGTACCTATTGGCCGTCTGTATATCTTTGAAAAAATATCTAGTCAGATCTCTTGCCCATTTTTTAATTGTTTTGTTTTGTTTTTTGGCCACTGAGTTGTATAAGCTTTTCCTGACTTCTTTTCAAAAGCATTCTACTTTCTCTTCACAGCCAAACTTCTAGAGAGAGGCATAAATTATCTTCATTTTTTCACCTTCTACTCCATTCAGAATGCACTTCTTGTCTTTGTACTGATGGTATCAATCCATAGAGTAGTTCTTGCTAGGCTCAACAGTTACCTCCAAGTTGCAAAATCCGGAGGAGTTTTTCAGTTCTCATCTTAACTTCTAAGCAGCACTTGGCACATTTCACCAGTCTTTTTCAAACACCTTATTCTCTTGGTTTTCAAAGCACACCATCTCTCCTACTGTTCTAGCTTACTTCCTCTCCTCCTAATTGCAAGAAATCTTTGACTCCATATTTTCTGTTCTCTCCTCTAACCTTAAACCTTCTTCCCACCTTTACTCTTAGATGATAATTTTGTTTTTTAATTTTACTGAAAAAATATTGAGGACTTCTATACCCATCAATTCTACTTGTATCTGTGCTACTTGATTAAACCAAACTCTCTCTTGAGAAGACTTCTAATGTACTATACTGAATCATTCTCATCAGTGTATAAATATACTATTATTTATCCTTTTGTTAAAAAAAGTAAAGCAAATTAATAATAATAAAACTACTTGTTCCCACTTACCTCTATAGCTACCACTCCATCTCTTTCTGTTTACAGGTATTCCCTGCTATTCAAAAGGTCACTTTGTACCACTTGGATTTTACCAAAGACTGACATTAGTGCCTGTTTTTGCTAACTGAAAGAAATCCTAAGAGAATTTTCGCTTTTAAGAAAAAGTGCAAAAATCACAGTTGGTGTTGGTTTTGCTGTGAGCAATTACAGAGGTAAGTGCAGCTACACTGTTTTGCAGCACACACTGGTTAGTGAAGCTACACTGTACAAATACTATTTCTATATGGACTGTATATTTATCATATTACTACTACTACTACTAATGTTAGTGTTATTTTAGGTTTTATGTATTATTTGGTGTGATTTGGTAGGTATTTTGGGGTCTAGGAATGTTCAGAAATCATTCCCATATTAGGTACTGGCAATTGCTTCTTCACTTTATGCCATTTCAGCTTACGAAAGGGGTCATAGCAATGCTTTGCTTTTGGATAGAAGGGGACACCTGTATAGAAAGAGCCCTGGAACTGATGGTTTATATTTGTTGTCTTCAATTTTCTACTTACTCTCTTTAGTCTATTTTAATCAAGTTTACAACCCTGTCACTCTACTGAAATTGCCCTTTTTGTGGTCACCAATTGCTAAATCCATTGGTCATTGCTCAGATATCTTTATGTTTAGCTCCCTAACTTTCCTCAGGTGCAAAAATATTACCTTTTCACTAAATTGTTCATTGTCAGTCAACACCATCTCTGCTTCTCTGGTCTCTGCTCTGAATTGCAGGGACCGAAAGACTGAAAAGTAGATTTTCAGTGTTCTGGTTGTCTTTATAATAAATGACCACAGACCTTAACCGTTTCATACAACCACTATCAAAGATTTTTCCTTTAACCAAGGCAAAATTTATGTTTTCATCCCATTTATTTTTGTAATAGAAATGATTACAGATTTTATAATAATTAATTTAGTGTGTGTATAATTTTCTTATGACTGATAAGCTTCTTGAATACAGAGATGCTATATTCCTGTCTGTATCCTCTAAGCATTTAACATAGTGTCTTACAAATAGATTAATGGTCACTGAGTGTTAAAACATACATTAATGTTACATAAGAAATTAAAATGCATGCTGCTGGCACCTAGGGATTACATATTCATGGACTTGCATGATGACTTTAAGAAACCAGGCTAAAGATTTTATTGCAAAACTACCACCCTGGCCAAAGACAAAATGTCAGTATCTTCCTGTTTTATTTATTGTGAAATGATTATTTATGGATCCCACCCATTGTCATTTGTAGATTTATTCCCTGTGTAAAAAACAAAAAGCAAAAAATACACTTTATGTGCCATAAAATCATATGTTGGTATTCATATGAGGACAAATTTTTGTCACAGGTTTTCATGAAAATAACCTTAACATTTATTCAAATAGAATATAAGCATTCCTTTTAATGCAGCAATTCTGCTTTTCAGAATCTGTAATAGCTCATGTTGCCGTAACAAAATATCGTAAACTGGTGGCTTACAAAACAAAAATTACTTTCTCACAGTTCTGGAGGATAAAAGTCCAAGATCAGAGTGTCTGCATTGTCAGGTGCTTGTGAGAGCTCTTCCTGGCTTGTCTGCTAGCTATGTCCTCACATGGTGGGGGCAAGGGGTCGGGGGGAGAGGGAAGAAAAGAGAGAGAGAGGGGGTGGGGGGGGAGAGAGAGAGAGAGCAAGAGAGAGAGAGAGAGATGGTTCTGGAGTCATGTCTTATAAGAGCACTAGTTCCCTCATGAGAATCCTGGCTTCACGATGTCATCTAAACTTAATTACCTCCTGAAGGCCTCATTTCCAAATACAATCATATTGGGGGTTAGGCCTTCAACATATGAAATTTGGGGGAAGAAAATTCAGTCCATAGCAGAATCTACGTTATAGAAATAAAAGCACCTGTGTGTAATCATCTCACTGACTGAATTAAGTGGATCACATGGAGCTACCAAAGAAAATCTTTATTTTACACCTTCAAACATGTTTTGTTAGAATTCCCTTTCTTGACATATCCATTAACTTTCTTATTTGCCTTGATTTTAAAAACAAGCCATTATTCTTCATTAAGATTCACTTTGAATACAATTAAATACCAATTTCACTTCCAAGCTTATGCTGTTCTCTAAAGGAACTTAGAGGGACCACTGACATCAACTTTTCTCCCTGTGCTCCTTTACCTCCTTCTCTTCTGCTCCAAGTGCCTCTTTCCCTCTTGGCTGTAGATTTCCTCCCTCATGACAGACACCTAAATATACGGGGCATTTTGGTGACCCTTTATGGTCCTGAAAGATCTCTACCATGCACGTCCATGCTATTGGTGATGTAATTGCTGGCTGACCACTTTGGATTCCCTTTCAGTTACTCCTTCTAATCACTTGGAGCCATTCACCCAAGCAGATACTGCTCCTTGGGAGGATGCTATCCACAGAGAGTCCAGCTGTCTCCTACTGTGACTTGCTGGCCCGGATGCCAGCTCCTTTCCAGGAAGGTTCAGAACTCTTCTGATGAGCTCACAGGTGCCCCAAGGACACGGCAGTTCGTCCCCACTCACCTTCTAAGCTCCTCTTCCCTCCTCATTCATTCCTAAAACAGGCATGCTACTGGTCCACAGTCTTCTTAAATTGAACTTCAACATTTTAGGCAAAACTAGAGTTTTAAAATTGTGTTTTCGTAAATCAAATATTTATGGGGGTAACATTGGTTAATAATATTATGTAAGTTCCAGGTATACAATTTTATAATACAATATATCATCTGTATATTTCACTGTGTGCTTACCACCCAAAGTCTAGTCTCCTTCTGTCATTCCTTTGTTAGTATCCAACACCTAATCCTACTAATTTTCTTGACCTATTTAAAAAAATACTAAATACTTGTAATTGTAGATACTTAATATTTTAAGCATGTTCCAATCAATATTTTATTTTGATTGTTGTATTTTGTGGTTCCTTGAAGATCTTCGACTGCTTTTTTCTCTTTCCATTTTACAAAGCATAGTATAGTGGTGTAAAACTGTAAAAAAAACACAAAACTTCTTTTGTTAATTAACTGTTGGGGCAGAGCATTGAAAAAACTGTTCCCTGAAATCATAGACTATGAGAAACTTTGCTTTTTGTAGTCGTAGTTGGTAATATCCTCATATTGCTTGGGGAGCTGAGCTCTGTGGGCACTTTAACACAACAAAGCAGCCTCGATGTCTGACCTAGGAGCAAAGCTTCAGGTAATGTGTTTTCAGACACAAGATTCTATATTCATTTCAACTTTGTAGTTTCCAAGGAAACAGGACCCTAGGCCCGCTTTTCAATCCAGTCCTGATGCTAACCAGCCCTGTTTTGCTTTCAGTCTGTCAAAGAACTATTCGTTTACATTTTATTTAAGCTGTACCTTGTCCCCAAACCAACAAGAACACTGACGCTTCCTTCCTTTGGGTGTCCCACTCCTGGGAAATGCCCCGTAGTTCTGCTGATACGGAATCTCTTACTGCAGCAAATTAATAAACCTAACATTGTCTGACTGTGGATGTGTCAGAGTTTGGTGGTCTTTGAACAGATTTATTAATGATTTCTGAATAATATTTTCTGTGCCCGACACTCTCAAGGACATTTAAAAAGACACACCAGCCACACTGAGGGATGGAAACCAGCATGTGACTGAAAAATGAAAGACTTCCTGGAAGCTGTGTGAGAGCACAAAGAGAAGACAAAAATAAACAAAAGAGATTCATTTTTATCTTCCTGATCTCATGAGTCCCTGGATTATTTGACTGAAATTCATGTGCCACTCTTACATTCATTCACCTTATGCTACAGTGAAATTGAACTACTTACTCTCTCTTGAGGACACTCATATATTCTTGTTTCTTGTACTTAGGTATGCTGCATATGCCACCCGCTTAATGATGATTTTCTTGATCCTCATCCAAATGTGATCTTTCCTTTGATTTCCTATATACATTGTACCTTTTGTTATGACACTTATGGTTTTCTTTGAATTAATAGTTATTTGTAAGTTTGATTTGATTGATTACTAACGTCATTATTATTTCTTAACTGAAATGTTGCAATAGTCTTCTAACCAGTTTCCTTTCCTTATCTCTACACACCCTACAGTCTACTCTCCTCACAGTAACTAGTGTGATCTTTAGAAAACATGTTTGATCATTTCCTATTTGAAACTTTCAGTTGGTTCGCATCACACTTGGAGTAAAATCTAAAGTCCTTATCATGTCCTTTAAAGCCTTTCCAGGTACTTCTGTGATCTCAAATCCTACCACTGTTTCTTGTGCTGCCTTTAGTCATTGTTGCTGCAGTGATGGGTAGGGGTGTTGGGGTGGAGGCACAGAACGAAAAATAGAATTCCTCCCAATGGCCTTTGTGTTTGCCATCTCTTGCTCTAGCATTCTTCTTCCAGATGCTCACATCCTTCACATGTGTGTATGTAATTGCTATTTTGATGTCCTGTCCTCAGAGAGGACTTCTGTGACTGCTCTGAAAATAGTGTGTCTCCTCACCTATCCATCACTAGTCACTTATCCTACTATATTAATTTCTTGGCATATTGTGTGTGTGTGTGTGTGTGTGTGTGTGTGTGTGTGCACATATATTTGCATGTTCATAATATAAGCTCCATGAGGTTAGAGTGTTTTTCTTTGTCTTGTTTGCTTCTTCATCCACAGGCCAAAATCTGTACCTGGCACATCATAGGAGCTTGGATGAATGAATTTTATTCAATCATATTCATCTTGCTTGCATATATCAAAATTTCAGTTTTACATTCAGAAGTTGTTAAAAGCACAGATTTGGAGTAAAACTGCCAGGGTGTATATTCCTCTTCTGGTGTGTGACCTAGAGGAAGTTTTTTAACCTCTCTGCCTAGTTTTCTAATATGTAAAATGAAGATACTGTCTTCCTCATAGGCTTGTGGTATGTATTAAATTAATCTGGCACAGCGTAGTTGCTTAACTAGTGATTATTTGAGTAACATCTATCTTCCCCACTGGATTTTTTATGAACCATATTATTTTTCCCCACTATTGGTTCTCCAGACACCAGCTCATAAGAGGAACTCTATAAATTGTTGGGGGGAAAAAGCAGAACGTTTTTAGTTTTGAGGAGTGTGCATGTCTGTGTGCACTGAACACATTCCCATATTCTGTAGTTATCAGTCATCGTCACTAGGTGGCAAGCTTGTCTCAGGCAAGGCGATTGTTGCTGGCATTCAGCCCTCATAAATTGAAGAATGAGGGCAGGGTATGGGGTAAATATCGTATATATGTTCTTTAGGCTGATAGAATGACAGGAAGATGAAAGTTTAAACATAAAATAAGAATGGCTTGTATTTTATTCTGCTTCATTACATTGAGTGCTCTCTACCCTTCTAACTAGCTCATCTTTTACATAGTAGTACATTTTAGCATTTCTGTCCTCCCACTAACACCTTGTTACATTATTCATAATTTTTAATTAAAAAACAACATTTAGAGAGGTATCTTACAGTATTTATTATTCACAAAAGTTTTCTAATTCTTTGAACTTCAAACTCTACCTGGTTGTTCTAAAATCTGTTATGATTTTGGCTGTGATAGGAGTCACTCTGTATCTCTATACCTGCCTCCATTGCTTATTCTTTACCAAGAACTTTGTCTTTTTTATGATAATTGCTCACTCTTATCAATGCAAAACACACTTTTTTTGTTCTCTTCCAACTCTAAATGTACCATTTTGAGAAAAGAAAACGTTAGACTAACTGCACCTTGTTTAGCAAAATAACCAACAGGCACCTGGTAAAAAAGAAAACAAACAAAGTGTTGAAGAGACTACAAAGCAGGTAACTTCTAAATCATCATAAGTTTTGAATTCTGAAAATTAATTTTATAAATTCAGTTAATTAAAATTGATTAAATTTGTGTATATGCTTTGGTAAATTAAATTTACCAAAATATATTCCAAATGTGGACATGTGAAAATGAGTAATAGTACTTTAAGACAGTGGTAATAGTTTTCATTATAAAAATATTTAGAAAGTATAATTATTTTCTTATTTTTTGAAAAAAGTACTTAAATCTGTAGGCTTAGAAAAACAATCATGTATTTCTTTATTTTCTTTTCCCCTTTGTGTCTTGATATGACGTATTGGCTAAAAGAAAGAAACTAGATTAATTTTCTTTCAACTCCCAAAGAAAAGTTTTTTTTCTTCTGCTGCTTAATAATTCTATACTTGATGAGAATGTCTTAAGATGAAAGGAATATGAATTATTTATTTGTTAATGTTAATTCTTTTCAAGTTAACCCAGACCTTGCTGCCATCAGCAGTGTTGGCAGGGATTCAGACGTACTGATGGTCTTTCTCAGGGAGATGATTCAAAGCAGAAGCAAGCATTCAGTGATAGTGATTCACTGCATCGTGAGGAGACTTGTAGGATGAATTTTCAGTCCCACATTGACTTCTGCCTGCTCTCTATTTTCTGTTCCCATCTTCTTTCAAACCTGACTCATAAAATTATTTAATATTCAACTTAAGAAAGGATTCATGAGTTCAGCTATTATTATGAGAATACATTATCCAAGTAAAATTTTCAAATATATTACTCTCTCACAAATACCCTAAATTTAGTCACCCTAGGAACTCATAATTTTTGCAAACTATAACTTAGTTAAAATTAAAAATACATTACTATTTTCCAAAGTTAATATGTATATTTATTGTTGAAACTATACTATTTAGAAAACGTAACTAAGGAAATCTAACCCCATCAACTATTACTAAACTGTTAACAATTTAGTATAATTCTTTCTACACCTTTATGTATACTTATTACAAACATGTATTTAAAATTGAATATTATCCTTCATATTACTTTGTAATTTTTAGTAATGCATTGCAAACATCTCTGTGATTATGCATTGATTTTCAAATCATGTCTTGTAGGGTCGCAATGCATGGATTGAATTAATCTGTTTATTATTTTTCTTTATTATATCTTAAAGTATAGTATTAATAGATACAAAACAATACATGCAATGTAAATATTATGAACCTAACAATAATAAAAGGAACACACATGAATCTACCACATCACTTCCAAACTAAAACACTCCCTAATAATGAACATTCAACACTGTTAAATTTCCTAGTGTAAAGTAACACCACATGAGGAAGTTACAGTTGAGCAAACAAGTATTATGAGGAATGTCAAGCAAACAGTACAAAAACAAAAATTTGAAGGTGACAGAAGGGCAGGCCAACTGCCATTAGTCAGCCATTCAGTCAGTCAGTGCATGTTTATTAAACCTATTGGACTAAAACATTCATGATGGTAGTGGACCATATCTTCTTTTTTATATTTTTGTCCCCAATTCCTAGGGTAATTTTCTTGCACATTGTATGTGCTCAATTAGTATCTAATGAATAAATGAACAAGTTAACTAAGAGCATTATAATTTAGTAGGAAACAAATCTGGATTATTGTTGCCAAAAATATTTAACGATTGAAGATAAGCAATTTTAGATTTAAGATACTAAGCCACAGATAGGCATAAATGAGTAAAGAAAAACTATTATTAGTTCTGTGATCATGAGAAATTACTTCTCCAAACCTCATCTGTAATATCAAGCAAGCTCAAGAATTTCTGAGAGGATTTAATGAAATAATGTATGTAAAGTGCCTGCAAAGTGCAAAGAATGTTAGCTACTTCACCGTAATGAATGAATGATTAACTTTTATCATAATTTAATAATGTTTGGTTATTACTGTGTTGTTATAACTTTTACATTTTGTTGAAAGCTGAACCTTTTAGTTAAATTTGACACTAAATGTATCCAGTCATTTGGATGTACATATTTCATTAAGTAATCACTTATCAGATTTTCACATCAAGTGTATCAATTTAAGAATATTGCTAGCTCCCACTTTTATAGAATGCTAACATCAAGGAAGCTGAAAATATGGGAAAATGGCATAAACATTTTAAGTAAATACTAAACAAATGTCACTGGTATCATTATGGGTCATGGAATCAGTGTGAGCATTCCCAATGCTATAGGAATTAGTATGATGTATATTAATAATACATATTAGGTCTGACAATTAATTTCGTGAACTCGTTCTAGAAAAAATGCTACATACCTCTTTGCTGAATATCAATCACTACAGTCATCTTCGAAATACTCCCCTTGGGAAGCTATGCACCGACGTGAGTGTTTAGTCCAACCTTCAAAGCAGGTTTGGAACTCTTTTTCTGTAATGGCCATCAGAGCTGTCGTGGTGCTCAAAGTCTGACAAGTTAAGTTCACGAACTTACCATTGTGTGCTTATGTTGGCAGTACTGTACAAATAACTTGCTAAGGTATAACTTTTTAAAACTTTTCACTTACAGTTGATAGCCAGTATTATTTTATATTAATTTCAAGTGTACTGCATAGTTAGTGTTTAGACATTTATATAATTTAAGAAGTAATATCACTGACTAGTCTAGTACCTACCTTTGCTTTACTTTATATCTCCATGATTACTTTGTAATTGCCAATTTGTACCTCTTAATCTCTTCATCTTTTTCATCCAGACACTTAACCCCTCTTCCATCTATCACCCAGAAAAATCTGGTACTCATCTGACACCATACATAGTTATTACAATATTATGCTATACTCTACATCCCCATAACTACTTTGTAACAACCAATTTGTAATTCTTAATCCCTTTTTTTTCACCTACCCCAACACCCCTCCCATCTGGCAAACATCAATATGTTTTCTGTATCTATGAGTTTGTTTCTGTTTTGTTTGTTTATTTTGTTCTTTAGATTCTACATAAGTGAAATCACATTGTACCTGTCTTTCTCTGTTTACATACTCTACTCAGCATAATACCCTCCAGGTCTATCTATGCCACTGCAGATGGCAAGAACCCATTCTCTTCCCTGGCTAAATAACATTCCATTGTATAGATGAACCACCTCCTCTTTATCTATTCATCCATTATCAGACACCCAGGCTGCCTTCACAGCTTGGCCACTGTAAACAATGTTGCAGTGAACATGGATGCACATGTCCCCTTGAAGTAGCGCTTTGGGTTTCTTCAGATAAATACCCAGAGGTGGGATTACTAGGTCCTTCTTTGTCTCTTGTTATAGCCTTTGTTTTAAAGTCTATTTTGTCTGGTATAAATATTACTACCTCAGTTTTGTTTTATTTTTTGTTTCCATTTTCATAAAATACCTTTTTCAATCACTACTTTCAGTCTGTGTATGTCTTTCACTCTGAAATGAGTCTCTTGTAGGCAGAATATGTAAGGCTCAAGTTTTCTTATCTGTTCAGCCTACATCTTTTGATTAGAATATTTAATTTATCTATATTGAAAGTAATTGTTGCTAGATATGTAGCTATTGTCATTTTATTATTTGTGTTTTTCTTTTTTTTTTTCATCTTAAAGAAGTCCCTCTAACATTTCTTATAACTGGTTTTGTGGTGATGAACTCCTTTAGCTTTTTCTTGTCTGGAAAGCACTTTATCTGTTCTTTGATTATAAATGATACCTTCACTGGATAGAATTATCTTGGTTGTAGGCCCTTGCTTTCGTCACTTTGGATATTTCATGCCAGTCCCTCCTAGCCTGCAAAATTTCTGTTGAGAAATCAGTTGACAGTCTTATGAGAGCTCCTTTGATGGGAACCTCCATAGCCAAATATCTCTTGCAATTCTCAACCACCACGTAAAGGTTTGGGGCTGGTCCGTTCCATGTCTTCACCACTCCTACCAGTCTCGATGTGACTTCTTCTTTATATCCTTAGTTATAAAACTTCTGTTCAACTAGACTTCAAATGGTTTTCCAGGTTGACTGTTCTATAATTTAGTTGTAATTTTAATGTGTTCATGGGAGGAGCCATACACAGTATTTATCTACTCCACCATCTTGGATGTATTCAATAATTAAATATTTAAAAAATTTTAAAATACATGGTGTTAATGTACTTGAGGAAGTAGCCAAAAATTTTACCTCATGCACTCTCCTGTCTAAGAATGGTTATTTTAAAAGTTTGGTGCTGTTATTGCCCTTTCTGACTGGGCCAGTTGTTACGTCTGCATTTGATGTCAAGCACACCTCACCAGAACAAGCACTCACAAGTAATCCAGGATTACTACTCACATGGGCATAGGCAAAATGAGAGGAGTCCCTGGGCTTAGAGCTGGCTGGCCAAGAGAAGAGGGGAGAGGAAGGAAGCAGAGGAGAGGAGGAGAGTGAGAGGAGGGGAGAAATATAGGACAGAATAATACTGTTTGTCCCATTTTAGAATAAGGCTGAAGGCAGACTAATACTGGTGGCCCTTCCAAATAGGGGTAGGGATTAGAAGCTGGGGGTGGGGATCAAAAACAGGCAGGGTGGCATGCTGTGCACACAATTTACTTATCCAGCATAGCAGAAGTAATAGAAGTAGGAATGGGCATGATAGTTTTCTTCCTGGCAGTGACTTACTGTACCCAATTCTATTTCCACAGGTGTATCCATCCAGTCAATTCAGCTGGGCTATGGTGACAAGCTATGTGGTCAAACATTATTCTAGATGTTTCTATGAGGGTGTTTTGGATGAGATTGACATATAAATTGGTGAAATTTGAGCAAAAAAGATTGCCATCCATAATATGGATTGCCTCATCCAATTAGTTGAAGGCCTGAATAGGACAAAAGACAGACCCTTAGCTAGTAAGAGAGAATACTACAGTACTGGCTCTCCCCTACTGGCCCACCCTGCAGATTTTGAATATGACAGCCTCTTTTATCAGATAACCAAATTTTTAAAAATAAATGTCTGTATATATGCACAATCTAATGGTTCCATTTCTCTGGAAAACCCTGACTACTACAAGGGCATAACCAAAATAGTTACTACACGTGAAGTATATTGATATTCATTTTCTAGGAGAAACTTCTGTTCCACCTGAAAATAAAATGATGATGATGATGATGATAATTGCAATATTGCTATACATATTATATTGTCATTCACTTTATCTGAAACTTCACAGTGTTATATTGCCCTTAACATATTACCAACCTTGTACATAAGGACCAACCTATGCCCTATATGTTATTGATTAATTTATTTATCAAACAAAACTATTGTGTATAGTGAGCTAGTTCCACCATAAATCAAGTAATTTACCATGACAAGTAAATAGGAATGTTTACTCAGTAAGTTTTAGCTTAGGTTTGGTTTGCAACCAGTGCAAAATGCTCCCTTGTACTAATGAATGGATTCAGTGAAGCTAGCCAACGCACCTGCCAAAAATACCTTAAAAATGTTCCTTTTACAGAACCCAAAAAATTAAGTGTTCAAAATGTTAATTCAGAGTACTAAGGGAACAAACACATACCTTGTGTTGACCAGTATTTATATGAAGTGGGAATTCACATTACTGAGACTTAATTGTATAAAGATATCTGGGACCTAGCAATAATTTTTGGGTAAGGTGTTTGGATAAGGTGCTACTCAAGTAAGGAAATGTCTTTCTCTCATGTTTTTTTATTCAATAAAATATCATTCTAAAATGCCTTTTTTTGTGTGGGGGGGAAGGAATGCTTTTATAATACACCAAATGAAACAAGAAATGATGATGATGATGACGATGATGATGATGATGATGACTGCTTTTAAACTTTTGTGTCAAAAATGGATATTCTCCAAGCTTCAGGTGGAAGTATATTAAGATGTTCTGGTACATTTCCTTTCTTTTATTCTGTCAGAATCTTTTGGTTTTAGAAGAATTTGACAGAATAAAAGAAACCACTTTAAACTAGGATACAAGTAAAAAGTTATTTATTATAAGGCCATTGGTGTCAGGATTCCAGAGAATGCAAATGAGTAATCTTAGGCCTCATAAGACTTGTGTTTGGAATCTCAGAAACTGACACCATTCTGTGTTTTAGGGTCCAAGACCCCTATGGACCCTAAATCTGCTCTCTAGCTTTTTATGTACTGCTTAGCTACTCTGTTTCACTACTCTGTTTCTCTGTTTCTGTTTTACCACCTTCTAATTCATTTTATACAATGCCCAATAGAACCACCGGCAATAACTCTAAATTATCACTGCTCAGAATCTGTTCTGAAAGTTTAAGATTTATCGTTAGATTTCTAGTGACTTGATGAGTTTTGGGCTACATGATTATCCATGGTTGGAACAATGAGGTAGATGAGAAAGTCATAAATATCTGTCTAGAGTCTATAGTTATAGTAGATCCTAGAAAATGAGTGTCTAAGAGAGGAGAAGGACATATCTAGTATATTTGTTAAAAATTTGGAAAGTAAACAAGAGTTTTAAGAAATATTTAAATACTATATCATTACTGTTCTTAAATATTTAGGATTAACATTATACTATATTTCTCTCTAGTCTTTATATTCATATTTATAGTTATGATTGTATATACATATGTATACTTTTTTAGTGTATAGGTCTTTCACCTCCTTGATTAAAATTATTTCTAGGTGCTATATCCATTTTGATGCAATTATAAATGGGATTGTTTTCTTAATTTCTCTTTCTGAAAGTTTATTATTTGTATATAGAAATGCAGCTGATTTTTTATATCAATTGTATGCTGCAACTGAATTTATTTATTAGTTGTATCAGTTTTTTAGTGGAGTCTTTAGGGATTTCTACATATAATATCATGACATCTACAAATAGTGACAGTTTTAATGCTTTCTTTTCAATTTGGTTCCCTTATTTTTCTTGCAAAATTGCTCTGGCTAGGACTGAATCAACTTTTTTATAATTATTCTTCATCCCAGATTTTAGAAGCTTATTATTAAAAGTAATAGCTGTTTGTCAGCAAACCATATCTTATTATTTTCAAGAGATGTTGTCTGATGTATTGGGGAGTATGTAGAGATCTTAAACATATTCTTAAATTGCCAAGACCTTCTGCTTGAGTGTAGTCCTACAGAGGCAGAAGAAGGTGTCATTCAGGGATAGGCTTATGTTTGCATAGTAGCATGAAATGGATTAGAGTCAAGCAGTATAGGATATTGATAAGAAAATGTGTGAAGTATTCAATTATGGATAGGGAAAATAAAGAGATGTTAGTTAACTTGAGGACCTAATGAAATAAAAGATCATGTAAATAGCAGTAAAGATAAGTAAGAGGTTGGAGTCAGAAATTTGCAATATATTAATTTATAGTTTTCAGGTGTTCATTGGAACACCTAGTATAACTAAAGGAAAATAACCAAAACTAGGAAATTCAATAATTGGGTTGATTTTTTTTTTTGACTGATTTGAGTTCGAGAGAATTTTACCTTGAAAATACAAAATGGTAAATGTAATTTAAGTAATATTGAAACATTTACCAGTTTATTTATATAGAATTATCAAATTTATGACCTTAGCAGAGTATACTGTCTTTTAAAAACCAATTAATTAATAACACGTTAATAAAAATATAAAATCTATTTCTAAAGAATTAAAAAATTCCACAACTACTCATTTGCATTATTGTGTTAAAAAGAAGTCCAGGTAAATGAAGAAAATTAGTTTCAATACACTGAGGCAAAATAGATTTATTCTTCATATCAGCTTTCATGTTCATACACTTTTTAGAAAAAAGAAGCCATAACATAATGTTTTCTTCTTAATTTACCATAACAAAAGGATTGACATACATTTTAGGTTTATCTGTTTCTGAGCAATAAAAGTTTCTTAATTGTCTTTGAATAAACCAGCTAAGATCTTGTCAGGTGTAACTTGATTTTGAAATTCGAGTACATATTTATGAGACCACTTGATTTTGGGGGATTTAAATATTTAAAATATAAATTGGCATTGAGGGTCTAATCATTTTAAACAATTATACCACTGTTCATTGAATACGACCTTTGACTGAGAGCAACTACCTAGTGTTGCTGTGTTGTTGCTATCATGACCTGTAGAGGTCACTATTAACAGACAAATGAAAAGCCTTTTGGAATTGCAGGGTAATAGAGTTAAATCTTAAATTCTCTCTGCCTAAAATCACTAGAAAGACTATAGCACTACCTCATATAAAAACAATTTAAAAGTATAACACAAATTTAAAATCAGAATATTTTTAGATAAATGATAAAAGTGGATATGACTACTTGGATGAGTTATATAAGTCATGTGATTTACGACTTCCCATCTTTGCAGTTTCTTAAACAAATTGAAAGAAGAGGGGCCCCGCTAACTTGAGATTTAGTAGTTGCATATTATTTAATTATTTTCTCTAATATTTAATATAAGAACATATGGCCAAAACACATGAAAACTAGACCTTGTTTGGATTCTCTAAACCTGAACTGTATTTTAGAAAGTGTAAATTTTACCCCACTGAAAAAAATAGAAATGATTCTAATAAAAATTATATAAAGTAATAGTTTTTAATGTTCATTTAGCTGGGTGATGGTCAGGTGGGTACACGTCTGGAAAGATAGCAGGACTAGTCAACAGAGAAACCACCCTTACCACATGTATGCCAGTAAAAACCCCTTAAAATGAAGGGCATCTGTCATTTTGTGTAAATTCTCTTCTGCTTCCATAAACACAGCCTTAATCAATTAAAGACCCACTTGTGAAGGAGCCATTGTCTGCAGTTCCATTCAGACGGTGCTGAGTTGCCTTTTAGACTGCCCATGCAGAAACCCTGGTAAGGTGATGAGAAAGTTCAAAGCATGTAACTGTTCAATGTGGATTTTGTTACTGAGACTTCTCGTTATCTTTTCATTCACTTAAAAAGTGGCAGTGTAGTTAGTATATGAGTTGATGGTTGGTTCCAGGAAAGGGAGGGAAAATAAGAACACAAAGAGTGAATATGATTGAATGACATAATTCTGTGTGACTTTCAGATTGCAATACTTTATATGTTCAAGACGAATCAGTGCTGAAAATGTGTGCTAAGAAAATAAATAATATAGCTTTATCATAAGGCTCTTGGTAGAAAGAGCTTTCTCCAACACTAATAAATCATTAATTTTTGTCGTGATTGACATTTTGTTTTTATAGTGAATCTCTCTTGTACTTTGATAATTTGAGCTAGACAGTATTAATGGTGCTGAAATGGTCCCTATTTAATCTTGGTTGCTAGATTTGGAAGACTGGTGGAACTTTGCTAAAAAGATAGATGTAAAAATATTTCAGGTAGAATTTGACAAAAATTTGATGAATTAGCAAGATAAAAAGGAATCAATACTAAATATTAAATGCTATTGATATGTACTGAATTAGAGGGATAAAACAAATTATCCTTCTCAGACAAAGGAGGAAAAGTTATTTATTGACCCTTGAACAGCTTGGATTTAAACTGCAGGGGCCCACTTATATGCAAATTTTTTTCAATAGATGTAAGTAAAAGCAGCCCTCCGTATCCATGGGTTTCTCATCTGCAAATTCAAGCAACTGCAGATTGAAAACAGTATTTTTGATCCATGTTTGGGAATCTGAAAATTCAGAGGGCCATCCACAATTATAGATGACGTTCCACGGACCGAGGGTCTGCCCCCCTCACCCCAGTGTTGTTAACAGTAAATTCGCATGCAGCAAGCCTTGAGACTAAGAGGAAATGTCACAATGTTTGTTTCAGCACCTCACTTTGTCAGAGTAGGAACCTGACCTTTGGGTCATACTTGATCCTTTGCTTTCTAGGCAGAAATGGGCCAAACTCCCTGCTGCCGAAAGAATAACCTAGTATAGGCCTGGAGGAAGTCACATTCAACTATGGTTAACTGGATATTCAAGCCAACTCTAAAAGATTTTGGAATGAATATTAAGGAATCAAGTGATCCAACAAGAATGTTATTTTGTCCCCCCAAAATCCCTTTGCTTGTCTAGATCAAATTAAGAAAAAAACCCTTCCTTTGGGACTAGAGTTTAATAAAACTGCTGTGTCTGACCCGGTATGCAAGCACACTTTTCCTTGACTGGCATGTCTGAGAGGTTATAGGAAGAGCCTCAGTGCCCAAACCAGCCACTCCACAGATGACTCAGGACACCTTCACTAAATCCATTCATTACCCTCGCCCTAGTGGGAGTTACAAGTGAAGCCTGCCAATTAGATGTTGGTAATGTGGACTCTGCTTTAGGGAATTGGGTAAGACTGCCAGAATTCATTCCTGAACTTTAGCAGCCACAAAAGAGTATTTTCCTGTTGTCTGTAACTGATTGAAAACCGGGTCTCAAAAGGACAAGCTTGCTTTTGTGCACCATCTTTCCTAAAGTCCAACGACTAATAATGTTACAACATCAGGTTTTCACAAGATCACAGGAAACATCTGACGAAAGAGAAATAAAGAAAATAAATGTCATCTTTTGAATTGATTAGCCTGTTTTAACTGTCTTCTAATTTTAAAACACTCTCTTTGAAAAGTAATTATGTGGAATTCACCATAAATTAATGATGCTTTATTAAGTGAGAGATTAAATCTGTGATGTATCAGGAATCATTAAAAAGAGCTTTCTTGGAGGGGGGGGGGCGGGCGGTTCCCTGGTAGTGTGGAGGCTAGGCTTCAGCGCTCTCAATGCTTCGGCCTGGGTTCAATTCCCAGCCAGGGAACCACCCCCACCCCCCACTCAAGAAAAGAGCCCTCTAAACCCCTTAGATGTTGGGTAAAGCAATTGATGTCAGTTCATATTCAAAATGCTTGTTTTTGCCTTAAAAAAGATTTTCCAAAATCCTATCCTGAAGCTGTATTGGCATCACTACTTCCTACTCTGCTAATAAACACACATAAGGTTGAATGCTATGCTTTCAAGTTCATTGACATTATTTTCTTTTTCTTTTTATATTTTAGTCAATTGAATGCTTGGGTGATGTTTTGAAATTTTTGAAGGGCACAGGTAGATTTTCTTAATAAGGATTCTGTGAACTTATAAACCTTATTAGTAGAATGAGTAAATCTTGGAAAGTTCCCAAGTCATTTTGTAGAAATGTCAGAGAGCTCCAAACATTAGGAACTTTAAGTAGTAAAATTCATAATCAGTCCCTGTAGACTCTAACAAGAAGGACTTGACTCTGTACTTCTGTATCAGGGTTTTGATTTTTTTTTTTTTCTTTTTTAGTGCAATGTATTCTTCTGGCTTCTAGTCCTAATTTTACCTTAGAAATTATTTTTAATGTGCTTCATACAGGAGCCTTCTGTCCAGATCTTGAATGCAAGTACTGTGTCTTTGTTTTGTATTCTTGTACAAATATATTTTATTGGGAACCTATTTCAAAATGCTTGTTAAACATATGAGCTTATTCACATGAATGCTCTCAAGTGCTGTAAATGTAGGGGCAGAAGTTGGAACAGAGGAACCTATGTCTCATACTCATGGCTGCAGCTCACAGTTTGAGGAGAGAGGATTCCTTCATCAGCTCACTGGCTGAGCAGCGCTGCACTACGTACATATTTCTTTCTCCTGTGACGCACACACACAGACACACACACGCACATCCCTATGATTTAAGGGAAAGAAACATATTAGTCATAAACTCAGGAGTTGAAAGTAGGAGAGGAAGGCTGGGATAGTAACTGTTCAGAACTTGAATGAATTGCCAGTTTTCACCAAGTAACTGGCTGGCCTTCTCAGGCAGGCTCCAAATTCCTGTTGAAATGAAGACTTTCTTTCCTGGACTAGGCCTGGCATTCCTGGGAAACAATGGCCCTTTTCAAATAGGCTCTGAAATTTCACAGGTGAAGGGAGAGGGGCAGTCATTTGATCCCACCCACAAGAAGCCTGTTAGTATTTTAAAAAGTGAAGACAGAGCCTATCGTGGAAATACAGGCAAAGCTGGCTAGTGGCTAAGAGCTGCAATCTAGACCAGCGGTTGTGCAGATCTCTGTGAAATATGAATCAATTTCGGTGTTCAGTCTTTGACTCACATTGCAACTCTTTTTCTAGATTTTCTTAAGAGCTGACTACAGAACCACAGAAATAGGGTTTTATTTTGTATCGTGTGATGGAAGATCAGTATTCAAATTTTTCTTTAATTAGGAATTGACAGTCGACTCTATAAAATAAAGGATTCAATTGCTTATGTGTGTATGCCATTTTGGAAGAGATACAAAGTAAAAATATTCCATAGATGTATAAACACATACAAACATAATTACATGTACAGGTAATAATTTTACCTTGCATTGTTTCCAAGATGATTTAATTGATCTTATTTTATTATAATTTAATAATTTAAACATTTAAAAATGTTTAGGTAATTATAAGAGTCTTATGAAAGTATAGACCATATCCCATGTGAAAGAATTTGGGCATATTGATCACCATACTTATATATACAATTAATATCAGATTCATTTCATAGATTTTTATGGAAACATTTATTTGATCAGGTCTTTCAGGGGCTGAATGAAAGGAACTGAAGGTTTAGTACTGTTTCATGGATGAGAAAACTAATGAAAGTTTAGATTGTGATATTTATCATTAATAAATAGACATATCTTATTGGGCACACCTTTCTTCAAGAGACTGAATATTTTCTCTTTTATTCTTTTTAACAATGCTGATAACTGCCCCCAAATTGATGATGTAACCTGTGTTTAACATAGGCCTAACTTGGAGACTTATTTTAGACATAGATTACTGAAGACTCAGAAAATACTTGTCTTTTACTTAAAAAAATAAGTAATAGAACTGTTTATGAAACCAGCACTCTAAAT
The DNA here is from genome assembly GCA_004026885.1 of Lyroderma lyra. NCBI lineage: Eukaryota > Metazoa > Chordata > Mammalia > Chiroptera > Megadermatidae > Lyroderma > Lyroderma lyra. The sequence goes on from PVJL010000886.1 coordinate 234,494, forward strand.
TATATAAACCTTCTCTAAGAAACATGATTAACTTGATTATTATGTAGTTATACTACTACATAATAATCAAGGTAATCCTATTTTTGCTGATATTTTGGTAATTGCATGGTATTCTCTCCTCCACCCCTACTCCTTTCTACCTGATCCCAATTTTAGCAGCAACCAGCATATTCTAAGCTAGTGTCTAAGAAAAGGGACAAAATAGCCGAACAACAACAATAAACCCAAAATACTGGCATTTGAGATTCAAAAGCATACATAAAGAATAATTTTTAAAAAAACACAAAGAAGTAAATTGGAGAAAAAAGCCAAGGTGCAATAATACATTAATACATTATCAATCAAAATCAGTTTTCCCAACCCACCAGAAAATTTTTTTTTGGTGAGGAAGAGTACAAGAAACAGAGGATGAAAAGCATTTAGATACTGGTGTATCACTTAAGAAGAGATTCTGTGTGCCCTATTTCCCCAGCTCCTGGATTAATGGAATTAATAATAGAACAAACTCATAAACTTGGAATTTTAGAACCAAGAGAACTGATATATCAAGTGGAATTTATAGAGGTGTCAAGTTTAATGTCTATCCTGCTCTTCTGCTACCCTCATCCATCCCCATTTCCTTTTGCATGGAAAGGAATAAAACAGTAGAGTTGAATGTGGTGCTCAAGATACCACTATAAATCAGCCTCTTAGTATCTCTTGTTCCATTAACATAGTCTTAAAAGCAGTTGAATTCTTTTCTATTGAGCTGAAAGAGGTACTGATACAGCCCAGAGAACCAACAGACAGGTAGGGTGTGTGTGTAGGAAAAGGATGCACCTGACATACACATGGGCCGGTGATGGAGAACAGGAAGACTTATATACATCACAATAGAAATTAGTGAAGTGACCATTAAGAACCATATAAACCCTGCTAATTGTACGACACCCCCTAAGATCCTTACCGCTTAGATGCAACCTAAGTCGAGGATTTTTAGCGGGAAGGGTAAGTAATGATGGAGATTACCCTAAATCAACTAAGATTATTTTACTGCCCAGCAAGTGGGGTTGGGGAAGGAGGCACAAAATAGAAATTATTTATTTACAAAACTATAAAATTAGTAATTTTGCACACTGCATTTTAGGGACTACAAGCCAGACCTTCTGCATTTGTAAAAAATAAGATTCAATATACAGATTTAATGCAATTCCCATCAAAATCCCAATGGCACTTTTTTAAAGAAATAGAACAAAAAAACATCATAAGATTAGTATGGAATCACAAAAGACCTCCAATAGCCAAAGCAATCCTAAGAAAACAAAGCTGGAGGTATCACACTCCCTGACTTCAATTTATACTACAAAGCAACAATAATCAAAACAGCATGGTATTGGCAAAAAAACAGACACACAGACAAATGAAACAGAATTGAGAGCCCAGAATAAAGTCACATACATATGGGCAAATAGTTTTTTGACAAGAGTCAAAAACATAAATGGAAAAAAGAAGTCCTCTTCAATAAATGGTGCTGGGAAAATTAGAAAGCCACATGCAAAAGAATGAAACTGCTGTCTCTCACCATATAACAAAATTAACTCAAAAATGAATCAAAGACCTAACCATAAGACCTGAAACAATAAACTGCATAAAAGAAAACAAAGGTACTAAAGTTATGGACCTTGGTTTTAGAGAGGACTTTATGAATTCGACATAAAGAACAAGGGTAGTAAAAGCAAAAATAAATCAATGAGACTATATTAAATTAAAAAGTGTTTGCACAGCAAAAGAAACCATCAACAAAACAAAGATACAACCAATAGAATGGGAGAAGATATTTACAAACAATACCTTCAATAAGGGGCTAATATCCAAAATCTATAAAGAACTCATACATTATAACAATAACAATATAATCCAATGAAAATGGATAAGGGTCCTCAACAGACTCTTCTCCCATGAAGACACACAAAGGCGTGACAGATATATAAAACAATGTTCAACCTCCTTAGCTATCAGGGAAATGCAAATCAAAACCACAGTAAGATACCACCTCACACCTCTTACAATGACTATCAACAACAAGACAAATAATCACAAGTCTTGTAGAGGCTGTGGAGAAAAAGAAACCCTCATACACTGCTGATGAGTATCTAAATTGGTACAGCCATTATGGAAAACAGTATGGAGGTTTCTCAAAAAAAAAAAAAAGGAATAAAATTTCCCATGTGACCCAGCAATTCCTCTGCTGGGTATCTACCCCAAATTTTGAAACATTAATCCATAAACTATATGTACCCCTATGTTCATTGCAGCATTATTCACAGTGGCCAAGACATGGAAACAACCACAATGCCACTCAATAGATGACTAGTTAATAAAGATATGGTAAATATACACAGTGGAATAGTACTCAGCCATAAGAAAAGATGAAATCCTGTCATTTTTGACAACATGGATGTATCTTGAGAATATAATGCTCAGCAAAGTAATTCAGATAGAAAATGTCAAGAACCATATGACTTCACTCCTATGTGGGATATAAAACTGAAAGGAGCAAATGAACAAGACGAACAAACAAGCTAAAGCTCATAGACACGGACCACAGTTTAGTGGTTACCAGAGGGAAAAGGGGGAGGGGATCACATAGATAGTGACAGAAGGAGATTTGACTTTGGTGAATACGCAATGCAATATATAGATGGTGTATTATGAAATAGTATGCTTGGAACCTGTATTTTATTAACCCATGCCACCCCAATACATTTAATTTAAACAAACACACTTTTTTTTTTTTTTTTGTAAAAATAAATAAACAAGAGTCAAAGGAAAAGATCTAGGTCCTTGCCAGTCTGTCTAAGCTGGTTTTATGCTGTTTACCCCTGTGGTCCTCCAGCCTTATTTGAACTCACATTGACATGTCCAGTCGTCCAATGGCACCTCACACTTTGGCCATTTTATGGTTTGCTGCAAGCTACTGTCTTGGTTCTACTTGCTGTAGTTGCTTAATGCAGCACATACCCTTTTATTGTGAAATTGTCCATTTCAGACACTTAACTGTTACGTCTTCTACTGTAATCGGGGCCTTACCTGTCTATACCTAAATCCCGGGGTTGTTACTAGTGGTGCTTTAGGGCACGTACCCTTCAGTTCTGATTCAGCGTGAGTCAACGGAAAAAGAGAAAGAAAAGAAGAAGTAGGTGTTTTCTAAGTGCTATGCAGGGACCTCTTACCACTGTGACCATCTCTTCGAATAACCCTATTACACATCTACTTAGTCTCATTCATCTTGCCCTCCTTATTCCTTCTTTACTAGAAATATAATTAATTTTGTTCTTACCTTCCTTTTTTAACCAGTAAGCCATCTCTAATTTAATTAACACTCCATATTTCAAAAATTTCTTGAAGGGGATTCCCATTCAAGAAGTAGAAATATTAAGCTTTTTTTTTTCAATTTCTACTGTATATTGATACTTTCTGATGCAAACTGACCTAACTGATTTTCTTAATACACAGCTATTAGGTTATTTGAAGTAAAAAAAAAAAAATATATATATATATATATATATATAAAACTACTAATTGTTAGAGGTAGGTAAGGGAGGTAGTAAACCTCCTACAATCTTGCTGCCAGGTCACCAAGAAAATACATATTCTGCTACACATAGATATCTATGCATTAACAGAAACAAAACAGTGTCAACTCTGTTCTATGAGCTCTGAAGTCCCAACTCTTTGTTCTGTGCACCATTATGCAAGAGCATAAAAGTTTACTGGAAGCAAATGAACAATGTTTCAACTCTTTAATCAGTCAGATAATCCACAATCTTCCAGAACCACTGATAAATATAGGACCATTTAAGAACAAAGCCTAGGACACCATTTATAAGGATGAAGGGGTACATGATGAGCAGATTCTTACAACTGGTTCATACAAAGGATCAGAAGGAAATGTCTATAACATATTTTAGTTAGTTCACTTATCTAATTTCATCATTGGAAATCCAATTCAAGTTAAATGCATTGACAAATATCTGGTGTTGATTAGAAATAGATAGATGAATCTTATCTAGACAGTGGCTTTTGGATTAAGAGGTAAGAAATTACCACACAGGACACAGGCCAATTAACTGTACTGAATGCAACAGCACATTTTAAGCACATGTTCCACAATTAATCGTGTTAAAAGAAAGTATAAGCACAGAACATTTTCTTTCTTTTTCCCTCATGCAGGTAGTTTACTAGTATTTCCAATAAAAAGGAACATAATAAAATCATTACAAAATATATTGATTTTTTCAGTATTCTCAGAATTCCTTTCTTTCTTTTTCATTCCTTTCTTTCCCCTCCTTGCCTCCCTCCCTCCCTCTCTTCCTCCTTCCTTCCTTCCTTACCACAATTGTTTAAAAAAGAAACAATCAACTAGTCTCATAATTCATATAAGTACCGCGCGCTAACCGATTGCGCCACTGGAGCTCCAGTCTCATAATTCAGACAATGAAAATAAGATTGTTTTTCTAATGATGAAGTTGTCCAGATAATTGCTGAATTATTTGTTTTATTTAATCATGAATTTATTTATAAAATAAACAGTCTATTGCTATTTTTGGTCAGATCTATTATTCTACAAATACTGGTAATAATAAATGTAATAACAACCAAAATAAGTAAGATTTTCATGTAATTTTTTCACTTATTTCTCACTGCAACCTTATGAGAGGAGGTTTATTATCTGCACTCAGCAGATAAAGAATCTAATAATTAGAAAGTATAATATAAGGCACAACTCTAAAGTCACACAACTAGCTTGTAAATAATGGTGTGAATTTATATCCATCTCTGATTCTATTTTTATTTTTTAAATTTTTTCCAGCTTTATTGAGGTATGATTGACACATAAAAATTGTATATTTTTAGATTGTACAATGTAATGTCTGAATTCTTAATTGCTTAACTCTTTTCTCTGCCATATTTCATCAGACCCCAGGCCCTAGTCCTGTGACAGCTTTCCCTGCTGATCTGTTTGAAGATTCAATTCAACAGTTAATTATTGGGTACATTTCTATGTCATGAAAATTATATAAATCAGTCAATCACTGTATCTTTCTATAAGGAGAATGCAATTTAGTGGGGGATATAAGACATACAGCATGTACACAAATATGTTTAACATAAAGCAGAATGAAATGCATGTAGAACAAATTATTGAGACTCATCTAATTTTTTTTTTGCTGAAGTAATAATACAATAGCCATGAAATGAATGTGAGACAGAACCTACCCTTTGCCCATTTGCTGAACATACAAAGGAAAATTCAGAAAATTAGTTTCCTGATTTTTAAAATCCTCAGGTAGTTCAAGGACATAAAACAAACAAACAAACAAACAAAAAAAACAAAAACAAAAAAAACTCATAATGTGAACAAGGGTGAATACTTTGAAGAGAATTCCTTTGAAGAAAATGGTGTTTTAAACCTCATCTTCTCTTTTTAGAAGTGTAATGTGGCCTTGGAAAGAATGCACATCAACAAGACCACTCAGAGCTGTATGTATTCCTGACGTCAGGGGGCCTTGAGAACTGGAGCCAATGATCTAATCTATCCAGAGGATGACAAAGGACTGACTAGCTGCTAGGTATAGAGCCGGGAGAGTATTGCTGCTGCTTTGAGACTGGCCTAGAGCCTGTTCTCCTCAAGTTTGTTGTGACAAAGGAGCATGAGTGGACCATATATGGGCCATTGCAGGAAAGAGGGCTGGGTAGAAACCCTTGAAGGACTGCTCAAGAGGATCAATGGGGATTGTTTAAGGGACTTGAATAGTGTGAGCTTGTGTGAGGGTGAGTTCCAGGGAAATTAGAGGCTGAATGGGGAGTATACAGTCAGGAGAATGAAACACCAATCTGTGAGATCCCACCACAGGGTAAGCTTTCAGTGATCAGAGATTTCCAAAGAACCCACAGAGTACCCCCATGCAACTAGCAGGTTAAATGTAAGCTGCGGAAACCAATTCTAAATTACTTTGGTACCACTCACTTATTCCTGACTTTTATTTTTTCTGGAGGAGTCAGAAACTGTGGTTAGCCCACCTCTTCCTACTCTTCTCAGTTAGCCTACTCTTTTTTCCAAGTCCTCAAACATGTCAGATTTATCTCTGTGTTGAGAGTTTTGCATGATCCTTCTTTTCTGTCTGGTGATAGTCTTTCCTGTGATGGTCACAAGACTCTCTGTAGTAAGTCATTTACGTATTAAGTAGTATCACTTCTGGGAGGCATGCACAAATGACCTCGTAGACCTTATTTAAGGGTTTAGGTTTTATTTAAAGTGGTAAATGAAGCCAAAGGAGGGTAATATGGTTTGATTAAAAATACTTCTTTCCTTCATATTCTACAATTTATACACAGAGACACGGACTTAGCCTGAGCCCTAGCGTCGCCCATAAATATAGAATTCTATATAATATAGATAATTTAGACCCCCAAAATGCAGTAGGGGTGAGGTTCACAAGGAGGAAGGTTAAGAGCCACCCCTCCGGGGAAGCAGAGGGCAGAGGCAGGGCATGAAGGCACCATCTGCCCTGAGAGGGGTGGGGTGTGGGAAGTGGATATAAGTAGTCATCCAGAAGCTGAGGGGCCAGGCGAGTAGGGCCTCTGAGGTCAGTGTTTGTGAGAGAATGGAGTTCACCATTGTCTTGTAGGGGCTGAAGGCACAATGGTGTGTGATGGGGATTCATGAGTCTTAGAAATAGGGTGGGGACGAGGGGTTTGGGGAAAGGGTGACTGTTTATAAGTCTGCTTCTCATGGAGAAGGATTTGTAAAGAAAATTAATGAAGAGAAAAAGCCATAAACAGATTGAAGTTATGCTTTGGACACAGAGCTCACAGAATTTCCTGATAGCTTGAATATAGCTTGAGAAGGAAAGAGGGATTGAGACTCCTAGGTTTTTGGCGTAAACAATGTAGTTATGGGAAAACTCACAGAAGAGAAGTTTAAGTGTGAATCGGTATGATGAGAAGAATACTAAAATGACCCCCATGGCTCTTGCCCTATTGTGTGCATGTCTTGAATAAACTCTTTACCTTGAGTGTGAGCAGGGACCATAAATATGATGGAATGTCACTTCCACAGTAAGATTACAAATCAGTTTACTTTGCATTAACAAAAAGAGAGCTTATTTTCCATAGGCCTAACCTAACCAGATGAAACTTTTAAAGAAAGGTGAAGTGTCAGAGAGATGCTCTTCTACTGGCCTCAAAGAAGTAGCAAACTGAGATACTGAGAGAAGCAAGGGTCACATAACAAAGACCTGAGGGCAGCCTATAGGACCTGAAAGTTGTCCCTATCAGAATGACAGTCACCAAGAGCATGAGACTTCCGTAATACATCCGCAAGGAGTTTAATTTTGTCAACCATCTGTATGAGCTTGGATGAGTACGGAAGCTCCAAACGAGACCACAGCCCCAGCCAACACCTTGAATTCAGCCATACGGTGCCCAGGTTTCTGGCCTATATAGTACAGAAACTGTGAGGTAATAAATGGGTGTGGTTTTAAGTTACTAAGTTTGTTGTGATTTGTTATATGTCAATAGAAAACTAAGGAAGTTGCAAGTAAGCTTTCCATTTTGGGTATATTAGATTTAAAATACCTATTAGACATTCAATAGGAGATGTCAAGCAGGGAGTTAGTTACACCGATCTAGATTTCAGGGGAGAATTACATGGTGGCTTCATGCCTGTGCCAATATTTAAGAGTAAATGGAGAGAAACAGATTTTTTATTCCATGAAGTTGACTGGTGATAAAAAGGAAAAGAAAACAAAGTGTACCAGTCCTCCAGGAACTTAATAGTTTACACTACAGAAACATATTTTTTTAAACTAAGTGTGATAGAAGAATATCCTAGCAAACTGCTTTAATAATAAAAATTTCGAATAGGAGAAAAAGGGGATAATTGCAAATCTTCATTTTAATTCAGCAAATTCTATTCTATTAATATTTTATTATGAAAATAAAAATAGGGACTGGTTTAGTTTTTCTTTTTACTGATTTCTCTCCTTATAATATTAACTAGAGAAATATAGTAATTTTTTTTAACCTTGCCTTTGATTACTTTTCCTTAGGAATTCTTTTAGCCTCTTGTTTACCATGACCTTTTCTAATACTCTAAGAACTCGAGAACTAGTGGACATTTAGAAATCATTTAACAAGCACCTTTATTTTGAATAAAGGTAAACTGAGGAACCCAGAGATTAAGTGATTAGCAAATACCAGTAAAAAAATCCGTGGCTGGAGTCAAAACCTTCTATTACCCAGACCATTGTTCTTCCATGTACCATGCAGTAAATATCTATCATGTAGCATCTCTGCAAATATGACAAATTCATTTCTTTGGGATCTATATAACCTTAAACACAGTTGGATTTACATTGTTTTAATGTCTTCATTTGATAAATAGCAATAAATATAGCTTTTTAACATTGTACACATAATTGTCAGGAGCACTAAAATGCATTTGGGCCCTCTTAAAAATATTAGGAGGAAGCTTCTGAGGTGAAAATATTCACATGGAATTTGTACTTGTGCCTTAGAAGGGCCCTGAGTCCCTGCAGACCCTCAGTGCTGGTTATTTATGCTGGTTCCTTCTATTCCGTTCGTCCTGATAATTAATAATGGTGAAATACTTTAAAAAATTTGGTGCATTTACAAATTATTTTCTTACTCTTTTTGGGCATGGCAGTGAGAAATAAAAAAAGACTAGAACTCTTGATAACTGGAAGAAAAATGACCTCAGCCACTCTCTGGTGACAGTATAGTCTTTGGTATTGTGGTATTTTTTCCCATGTGAAAACCTTATTGAATAGCCTTGAGTCTAATTGTTTTTTGGACAGAAATAGGAGGTAGGTGGTTGCCAGTCACTTGATTATGGTATCTTGACTTCAACTACAGCCATTTAGAGAATGAACACAGCAGTGCACAAAGAGATTTTCATGGTAGCCTCTGGTTATTACATACGTGCAGATTGTGAGTTTCCGAAAGTTTAACAGGTCTTTGCCTTTACATGGATTATAATCTAAAAAGAGAGATTAGATTCTTTTTAGTATTTTAACATGGTACCAAAAAGTGAGCAGGGAAAATACGACATTTGCAACTATACTAGGGATGCCAAAACACATTTTAAGAGTGTTATCTATGGATTATTTTTCGAAGTTGAATCAAATTACGGTAGCAATGTGTAGTATGACGTTCGCTCAAAAGAGGACCTTAATCAAATGAATGGTAGCATCACCATGCGACAGGCAGGACCGTCAAAGAAAATGGCAGAAACACAATTGCCATTTGAGGAGTGCAAGACGATTTTGAAGTGGTATTTAAGATTCGAGAATGTTGTTTGATTTTCCCCCACATTCTCCTGACTTAACACCCCTTTACTTCTCCCTATGGGGGACCTTGAAGGATGTGGTGCACCGTAGAGAACTGGGTACACTGGCGGTACTTCGGGAAAAAACTGAAACGACATATGTAGTGATACAGTGGACACTGATCAACGTTGCTCAAGCAGTAGTTCACCATAATCCGAAGTGTCTGGACACCAATGGTAACCACTTTGAGCACCTGTCGTAATTGCAGAAGTCAAATGTGACTTGTATTCATCTTTCGTTATTGGTATATATTGAGTATTATAATTTTAATACAGTATTTTCCTTTCTTAAAATGTGTACACATGTTTTTGGCACCCTCTATTTGTAAAGTGGGTCAGTCTGGAGATCAGATTTTTCATCCTTGTTAGAAACCAAATAGGGTATTTTGAACATTTTTATTCCTAGATGAATAGACATGAATCTTAATTAAGTTTCTCCATTGCATAGTTTCAGGTTTTGTTTTACAGCCACTGCTCCTAATTAGTAGGTATGTAAAGAGAAAAATAAGGCTTAGAGTCTACTAGGCCCCTTTCATTTGTTTGTGTGGAATTGGTTCTTGTTCTTTTGCTGGAACTCAGTATTACCAAACTGGTGTTTTACTTGGCTTGGTAGCATTTTTATTTAAATAAATGCAGAAATTTAGGAAACATAAAAAACAAGGTTCACTGTATTTTATATAGTTCAGTGAAAAAAACCTTAAGTATCTAGCCATATATGTTTATAAAAACTAAATTGTTCTTTATGTAGTCAAGTCAGCAAAATAATACTGACAAATTATTTTCCTGAGCTTTTATTTTAATACCTTTTTAAAGTACAAAAGTAAAGAAATTACAAGATTTTAAGGAAATACTTCATATAACTGATCTTCAGTAATCCATATACTATAAAATATGTGCAAAAAATGAACAGTTTATAGTTATTAAAGCAATTCAAATATAAACAGATTATTTCTTAAAAATGAGAATTGCATACTTTATTTCTTAATCTTGAAAAGGATAAGTGAAAGATACTGGACTTCATAAAAAAGTATGCTCAAATGTGGCACAATTAGCATAATAGATACTATGACTATTTGATGTATAAAATACTGTGCATGTATTTATCAAAGAAGAAGTTACTCTCTTTGAGTACATATCTTTGATATAGGTTCTTTCTTTTCTTTTCCAACCACATGTGTATTATATTGTGAAGTGTGATAGAATATTTAAAACACACACTTTGGAGTATGAAGTACCTGAATTTGAAATTTAGGTACACCACTTACCAGCTGTGTGACCATATAAAGGGGAATAATAATGCTGCTTATGTTATTGTGTGATTGTGGATAGTTTGTTTCCATTCTAAATATTGTAGGGAGTTCTCTGGTGGTGTAGCAGTTAGGTTTTGGTGCTGTCAACGCTACAACCTGGGTTCGATTCCCAGCCAGGGAACTACCCACATTAAAAAAAAAAATTAAATATTGTAAAGCTTCTTTTTTCTCATTTTAGGAAACAAGGATGATAGATGGAATAAAGTGACATGCATGTCAACCACGACATGGTTATATATAAGCTCACCTTCTTAGAATAATATTTTAGTTTAAAATGTAATGACAAAATTTTTTATTTTTTACAATTTTAGATTTACAGAATTATTACAAAGATAGCACAGAATGTTCCTGTATACCCTATACCTAATTTTTCCTATTATTAATATCTTATATCAGTATGTTACATTTATCATTATTCATTAATCAATACTGATACACTAGTATTAACTAAATTTATACTTTATTCAGGTTTTGTCAGTTTTCTCCTAACACCCTTTTTTTTCTGACCCAGGATCTTATCTAGGATATCACATTACATTTAATTGTCATGTCTCCTTAGGCTTCTCTTGATTGTGACAGTTTCTCAGACTTTATTTTTGATGACTTTGACAGTTGCATGGAATATTGGTATTTTATAGAATGGAATTGTTCTGATGTTTTTCTCATGTTTACACTGGAGTAGTGTTTATTTGAGAAATCCACAAAGGTAAAGTGCCATTCTTGCTACATCATATTAAGGCTACATAGTATCAATATGATTTATCCCTGTTGATGTTGGCCTTGACTACCTGGCTTGAGCTAGTGTGTGTCAGGTTTCTCTACTCTGCAGTTACTCCTTTTATTTTTTTCTCCTTTCAATGCTCTCCACATTGGAAGCAGTCACTGCGCACAGCCCATAAATAGGAATGGGGAGTTATATGCCTCTCCATGAGAGTGAATTATATAAAAATAATAAAAAATATATAACATGATACTATATTTTATTATTTATCTGTAATATATATAATATAATTATATATTGGTGTTACATATAAATTATTCGATATGGGAGATTTTTTTTCTTCTCCTTCGCTTATTTGTTTGTTTATTCATATCAACATGGACTCATGGGTTCTCATTTTACTTTGGATTATAATCCAATATCATTTAGTTTTATTGCTCAAATTTTCCCAGGATTTTTCCATTGGGAGCTCTTCATTTGGCTCCTGTATCACTAAGTCATGCTACCCATCATTGTGAGGTTCTGTTTTTTTAAACATGTTCTTTTTACACTACAAGGTGCTCCAGACTCATCTTATATATTTCCTGTCCCAATCCTAGAAATCAGCCATTTCTCTAAGAATACCAGGTACCCTTTTTTTTTAAATTCATTTTTATTGATAGACTTTTTGGGGTGATATCTGTTAGCAAGATTTACATAGGTTTCGGGCATACAATTCCACAGTGCATTGTCAACTTGTTGTGTAATAATTTCACCACCTGTTGTGACTTCTCTTTCCATCACCCTATATCTAGCTTCCCCTCCCTCCTCTCCCATCTCCTCCCCTTTCTCCCCTCCCTATCCCACTCATCCCCAAATAACATTAAACTATTGATTGTGTCCATGGGTTATTTGTTTGTTTGTTCATTTCTTTTTTCTTTGTTGCTTAACAGTTTTTATATTCCGCATATAAGTGATGTCATGCAGTTCTTTGTTTTTTAAGAATGGTATTAGAAACCAAGATATGGGCACTAAGAGTACTCATTGCCACTGGGGTATCATTGCTTATGCTTGTATAGTCACATATCTATAAATCTATATGTAACCATATGTATCATTGTTAAGCAAAACATGAGTTCATATTACTATCTCCAAGTCTAATCCAATATTACATGGATTACTGTAGTCTCTCCTTGCTTATCTACATTTTTCCACTTTAACAGGAAGACATTTGGTGCCTATTATCTGCCACACATTTATTTAATTGTTCAATTGAAGAATACATGTATTGTGCTTTTAGAGTTGCTAATTCGTGCCCTTATGAGGAACAACTTTTATCAAGTAGCATACAGTGCTTATGTATAGATTTTTTTGTTGTTGTCTTTAAATATGTCTTCAATCTTTCTAAACTCTTAGGTCAGTACTTTTTTTTCTTATCTTTTTCAGTGAAGTTAGTTTATGCATTTGTAATACATTTAGTTTTTTTTTTATAACATTCTGCATTCCATCCTGGGATTCCTAGATTCTCTAAATCATTTAAAAAATTTGTTTACATTAAGGTTTATTATTTTTGCTATGGAATTTGCCCATTTTATATGTACTATTCAATGGTTATTCATATACAGAGTTTTCCAACCATCAGGACTTCTACATTTCAATGTGGCAGCAGTGGGAAAAATGGCAAAGTTCCTCTGGGTTGGAAGAATATGTGATTCTTTATCTTGATCTCTATATACCCAATTTCAACTTAATGAAAAGGCATTTAGGCATGCCGAATTTTATGTTTTAGTGCCTCCTAGGTTACTCATTTTTGATGAACAGCTCACATCACATGGTTATTTATTCTATGGCCAGTCATTTAATCTTGTTATGTTTTAATAATAAACCAGGAACTGTTTCTTAAATGAAGAATAGTTATTTGCTAAAGAAGAAGATTCCTTCAAAGCCCTTCAGACTGAGTTATGAGTTGTATTTTTTAACGTGAATTGCTATAGGCTCCAATCAGCCATAGACATTTTTGTGCATCACTTTATCTGCCTCATTGTAAGGGTCATTTGGGAGAGCCCTGTGTTCTGCATCTTGAACAGCTGCAAAGAATGCACCCAAGATAGTGTATAATGCCTCCTAAAAAAAACAAAACAACCTCTCATATAGTTTATCTCTTTACATTAGGATGTCTACAGTGCAGAAACCTGTGACTCAGAGGAGTAATAGATTCTTGGATCAGTTTTGGAGAAGATGATGGTAGGATGTGACTTATCCAAAGATGTGATAAATGCACAGCAGTATTAGCCAAGGCTGCAGTGAAGTTAGATGAAATGTTGTTTTTGAGGAGGTCAAGAAGTTCAGGAAGTCCCTGGGAAGAGACTACTAGACATATGTCTCTGGAAGAAGAGAAAAATATCCTTATTTTTCAAATTGCACTCTGGATACTTTTCCCAGAGACTGTTATTTAAGGTGAAGTTCAAAACTAAAGATGAGTAGGGACCTTACCCTTGATTCCAGAGATTGCATGGAATATTAAAAAAAAAAATGTGTTTGTTTACAAACATGAGAAATAATTTGGTAAGTTGTTTCTATACCATCATGCAAATATTCCTCAAAAATAAATCCTCTTCTTTATGTTAGAGTTGTAATTGCAAATATTATTTTATAGCAATTGATTTTATGGGTCTCTATTTGCAAATCATATCCATTGTTTTAGGTTAAAATCTGAACTTTATGCTTTTTGTAACTGATAAAAACAAGGGGTCCCCAAACTCCAATGTTTATGAAGAAAATGAAGTAATCTACAAAGTTTATTGTAGATCCTGTTGTGGAGAACCAAATGTGGCTACCTAGAAACATATGGAGAACGTAGTAAGGAATCAAGTAACAAAGCCATAATGGCCTTTAATATATGACCTATCTGATTTCAGGTAAAAATGTAGACTAATTTAGCCAGGCTGATTTTTTTGTCTGGTTAAAAAAACAAACAAACAAAAGAACATTTTAGCCAGAGCAAAGATGAGCGAGTAATCAAATCACTTTTTTTCATGTTGAAAATTTATTCATGTTCTGGTGAGCTTGTTAAATGAATGCATGATATGCTAACACTTCTGTGCATTTTAAAAGGGTCTTTTTGTTTTGTCTCTAATAATGAGAATTCCAGGAATGTCCCTAAGGGAAGATATATTTGGCAGGTGGGGCCTCTTGGTATTTCTCAGATCATACCACCTACTCATATGGCCTGTCTTGTGTGTCACTGGAATCTGGGGTATATTTTCCCTGGTGTAACTCTGGAGTTAAGAGGGGAAAAAAAAATCACTTAACGTTGAAGCCTGCTCTCTTAAGATTACTTTTCCCTCATAATTTGAGAGAGGCTCTATTTGTTATCTTTCAAACAACAATATGGCCCAACTTACAATGGTTTTACTTATGATTTTGCGACTTTACGATAGTGTGAAAGCAATATGTGTTTTATTCAGTAGAAACTGGCAAGGCGAAGCTATAATATTCAGTAGTTAGGTATATTAAATGCATTTTCAACTTACATACAATATTTTCAACATAGGAAGGCTTTATTGGGATGTAATAAGTGTCACTTGATGAGCATATAAACCTATTTAGGAGGAAGTTGAGGTGAACATAAAGACCAAGAATACAACTCAGTGGTTATACTACTACATTTTAAATTAGTCTAGTACTTCCATAGGATTTTTTTTCAGTGTGTCTTGTTTAAAATGATAATAATACTATGATGAATTTTGTGTGTCAACTTGACTGGGCTATGGGATGCTCAGAAATTTGGTCAAACATTGCTCAGGGTGTTTCTGTGAGAGTATTATTGGATGAGATAACATTTAAATTGGTGGGCTTTAAGTAAAGCAGATTGCCCTCCATGTGAGTAGGTCATATCCAATCAGCTGAAGGCCTGACTAGAACAAAAAGACTGTCCTCCCTTGAGCAAGAAAGAATTCTACAGCAGATGACCTTTAGACTTGAAGTATAGTATATGTAATATATGTTATATATAACTTATCTTGATGTATCACTTCACATTTAACTTGATAATAATTTATCAAGTGACATCCTATAGAGTATCTCATTTAATCTCCACAAAATTTCTACAGGAGATACAAAATATATTATCAATATCTCGTTTTTACAAATTAAAAAAAGTGTTGAAGAGGTCATCTGAGTTTTTCAAAACTCTACAGCCAGTAAGTAAAGGAGACTAGACTTGAACTTAGGACTTTAGACTTCTAGTGTGGTTTTGATTCCACTAGAATAGCTGTTTAACTGGAGAGCTTTTAATAACCCTGATGCTCAGGCTGTACTTCATATGAATTCAATGAGAATGCAATGGTGGGTGTCAGACATCAGTACTTTTCAAAGATTCCTCAGATGATTTCAATATTGAACAAAGATTTGCAATTACTATTTGTTTTAATCCTGATTTATCCTGACAATTATTTATTCCTTTTTAGAATGTTTCTAAAGCACCATTAACACATATTCTCACTGATATCTTACTATGAATTTTATTTACAGAAGTAATGAATGTTATCTCTAATCATAGAAATATAAAATTGAGTATAATTAGTAGGTTTTTCTCAGTGAAATCTCATTAGAAATATGTTTTTTAAAATGGCATTTATAAGATCTATGAGACCAATAATAAAATTCTTGCCTTCCTAATTATGGTCAACCTAGTTATCAAGAAAAATAAAAACAAAAATGCAATTCCTGAAAGAGCTTTGTCTTTCTAACCCGCAACTCCTGTTTATTTATTTTTTGGTGGGCCGCTGCTTTCAAAGTTAGCTACTTATCTCATTTTATTATTATCATCTTGACTCCTTTTCTGTTTTTTTCAAAGGAAATTTTACTAATAAGATTAAAGGAAAACAAGCAACTTTTGCTATCAGTGGATATGGGAGGAGGTCGTAGATATCAAATATGCCGCTCTGTACTGTTTGTAAATCAGGAGTCCAGGAATCCAGGTTTAATTTGGCAGGCTTTTCTGTGCCCAGTAGGCCAAGAGAATCCAATTCAGAATACTCCAGGAAATCTGTCCACACTGGAACCAGAGACTAGCATGATAATGCTTTTGAGGTAGTCCAAGTGGAAAGTTCAGTCAAATGCCCAGGTTGCCCATCAGGTACAGGTTTGTTATCAACAACTAACTTCAAAGCTTCTGGCTCTAGTCAAAGGGGTAAGTGTGTTTAAAAAAACAACAGGAAAAAAACCTTCTTAATGGCTCTGGGTAGGTGGACCTTCTGAAAGAGCCAGAAGCCGGTAGCTAGGAGGATAGGATTTTGTCGGTGCAACTAGAGCAGGTTAGTATCTTACAAATAGTCAGCCAGCGAGTAATTTCTTAGAGCGCATTTGAGTCCTTACTCATTTCTGGTGGGTTCTTCAGAGTAATTAGCCACTAAAGGTCTAAAAAGTAAGGAAATAGCAGTGAGAACTCCCAGATGGCTTATAAAAAATACCTCCCTGATGTGTAAACTCAAAGAGGTTAGGGGAGAAGGGGCAATTTTTTTTCTTTTATTCTTTTTTCCTCAAGTAAATTTGAGTGAGTTAGTTTCATTCTTTTATGTACAACCAATAACATTTCAGCATTAAGAAAAATACACCTGTGTCAGTAGCGGTTATTGCCCAGCAAATTTGATATATGAAAATTTACTATGCTAGAACACTTACATAATACTGTTCTCAGAGTGTATGTTAGGATGACCTGTAAGGGCAAATTGCCTTTTAGTAGAGGTACTACTAAATTCTTTTTATTGTGATCCAAAATAAATTGGTTTTATACTGTATTCTGCTCTCAGGTGACTATGGATTATAGAGTTGGCACTGGATTCAGATCACAAATATGTTCCCTTCTTGCCTCTGCTATTAACTAATTGTGCACTTTAAATTCTCTATGTCTCCATTTCCTCATCTATTTATAAATAGACATGAACATACTTTCTCTGCCATACTACCATAGGTTAATGAAAGGGTAAAAAATGAAAGTTTGCTGCCAAAAATGAAGTCTGCAGCATTATTTTTCATGTAAATCTTTCTAAAAGTCCACTTTCACTTCTAAGAATGTAGAAATATTCACCCATTGTGTGCTATGCTTTTGAAACAGTTGTGTGCATACTTTAGGAAATACATTATGGCATGGTATAATGCCATAGGATAAGCCTCAGCATACTTTTTACACAGTGTTATTGCATGAACATTTAGGCAAAAATTTCATACTTTGATAAGTAATAAATATGTCTTCTATTAATTATCAGCATGCATATTTCTCTGGAATCTTAGAGATAACTAATAAGACTTCAAAGCAATTTTAGCTAAAGGCAGGTAGCTTCAACTATACTTCCAGAACCCAGAGGCACATATATTTATGTTCCAGGGACAGTAAGGCAGAACACTTGAGCCCTAATACTAAATCAAATTCAAACTCTTCCATTTGGTATATGAGACTTTCCATAACATTGGATCTAATTTTCTATTGGAAGAAGAAGAATTATCTTGGGCCACACATAAGATACACTAACACTAGTGATAACTAATGAGCTAAAAAGCAAAAAAACAAGAAACAACAGGTTGCAAAAAAACCTCATAGTGTTTTAAGACAGTTTACAAATTTGTACTGGGCCACATAATAAGCCATCCTGGGCCACATGCAGTTTGTGAGCCGTGGGTTGGACAAACTCTTCTTAGGTACTTAGAAAAGGGACCTAGGTCCCTTTATTGTGTGTGTGTGTGTGTGTGTGTGTGTGTGTATGAGATAGATAGAGAGAGAGAGAGAGAGAGAGGGAGAGAGAGAGAAGATTTAAATGACACCTATTGTGATTGAATGTGGGGGTGGGCAGGTTTTGGGATCTCTCTTCTTTGCAAGCCATGGTATTTTACACTGAAGCACCATATCCAAGGGACCTGCTGTTGGCACTGATCTCAGCACCACCTACTTTTGTGTGGGTGTCTTTAAGCATAAAAAAGTGTAAATACCAGGGAACTATCCCCCCCAAAAGTGTAAATAATTGCCAATGATCAGGCAAACCAAACCACCCCAAGTTGTGTTGCCTTTACTGATACCCAACAGCTGATCACTGATACCACAAAGAGTCAAGTTGCAATGAACCCCACCAACAAAGCTTTTGATGCCAAACAACTGATTGGATGATTGTTCAGTCCAATGTGAAGTATTGGCTTTTCATGGTGGTGAATGACACTGACAGGCTCTAGGTCCAAGGGAGCGACAAAAAGTTTCTATCCAGTGTGGGGATAGTTGACACAAGGAATGAGACTCAAAACTCCAAGAGTAGAGAGAAGATGGAGAGGAGCACTTGAAGGAGAAAATTCCCTGAGGTTTCTGCAGTTCCCAGCTTCTATTATCCAAGAACAATGGAATAATAGAAGTGTAGGAGTGAGTTTTGTTTTTAATCATTTACATCTTGTTTTGTACCCCCAGGGAAAAACTTGCCTTGGGACCTGAGTTCTAGCACCCAGTTGCTGGGACTGTTTGCAGTCTGGTGCCAATCCTAATCACATCACCAAACCTCAAAGCTTTGGGCTCGGGGCTCTTGGATGCTTATTCTAACCCTATACTACAATCTAGAAGTGTCATCCACAGTTTTAACAAAGATGAAGAAAATTTCAGAATCCTACATTGGAAAGACTGTTACTAAAGCTATCGTCACAGTACGTGCTTACTTCATTGACTCACTGTCAGGCTACCAGAGATGCTGGAACTATTGATAGTCTCGGTGTACTTAGAATCATCAGTGAGCCAACTGCTGCTGCTCTTGCTCGTGACTAGACAAAAAGGTAGGAGCTGAAAGAAATATGCCAATCTTTGACTTGGGAGGTACCACTTTCGAGTTATCAATTGTCACAATTGAAGATGGACTCTTTCATTACCATCTATAGCTGCATGGAGACTCTGACAACGGAATGGTCAGCATTTCATTGCAGAGTTAAAGAGCAAGCATAAGAAGGGCGAGGAGAATGAGGGAGCTCTCCATCGCCTTTGCGTTGCCTATGAACATGCTAAGTACACTCTTTCTTCCAGCTCCCAGACCAGTATTGACTTTTACTCGCTCTATTAAGGAATCAACTTCTATACCTTCATTGCTTGTACTTGACTTAAAGAATTGAATGCTGACCTTTTCCATGGCACCCTAAACCCTGTAGAAAAAGCCCTTTGGGATGCCAAGCTTGATAATTCCCGAATCCATAATATTGTCCATATCCCCAAGATTCTGAAACTCCTACAGAACTTCTTCAAGGGAAAAGAGTTGACCAAGAACATCAACCCTGATGAGGCAGTAGCTTATGGTGTAGCTGTCTGGGCAGCCATGCTACCTGGAGACAAATCTGAAAATGTTCAAGATTTACTGCTGTGGGATGTCATTCCTCTGTCCATTGACACAGAAACTGCTGCTGGAGTCGTGACTGTTCTTATCAAGCACAATACTACCCAGCAGACACAGACGTTCACTACCTACTCTGACAGCCAGCCTCCTGTACTCATTCAGGTTTACAAAGGTGAGCAGGCCATGACCAAGGGTCACAACTTGCTTGGCAAGTTTGCAGTCACAGCATACCTCCTGCACTTCATGTTCCTCAGATTGAAGTCACTTTTCATACTGATGCCAATGACATCCTCAAAGTCTCTGCTGGGGGTAAGAGTACAGGAAAAGAGAACAAGATTGCCAACACTAATGATGGGTCATCTAAACAAGAAAGACATTGAGCACATGGTCTAGGAAGCTGAGAAGTACAAAGCTGAAGATGAGAAGCAGCAGGACAAGTTTTCCTTGAATTCACTTGAATCCTACATATTCAATATGAAAGCAGTGGTTGAAGATGAAAAACTTCAAGGCAAGATCAGTGATGAGGACAAACAGAAGATCCTTGCCAAGGGCAATAAATCATCAACTAGCTTGATAAGCATCAGACTGCAGAGAAGAAAGAATCTGAACATCAGAAAAAGCTGGAAAAAGTCTGCAACCTCTTCATTACCAAGCTGTACCAGAGTGCAGGTGACATGCCAGAAGGATGCCCAGAGGCTCTCCTGGTGGTGGATCCCCCCCTCTGGTGGTATCTCTCCTGAACCCATCATCCTTAATCACAGATTTAGCATTGTTCCACACAAAATATGGAATGACCCAAATTCCTTGCAAATTCCATGGCACTTTCAAAGCTAAGCTGCTATATAGCAAATAACTGGGCATTCTTGATACTTGAATGTGGAATGTGTGCACAGGGAAAAAAAATAACAATGCACTTTATAAGCACTGTATTGTAAAATGGAAAATGTGATGTCTTAGTGCTATTCAAAATTGGTACCATAAAAATAAAAATAAATAAATAAATAAATAAATAAATAAATAAATAAATAAATGCGTGACACCAATTACTCAGATCCTCCATGCTGCTACCACTGGCACAAGTTTTAAAGTTTAGACATGGTCACTATATGTGTCTTTTGTATTTACTCTTGGTCAATCCAGCTAGCAGTTTATCAATTTTATTGATAATTTTAAAGAAAACTGTTAATGATTCAATTGATTTTCTTTATTGTTTTTCTGTTTTCAATTTTATTTATTTTCGCTTTAATCTTAATTTTTATTCCTCTTGTATGCTTCACATTTACTTTGCTTTACTTTTTCTAGTTTCTTTTTAATTTGGATTCCTGGATCATTGATTTAAAGACTTATTTTCCTTTCTATAACACTGTAAGCATTTAGAGCTATACATTTTTTAAAATCTAAACACTGATATAGCTGCATCTCCAAATATAAAATTTTTTGTTTAATTTTCATTCAGTTAAAAACATAATTCCCTATTTTCTTTCCTATTAGCTCATTGTTTAGACTTCCTCGAAAAATTAGTGTTTTTCACAGCATTTAAAATATACACTTTTTTATCTTATTAAATCTATCGGGGTGACATTCATGAGCAAAACTATATAGGTTTCAAGTGTATAATTCTATAATACATAATTTATGTATTGAATATTGTGTTCACAACCCAAAGTCAGCTTCCCCAATGACTATATTCCACCCACCTGTACTGTGATCTCAAAACCTGTGAGTTGACATTGGTACAATACTCTTAACTAGAATATAGATCTGATCCAGATTTCACCAGTTTTTACATATATTCATATATGCATGTAGTTCTATGTAATTTTAGTTTATGTATAGATTCAAGTAACTACAAAAATAAAGAAATTTTTCATCATCACATTGGCACTGCCTTGTGCTGACCATTATAGTCACCATCACTATTATTTGGCAACCACGAATCTGTTTCCTGCTCTACAAGTTTATCATTTTCAAGACAGCCTATTTTGCCATTTCAAAACTGCTGCATATATAGGATAATATGGTATGTAACCTCTTGATACAGGTTTCCTTCTTTGTGCTCTTGAGATTTATGCAAGTTGTTTCATGTGTAACTATTTTGTTTCTTTATATTTCTGAATAACGTTCCATTGTATGAACATACCACAGTTGGTTTAACCATTCACTCATTGAAGGATATTTTTTAACCAGTTTTTGCTTATTATCAATAAAGCTGCTATGGACATTTATGTATAAGACTTTATGTGAAAATAAGTCTTCACTTCTCTGGGATAAATGTGCAGGAGAACAATTGTTGGGTCATATAATATGTATATATAGTTTGATCAGAAAATACCAAGCTGTTTTTCAGAGTGGCTATAGTAGCAATGTATAAGTATTTGAGGTCTAGTTTTGTTGTATCCTTAATAACATTTGTCATTGTCACTGTTTTTTAATCTTAACTGTTTTAGAGGGTATATAATGATATTCCACTGTGGTTTAATTTTTATTTCCCTAATAACTATTTTGAACATCTTTGTATGTGCTTTTTGCCAACTATGTATTTTCTTTGGTGAAAGATTTGTTGATGTCTTCTGCCCATTTACTAAATGAATCCTTTCTATCTTTCTTACTGCTGTTGTAAAAGGTATTTTACATACACTAGCTATGTGGTTTGCAAATACGTTCTTCCAGTTTGTAACCTGCCTCATACACTTAGCAGAGACTTTTGCAGAGAAAAAACTTTAGTTCTAATGAACTCCTATTTGTTGATTTAGTAACCGTGTTTTTGCTATCATGTCTAAGAACACTTTGCCTAGCCTTAGTTCTCAATTGTTTTCATTATTTTCTTCTAAAATTTTATAATTTTACATTATTCAATTAAATCTGTCATACATTTGACTTACATTTTATGTAAGATGTGAGTTTAATGCCAGGGTTTTGTCTGTTTGTTTGTTTTGACTAAATGATGTACCATCATTTGTTGAAACAGTCCCATTTAAAGCTGTTGGGATGTTAATTGTTTAATAGCTAAAAGAATGCTATTTGCTTATAACATTCAAAAAGTCTAAGAAGCTATTAGTGACCACCTTTTAAAATTAATTTTGGAAAAGGAACAATGACTTTTGACACTCTTGAAAGGAATGCAAATTAAAACTATAATAAGATACAAACTCCTCCATTATTTATTTATTCTTTTATGTTCTTCCTTTCTTTATGTGAATGTGAGTTTCTTCTTTATGCCAGTTTCCTTTATTCTAATTAACTTGTAACATTTATTGTGAGGCAGATCTGGCCACAGATTTCCTCAATTTTTATTAGTATTCAAAATGAACTAACACAGTAATATGAAAAAATGGATCTCTCAATATACATTCTAACTCTAAGATAAGCCTCTTTCCTTCTTTTTTCTTTTCATTTTTTTTATTCATGTTATATGTTTGTACATATTCACAGACATAAAAATTTGGTTATCCATAGTAAAATAAAAAAGTGTTTTTAATAATTTTAGGAGTAATCATTTGAAAACACTGAGCACTCTTAAACTGAAACAGAAACTCACTGATGGATTCACAAGCTCTGAGCTCCAGCATTGGGGCAACAGCTCAAAAGGCACCAGGGACAAACAGGGAGGAACTGAGTTGTCTGGCTTCGGGGCAAGGGCTGGAGGCGCAGTGTTTTCCCAGACAGAAGTGCTGGCAGAAGCCATTTTTTCTTGTTGTGCTCTCCCTGCTCCCAGTGTGCAAACAGGAGGCTGCCTTGTCTGAGTCTCCATTAACCTGAATGACGCTGCTTGCCCTGCCCTGGTGATTTTCTGAAACCCCTGCCCCACCCAACTTGGAGGCCCATCCAAACCACTTCCCATGGCTTTTCTATGCAAATGGCCTGTCTTGGCTCATGCTGTGGACTTTCCTAAAACCTCTCAAAGGTTCACAAATCCCGGACAAGCAGCACATGGACTCCACATGTCCCGTACCCCTTGCTAAGCAATCCAAAACCTGGCACTAGTGGCAGCTGGCCTTGGTTTGTGTCTTGGCTTCTCAAGGTACCTCCAAGCCGAGCACGGGTGGAAGACATTTGTAGATGGCTTTGTGGTCATGCCAGGTGGCTCTGGGCAGGGCAAAGGCAATGGCTGAACTTGGCCTGTGGCAGGGGTCCTCCTAGGAGGCACTCCCAGTGGCCAGTTTTTTATCTCACCAGAGCACGACCAGGCTACCTTTGAAGATGACACACCCAAAGGATAGACTGGGCAGACGCCAGAGCCCTGGTAAAGTAAATCCTGCTCTGTAGGATCAGCCCCTTTCCAAAAGCTCCTCCCCTGTAGTCAAGGCCAGTCCTCACAGCCAATCTGCCTGATGGCCAATCCCTCCCAATAATGTGCAAATAGCACCCAAGGCTCAACTACAACAGAAGGGCAAACATAGCCCTCACGAAGGACACACCTGGAGCATATGGCTTAAGTGACCAAAGAGACTGCCACTGGACTCCACAGGATACCTACTACACAAGGCCACTTTACCAAGACTGGGAAGCATACCAGCCCTACCTAATATATAGAAACAAACACAGGGTGGAGACAGCCAAAATGGGAAGACAAAGAAGCGTGTCCTAAATAAAAGAACAGAACAAAGCTCCAGGAAAAGAACTAAAAAAAATGGAAACAGGTATTCTACCAGACACAGAGTTAAAAACATTGCATGTAAAGATGATCAGTGATGTCAAGAAGTTCATTGAAGAGATAGGAAACATAAAAATGGAGATAGAAAACAAACCAAAAAAAAAAAAACCCCACTAGGAATGAAGAACACAATAACTGAAATAAAGAATACATTAGAGGGAATCAACAGTGGATTAGATGAAGCAGATGTTTGAATAAGCAATTTGGAAGATAAGGTGCCAGAAAATACCCAATCAGAACAGAAAAAAAAAAAAGATTCCCAAATTCTGAGGATAGTTTAAGGGATCTCTCAGACAATATTAAGCATAACATTTGCATCACAGTGATACCAGAACTGAAGAAGAGAGAACAAGAAATTGAAAACATATTTGAAGAAATAATGATAGAAAACTTTCCTAACCTGGTGAAGGAAATAGACATACAAGTCCAGGAAGCACAGAGCCTCAAACAAGATAAACCTAAAGAGGCCCACACCAAGACATATAATAAAATGGGAAAGGTTAAAGATAAAGAGAGAATCTTAAAAGCAACAAGAAAAAGTCAGTTACATATAGGAGAACTCCCATAAAACTGTCAGCTGATTTCTTAACAGAAACTTTGCAGGCCAGAAGGGATTGTTATGAAATATTCTAAGATGAAAAATAAGACCCTACAATCAAGATTACTCTACCCAGGAAAGCTGTCATTTAAAATTGAAGGAGAGATAAAGAGCTTCCCAGACAAGTAAAAGCTACAGGAGTTCAATACCACCAAGGAGCATTACAGGAAATGTTAAAGAGATTTATTTAATGTGAAGAAGAAATGATAAAAAATATGAGTAATAAAATGGCAATAAGTATCAACAATTTCTTTCAACATAAATGGATTAAATGCTCTAATCAAATAACATAAGGTGGCTGAATGGATAAGAAAATAAGACCCTTACATATGCTTCTTATAAGAGACTCATTTTAGATCAAAAGACAAACAGACTGAAAGTAAATGAATGAAAAAGGTATTTCATGAAAATTAAAAAAAAAAAAAGCTGGGGTAACAATACTTATACCAAGCAAAATAGACTTTAAAACAAAGAGTATAACAAGAGACAAAGAAGGACCCATTAATTTATTTTCGGTTATTTATCTGAAGAAATCTAAAACATTACTTCAAAGGGACATGTGCACCCGTATATTCATTGCAGCATTGTTTACAATGACAAAAATACGGAGGCAAACTTGTTGTCTATCAGTGGATGGATTATAAGGAGAGATGCATGGCTATGATGGAGTATTACTTAGCCATGAAAAATGAATTCTTGTCTTCTGCAGCAACATACATGGAACTAGTGGGTATTGTGCTGAGTGGAGTAAGTCAGGCAGAGAAATACAAATGCCACATGATTTCATTTCTATGTGAACTCTACAGAACAAAATAATCAAACAAAATAGAAACAGACTCAAAATTACAGAGAACATTTTGATGTTTGCCAGATGGGAGGGTGGTTCAAGGGTGACTGAAAAAGGGGACGAGATTAAAAAATTCAAGTTGGTTGTTACAAAGTAGTCATGAGGATGTTGTTATTAGCATAAGGAATATAGTCAATAATACCATAATAAATATGTGTGGTGTCAGATGGGTACTAGATTTATCAGGGTGGTAGATGGGAGGAGTTGGCAGGCAGGGTGGAAAGGTGAATGGATTAAGAAGTATGCAAATTGGCAGTTACAAAACAAAAGTAAAGTGTAGGGAAGAATACAGTCAATAATATGGTAAAAAACTATGTATAGTGCTAGGTAGATACTAGATTAGTCAGGGGGACCATTTCATAAATTATGTAAATGTCTAACCACTGTGCTATACACCTGAAATTAATATAAAATAGCATTGAATGTCAACTGTAATTGAAAATTTTAAAAATGTGAAAAAGTGAAGGAAAATAAGACGTTCAAATTCCCAGATATAAAACAAGTAAGTCGTGGGGATGTAATGTACAGCATAGGGAATCTAGTCAATAATATTGTGATAGTGTGATAGGGTGTCAGATGGTTGCTGGACTTATGATTGTGATCATTTCTTTAAGAATATAAGTGTTGAATAACCATGGTGTACACCTGACACTAATAAGTTATTTTATGTTAGCTACATTTTAATAAATTAAAAAAATATATTGGTGAATGAATGAATAGACAATAATATTCCCTAATACAGTTTACTACTACACTTGTGAAGTACTCTGCAATTTTCTAGGAATATTGTGTTTGTTTCCCCTGAGGCCAGTGATACACCGAAGTATTATATTAAATATATTGACACTGTTTTATATAATTTTAATTAGAATGACTTGAGTTACTCCATACCCATTCAGCATATGTTGGTTTTCCTAACTGTACTAGAAAGTCTTTAACAAAGCAAAGTTGATGGTTTCTCCGTTTTTGGAATAGAGCAAGTAAATATTAATTTAGTTCAATTATGTTTGAAAATGAAGAGGATGAAGATGAAAGTTTAGTAATCAAATAAGGTTTAATTTAGGGGAATCAACTCCAGTCTTGATAAAGCTGTATTTTTGTAGGATCTGATAGATTCAGTTCTGATATTTAACTACTTTATTGTATCTGTTTATTTTACTTTGTGGGTTATTTCTTCTGTAAGACTTAGTGGTATGTATGAGAGTGAATAATTAAATGCTGTTGCAAAAATTATAGAACACAAATAAAAATTCTACTTCATAGGTGATATGTTTATTTTTTATTAATTTATTTAGATGCTTACAGCATGTAATTTAAAGATACAACTGTTCAAACTCTTTTTGTCGGCGTCTATGCCCTTTAATAGTGAAGAACCATAGGCTGTAAGACATGTGCTCCTTTCCCTGTACTTCATGTAACTTTCTTCTAACCTCAAGTAGATGAGTAGTCAAGTAACACCAGACTTCCATGTATGATGTAATCATGAATTAATTACACATGTGGAAATTATGTTTTGAATGAGTTTCTTCATTCAACATTTTTGTACCTGCATAATATTTTTCTAATACTTTAATATTTTACTTTTTGGAATATTTTTACAGTAGTGAGAAAAGACATTATTATTGCCAATTTATGGTTATATTGAGTGATGCTAGGTATAATTTTAAATGTTTATTTTTAGTTGAACTATGTATTGCTTTGGTTAAAAATATTTTCCTAATATTATGAATATTTTATTGCTGAAAAAAATTGAATAACCTATTTATAAATGGAAATCAGAATCTTTGGGAGAGAGGCCTTTGGCAAGTCAGTTATTTTACACAAACAACTGAATCTGTGGGAGGGGACCACACGAAGCCTGCATCCCCTTTTGAACCCGCAGTAGCACCCTCCAGGGAAAGTCACTGACTGAAGGTTGTTTAAATGACAGCAGTAGGGTGCATAGTAACACTGCTCCTCAAAGGAAGCATCACCTTATCTGACCTAGTCTTGGAGTAAATCAGGCGCCTGCTTCAGCCAGTTGACGATAATGCCTTCAATCATTTCCATTTTTTAGCATTCAGAGCCATTTGAGGACATCTTTTGTTTGTTTATTAGATCTTCACAGGATATATTTTGTTGAAAACTTGGTCTTTAGTTGAACCTTAGCCTCTGACAATATATGACTAAGGATTTCTGCAGTTCTGTGATGTATTGGTTCTTGTGGCATACTTCAGTTACCCCAGTGATGAGTTCTCACAATGTGTTCTTACCTGTCTAATTCATTTGGTAGAGTAAAAGGGATTATCTTTTAACTTGGCAATAAGTATTTAAAGGATTGCTCTTTTTACTTAATCTGAGACATTAAAGTTATGTTTGTTGGTTTGTTTGTTTTGTAGCTTTTCAATTTAAAGAAGTTCGATTTGTGAAGAGAGTCATTATGCAGCTTGAAAACTAGGCAGCAATTACTTTGCTTAGTTTATGGAAAATGATCCTTTTCGTGAAATATTCTGATGTAAAGAGCTATGAAGAACATTGGGTTGGCTTTGATTATACAGAATGTTCAACTGTGATTCTGTTCATCTCTTCACTGAAAGATCAGTGGTTAAGCATATGCCATTAGTGGCCAGAGCCAACACTCATATTTTTCTTTCCATTCTGTGAGAAGAACTTCAAATGTTATTATTCATAAAAGCTTTTACTGCAGCCTGTTTGTCTGGACTAAAAACACACTTATTCCATGTCCTATTAAGAATTCCAACCTGGAAAGGTCAACTGTTAGGTTTATCACAGTGTTTATGGGGGCTCTGATTATTTGCTTAGCCCTGTAGGGTAACTGAGATTTTCTTGAATTCATAAATTAGAATGTATTATTGTTATAGTAATTAGCAATGTAGAATCATTATGATTTAGCCATTAAAGCACATCCTTTTCATGGTTTTCCACTCATATTTCTGTATATAAGAAAGTTAAAATTATACATGAGTTGAGGAATAGTCGTTTCTTAATTTTCCACATTTGTTTTACTTTTATTTCTCAATATTTGATTGTATCACATTAAAAGCAGCCTTTCATCCAATTAATTAATTAATTTCGAAAAGTCAAGAAAGTAAATGATAACTCCTGACTGACTGTTAATCATAAAGCTCCTAGGTCTTATCTAGATTTACAGAAATAAGTAATAGGGAAGGTTTTTATTTGGTAGCATAAAACACACTATTTTAGAGATACCTGCTTTTTAATCTTGATAGACTAAAATG
Source organism: Lyroderma lyra (assembly GCA_004026885.1). NCBI lineage: Eukaryota > Metazoa > Chordata > Mammalia > Chiroptera > Megadermatidae > Lyroderma > Lyroderma lyra. The sequence goes on from PVJL010000886.1 coordinate 263,587, forward strand.
CTATCTTTCTCTCATTTCTTGTTTCAGTAATGAATAAGGAGGATAAAGATAGAGAGCAGAGCAATATATTGTCACAGTACCCAGAGTTAGCCAACCTGCAGTGTATGAGGGACACAAGACTGCCCCTACTTCTTACAGCAATTGCAAGTTTGGGAGTTTTCCGAAACCATCCTCAGTTTGATAAGTTGCTGAAAAGACTTACAGAACTCACTGAAACCTATTTTATTCGTAGTTATATTTATTGCAGTGAAGGGATATAGAAAATAAGCCAAAGGAAGAGATTCATATGACAGAGTTTGGGAGGAGTTCTAAAGTGGAGCTTCCCTCTGTGTGGAGTCATGAATTACATGATCTTTTCCTGGCCACAATGTGTGGAAATCTGCAAAGAGTAATGTTAGCCAGTGAGGCTCACCTGAGCCTCTGGCATCCAGAGATTTTACTGGGGTTCGATCACATACTGTCTGCATGGCTGACCTTCACTTTCAAGCACTTCTTGGAGGTCAGGCTACTATCGTTAGTCTTCATTTCGTCCAGAGGTTGGAATTTATACTGCATGGCCCAAAGCCCCCACCATAAATCACACTGTTAGACTGTCTTGTGGCCAGAGCTCCCAGGCAAACAAAGAGCAGAACATTCCAGGAGCCTAGAGATCAACTTTCAGTAGCTGATGGCAAAGCCTAGAGCTCTCATTGGGTAACGTTAATTCTTCACTACACACGTCAATACCATTTTAATTTTCATTTTGGCAGATAGAACACAAGGCAGGGCAAATGTAGAAAATATTTAGACAAAAGTAGAAAATATGTAGGGCAGAAAAGCAAAAGGAAGCTTGGAAATGCTATGTAGTGTTTTTTTGATGTCTTGAATTATGGAATTTAACAATAAAGGAGGTATTAGTTATCAGTTATGAGTTCAAACTCCTTTATTTCCATATGAGAAACTTTAGACAAATGAAAAGAATTAGCTAGTGTCACAATGTTTATGGAAGAACTATGACTAGGATACAGGTTTTTTTTTTTTATTTCTGTCTTTATTTAGATCTGATTATATCCTTACAATCATTCTCATTTTGGAGTGATTTTAAACAGCATGAAAGTATCTGGATGATATTTTTCCTCTCGTGGTTCAAGTTACTGAGGCATGTATTCCTAACTGCTTATAGTGGAAAGAATGAGTCTTCACTGTATAGCAAAGATTCTAGACAACTTGGAATAACAAAAAGAATGAGAAGGAACTAATGGAAAATAAAGATCATTAGGATATAAGATGATGTCTTTATATTTCTATGAAATTATTTAAATAAATACATGCATATATTCAATGTTACTTTATGTCATTGCCTGAAGGAGTGCCTAACACTCAAAAGTCACTAGTATTAGAAAACCTAAATGAAGAATAATAAAAAATAAAAAATAAAAAGGCATCAAATTTAAGAGACCTGCTCTGTAGCCCCAGTTTTATAAGAATAGTAATGCAGTTGTGGTAAAGTTGCTTCTCCGAATCTAAGTGACATGAGGAACAAAACGAGAGGGTTGAACTCTCAGTGGCTCTGACTCTTCTGGAGTCATAGAGAGACCTCTTTAAGGACGAAAAGGACCTTTGCATCCACTCTTCCTAAGAAATTGTATAAATGGACTTATGTACATGATTTTTTATACATCTTCAGTGAGTTCAAGGTATTTGACTCACATCCTGAAACTCAGTTTAAGAAGTTCTATGATTTGGCAATTTCCAAAATATCCTTCAGGTTTAAAACATACTCATATTATCTCAGAATCATATGTGAAATTCAATTTTTTAAATCAAATTGATTCATACAGCACAAAAGAGACAATTTTTCTCAGACCTTTCCCAGAAATACTGATTCAGAAACACTGGGGATGGGACCCAACAACCTTGAGTTTTAATGACATCTCCAGATGATGCTGGTGTGTGGCCAAGTTTGGGAGCCACTGGCTATAAGAATAAAGTGAACAGGATTGAAAAACAAAAGATATAAAAAGTCAGATTTTTTGGTACTATATGTAGAACAATAATGCCTAATTAAGGGATACCTAATTAAAGTCACCATCACATATGCCATGTTAACTAACTTTAGATAATTTGTTGGCACAGTAATAGTTTATAAATTTCTAATACACCGAAGTTATCAAATGGCTTTCAGTTATCTTACTATTTTGTCTTCTCATAATAACCCTCTGGGTTAGATAACACAAAATCATTTCCCCCACCAATAGGTAAGAAAACTCAAGATTTTGTTCAAGTTTGCTCAGTTGGAGATGGTATTAGAACTCATTTTCTTTCTCTGAGGCTTCTTTCTCTGAATTCACTTCCAGGGAGCAAGACACAGACACATTTTTGTGAATAAAGATAGTGCTGTGAAACGAGTGCTCATGGAGCTTTGTACAAAATCCCATTGTAACGCTGAGAATGGAACATCAACTTGTGCCTGGGAATACCAGAAAGATTATGTGGGGAAAAGACATTAATCAGAGACTTTCAGGAAGAATTCAGCTTGGATTTTGCAGAATATGATTTAGAGAACCCGGATAAATACCAATTCTACAGCTAGTGTTGAGTCTAATGCATCCTACTAACCATGGCCAAGTTTATTGTAGATCTTGGGCTTCCTAAGCCCCAAATGGGTAGTCAGTACATCCCGAGATGATGAGCGATGATGGGGAATAAATAGGCTATTTAATCATCTGATAGAATTTTAGGGTGTTGTTAAGTTCTGCAGTAATTTTCATTCTGGTTTTTCAACATGAGAGTTACAGATCTGACTGCAATGAACCTGTGAAGGGATACCTTTTCCTAAGTTCACATGAGAAAATACTGTTTCATGATCAGTACTTTGTACATTAGTGTCTTTATTAAGTTGTGTTTCCTAAACCTTACAGTATATTAGAGCATATTTTGAGATTATTTGAAAAAAGGAAGATACATAGTTGACATCAATGAATTTTTACATTTATGTATTTGATTTTTTAGCAAATTTGTCCTAAAAATTCTTTTCTCTAGTAAATTCTAATTTAATTAGTGCAAACTACACGTGATGCTAATGTATGACAGTAGTCATTTACTAATGAGGAAGCCTAGCTAATAACTGTATGTTGGTATATGTATTTCAACAATGTCTCTGTGCTTTCTATTTTTATGAAATTATAAGAAAAAATAACAGGGTGTATGCATGTGTGGAGTACATGAGGGAAAGAGGAAAAGCAAAAAATGGGGGGTGTAAAAGAGTGTATTGTGAAAAAAATAAAGTTCTAAAAAATTATCACTTTCTCATATACTTTTTAATTTTATATTTACTTTAGATTATTGGCTTACATGTTTTTTACTGATCATAAAAGTTCCTTATGTATCTGAGGACTAGTTCTTTGTCATTTACATATGTTGCAAACATTTTGTATTCTATATTTTCACTTTCTAAATAATCCTTTTTGTTGAGTACTTTATTATAATGTCATCAAATTTATCAACCTCTTGCTTTAAGGCTAATAGCTTTTTTTAACCTCATTTAAGAAATCCTTCCTTACCCAGTGATAATGAAAATGTTTGTTCTTATTATATCTTAAAATTTTTATAGCCTTGCCTTTTACTTTAAGTCATTAACCTCTGTGAAATTGATTTTTGTGTATAGTGGAAGGTGATTCAAGAATCTTCTGGGCCCAGAGAATACTGGGGCCCATTACCATTAGTTTAAGACAGGATGGACAGCTCTCACCACCAGGTAGCATTAAACCACATGTGGAACCTGGACACACCTGGATTAAACAGTCAGATGCCAGGAATTCCCAGTAGGCAAACCCAGGTCTTTTCCTTGCAATAATGTAACCCCCAATTTCACAAAGTTGAACCTTCAGACTGTACTAATGGTGGTGCTGTGACAGGCTTTTGGCATACTTTGTTTAGTGTTTTTTGTGTCTGTTTTCATTGATGACTTTAGTTTATGATTTTCTGTCCCATACTCTTTTTGTCATTTATTGGTATTCATATTTTTCTATAATAATAATAATGATGATAAACACAAAGTGCTTAATATGTCCTCAAAGCACTTTATATTCACTAACTCATTTAATGCTCAAACCACTAGAAAACCGTAGAACCTGGAATTGCTTCTTAAAAATTGCAGGTATGTGTCCCTTTTATGCTTGGTAGGGTCCAACTCTCAAGTTCTCCTTTCTTTGTGAGAAAATTTATCACAGAATTCATGTTTGTACTGGTTAAATAACTATTCAGAATTTTTTTGTGGTTCAGTTTTTTTTTCTAGAAATAGGCATTTAAAATATTTTTTCAACAATATTTTTATTTACATAATTTTATAATCTTTTCGATCTCCAGACCATCATTTGAACCATCTTTTATTTTCTTAAGTTTTGATGTAGCCTGTTTATTAATTTTTCTGTTGGCACATGAATTTTTTAAAATATGCTTATTTTTAATACATTCAATATTTTTCATTTGATTATTGGTTTAAAACTTAGCTACATTGTGAATAGAGATTGTCCATTTTAAAAAATGTGTTCAGACTTTCTTTCTTGCTAGCTTGTCATGAAGTTTTGTAACTGTTTCTTAAGTGTTAAAAAAAATTGTTTTCCTCAACTGTTGGGTGCACTGTATGCCCACTATTTCAAACTTCTTTACTGTGATTATTGGATCTTTTCTATTCTATTTTCCTGTTGACTATAGAAGTTATGGGAACAGATATATTAAAATGTCCCATTGTGACACTGGATTACTCTGTTTCTCCTTGTTTTGTCCTCATAGTTTTTGTGGCTATGTTTTCTAGTATATTCATGCAGTTATTTTTGCCACACCCAGCAAGACTGCAATTTTTATCATGATGGAGTTTTTCTTTATATGCATAGCAGTGCCTTTGCTTTGAAGTTTATTTTTCTGATAATGTAGCTGTAATAGCTTCACTTTTATTAGTACATATGGACCTGGTATATATTTCATCAAGTCTTTTCTTTCAAACTGTCTGGGACCTTATGTTTTTAAATGTAACTTTAATGTTTTAAAAGTAGCCTGTATCCGGATTTAGTTTTTTAATCTATTGTGATAAATTTTGACTTCATCGTAACATTTTGTCCATTTTAAATTAGTTATAATTACTAATATTTTAGAATTTATTTCCAATGTTTTATTTTTCCTGTCTTTTATTGTCCTTTCTTGCTTCTTTTGAATTAATTTTTATCTTCCACATTGTATGGTCGTTTGGATTATGGTCATAGGTTCTCTTTGGGAATGCACTAGGAGAATCCATTAGAATCCCCTTGTCTGGTATTTAAGGGTCATTCCTCATGGATATTTGGCTTTTCCTACATTCATTGAACTCTCAGTCTGAGAAATGATTGATATTCAGAAATTGGGCAAGCGATAGCCATTTTACTTGAGGAGTTTCCACAGACTCATGATCACCCATCTTTATTTTTTGCTGTTGTTGAATAAACTAAGCATTAACTTTTATTTTTTCTACCCATCTATCTTGTCTCTAGGAACATCTGATTTCCACTCAGATCTTTTTGAATTTATGATGAATATGCTCATCTTGCTTCTGACCTTTAGTTGATATCAGTTGAACTCTATTATTCTAGGGTCCTGTCATCTCTGCTGATATCAGGATTCCAGATCTATATCAAACCTGGTAATAGATGACAGTCATCACCGGGTTTCTCAATAATGGTGATGGCTTCTCACTTTTATCATTTCAATAAATGGAGCTCTCTCCTGAAACATAGATGACTAGTGAATTTCTGATCTCATGCATTTTATCCACTCTAACATGCCCATTTCTCTGAGCCTTTTGATTTCTTATTCTACCACCAGCTATGGTAGCTCTAGCTTTTCTACAGAACTTAGCATGGGTCATTACTTTTTCTGAGCTTCCAAGAGCCATCTTGGAAGCATAGATTTTCAGGATTCTTGCCCAGGTGTTTTCTCCTACATCATCCTGCATCTCAGGAAATTGCTCTCATTTCAAAAAGTTACTCATCTCTATTACATACATTGTAATGTGTCCATTATACTCCTATATATTGGCTTATTGTTCTCTCCCTCTCATAGCAGGCTTATGTATTTCTCCTGCTGGGTGACCTGACCAAAATGATTAATCTAATGAAGAAAAAGAGAAGTAAGAACAAATGCTCCTATAGGTACATGTTGCTTCATAAGACAAAGTTTTCTGTATTGTCCTTAACATGGAAGATGCTAGCCTTTAATGAGAGGAGTGGGCCACTGCTGCAGGGTTATTTCAGGGGAATCCAGGGATTCAGGGTATTCATCTGCATCAGTCCAGAGAGTTCACCCCAAATCTCAGTGTCCTACATTCCTCTAATTAAAGACCAACCTTGGCATAACAGACTAGCCAGAGTTGACAATGCAAACTGCCCTTGAGCTCTGCTACCTTTATAATTAAGTTCCAGGCCTCATCCATGGCATTTTTCTGCATTACCATTACAGGAAATAAAGGATTCTTTATATAATGCCAATAGGCCCTCAGTTCACCCTTTGCCTTCAACTGGTGATTCGTAACCCTTAGCCTGTTATTGTCTGTCCCTGGTATATTACCTAGCAATACTCATCTGATTCTGTGATCCTTGTACTTACCACTCCCACTGTACCTCCCAAACACCTGCAATATTGAAACTGCTGTGTACCCTTCATCTGGTACCTCATCCCAGTTCATCACTGGTGCACATTTTGACAATGGCACTGACACAGCATAACAGGAGCCATCCGCTGTCCACTCCCCACTAGTGATGGTGTCCACATTGCCAGCCAGCCAATGGTGGTCTGGCTACAAACTCATTTTAGAGTCTGTTTCTTAGGACTACTCCTCATATCAATTGTCCTGCATTTCGTTTCTCAGGATATGGGCTCTGAAATGGAGACTAAGCATAAGATCTTTATTTTGGAGTGTGTTTTATCTATGGCTACATAACAAAAAAGATTTACTGACTTAAAAAGAATAACCATTGTACTGGTATCTCACAATCATATGGGTCAGGCATGCAGACAGGTCTTGACTGAGTGATTCTTCTGCTTCACGTGGATTGACAGTAGTCAGTTAGGGGTATACAGTAGAATCTCAGTTAAGTGGTACCCATGAGGATTGGTAGATACTGGATAAATGTAAGTATACTCTCGGTTAACCGGCGCTGAACCAAGCAGACTTCTCAAAATATTTTTACTGATTATTTGAGATTTTGCCAGTTACATGAGTGCTGGTTAACAGAGAATTTACAGTATTCACTTGGCAGCTGGACGAGTCTACAAATCACTCTTAATGGAGAGGACTAGAAGGCTATGTTTAGCTGAGCTCTTATCTCTGTTTAATCTCAGGGCTTCTTAAATTTCTCAGTCATCTTACATAGTAGACCTAAACTGGCAGTGTCCTGTCCACTGTAGTCTGTTGGTCAAAGTAGTCATAGGACAGCCCAGGTTCAAGGGGCAGACACATACCCCTGACCTACTGGTGGGACAATATCAAAGAATTTATCAAAGCATTTAATCTGCTCATATGCTCTTAGGAACAAGGTATATTAGGGAACTGGGGAAGCAGGATTCAGAAGAGGGAAAAGTTAAACTGCAATGCAGTTGCAACAGAGGCGTCAACTAATCCCACAAGGAGTTCTGGAGCTAGAATGACCATTTGATGTTTTTCTGAATTGTGACAAGGAGTTCAAGTGTGGCTCTCAAGGCTAGTCAGTTGATGTGGATTGTCCTTGAGGAGAAGAGGCATGGAACATTGTTTGAGAAAGCTCCCATTGGCACAGGGCAATTCTTAGAGAGAAATTTAGTTGTGAGCTATAATATTATCAGCCAACGCTCCTGCCTACCGAGCACCTCTGTCATGAAGGAGCAGTCTGGGTGGTATATCACAGCATCCTTTACACATGTCAAGAAATAAACTGAGGCTAGTAATAACATTATGACCTAAAGAAATAAATTAAAAATAGCAAGGTACAGTGTCAATTACACTGAAAATTAAAATACTGCTGTGAAGGAAAGGGTTGAGATAAATGCAATGCATGCATGTTATTAAAAAAGATAAAGATATTAAAGAAGGTATGACTCAGTAAAGTATATATAATTAGTATCTCTGAAGGAAGAACTCAATGGAACAGAAGATAATTTCTAAAATATATATCAAGAACAAATTAGGAAAGACATAATTCCAAAGATTAAAAGAACTCATAGTATGCAAGGAACTTTTACCATAAGCTGCTGAACATAAAGATTTTTTTTTAATTTTTGTATTGCATTGCAAAACTAAAAATGCAAATCTTTACTTATAGTAAATGAGGGCTTACACAGTTTTCCATTTTTCTCCAGCACATCTTATAAAAATAAGACAAATAAAAATCTCTGCAATTTTCTTTTATATGGAAACTAGGAAGCAGACATGTCCTCATAGGTTGTTTTTTTTTTTTTAAGTGTAAAGGCTGCTAATAGCAACAAAGATGGGCATAAAAATGAAAGGATTGTGAGGCAGCAGAAGATGCACAGGAAAAAGTGAATAGTAAAGTGGTCCAGGAGCAACAGGTCTCAGGAAAGGCTAACATGAAACAGGGTCTGTGGGATATGGGGAGGACAAAGCAGAAAGTGGGAAAACAAACAAACAAGCAATAGGTAAAAGTACATTAAAGAATATATAGATTAGAATAATAGGTAAGTGGTGGTCTGTCTTAGAAAATCCCATAAAAGTATACTTTCTAAAGGCAACTCTTGCAATAACTGTACAAGAAAATTCTGGTTAATTCCATAGTAAAAAGTAAAATTAGAGTTGGTCCAAAACTGACACCCAAGTACTAGATGGAAAAACAAGTGGAAAAGACTTTCCCAAAGGACACCTCACAAAAATGAGAAGGAACAGATGAAAGTTCGGACTAAACTTACCATGAATTAGAAATATAAAAGAAGAAAAATGAAATGATCACCTTTATGAAGGAGAACCCCCAAAGTGAAAACACAAGATTTTAGGGAAAATAGAGTGAAAAAACAGTAGACAGTGAAATGTACATTGGCAAACTAAGGAAAAAAGTAGAAAGAACCAAAAAAAAAAAAATCACAAAAGTAAAGACAAATTGGAAGTAGCATAAGGCAACATAAACATCGAAGACAATACAGAAAGGAATCCCGAGTATAGAGTGAGAAACGTGATCAAAATAGAATAGAAATACAGAGGAGTTAAAAAAGATTAGAGGGAATAGTTAGATACACAAAAAAGCCTACGGAGATCAAATGTACATAATTGGAGTTCCCTAAGAAGAAAGCCAAAATAATGGAACAGAATATAGAAACATATAATTCAAGAAAACATTCTTGAAATAAAAGACTTGGATCTACATTTTTGAAAAGATACGCCATATGTCAGGTCAATTTGAACCAGAAGGATCAATAATGAGATACTTTTGATAAAGGAGTGGTCCTTAAAGAAGGAATCCTTTGCTAAGCTATGCCACGATATCAGATCACATAAAAGAGAAAAAAATCAACTAGATTTCATGTTTTCCTTAGCAGTATTCAGCATTGGAAGACAATGGAGCAATATTTACATGATCAGCAAGGGAAAACATATAAGCCAAGGATTCTATGTCCAGCCAAATTGTGCTTCCAGTGAAAATTCAACAAACAAATTGTTTTGAGCACACACACACAGGATTATTGTTCCCAAAAGTCCTTGTTGAGGAAACTGCTAGTAGGTAACCTCCATCAAACTCAGGTGACTGGAAAGCAATGGCAAAATCATGAACTTTGAATATATTTTATTTAGGACCAAGAGTAGACGAAACGTGGAACTGAAAGTGACAACTAAATATAAATTTCATATGCTCTAGCAGTGGAGAAATGTAACAAAATGAGACAGAAGATGAAAATGTGGAGCAAGTCTGTTACTACATCTGAAATATTTAGGAGTCAAAGGGTATCACTTCAAATTTATAAAATTAAGTAACAGGTAAATGAGCATATTGAATCACACAACCGAATACTGGATTATCTGTTGTAACCTGGCGTTACTGCTACTGTCTCAGTTTGGGCAGTTTCCCAGATTCCTTTTCATTCTGTGGTACCCGGTTGGAGTTCATCAAAGACAGGAATTGCTGGGAAGTGTAGGGTCTGGACAGGAAGGTGAGACCATTTATTTTGAAAGGACTTGGGGGCCACAGAATCTATTTCCTTGAGTTTTCCAGCCTCTCTGACGCACCTGCATTCCTTGGTCCTTGGCCCTTGCCTCCATCTTCAAGCCAGCAGCACAGGCTTCTGTCTTCACATCACATCTCTGACTCGGACCCTCCTGCCCCCCTCGTATAAGGGCCCCTTGATTACATAACATACCAGTCATGGGGTCCTGGCGATTAGAATGTGGCTGCCTTTCGGGAGGGCACTGCTTAACCTATTAGAACCTTAAACATATGGAAGGGTTTGTTTTTAAATTTATACCTTTAATAAATTAATATTAATTTAAATAATTCCACTAACTGCACATTTTCTTTCTGTGCACAAAAGCCATTTTCAAGAGCACCAGGAAAACTCACCTTGATAGTGGCCCTTAGTTTAGAAGGCCACTTACCTTTCTTTTGGCTCATTATCTGTGACTATTTCCTTTTTGCTGGTGTTAGTTGTTTATAATACGCTTTAGATCCCCTTTTTCTGAGCTCTGTGGTAACCGAAGTATTGTATCTCCTCCAATACCTCACTGATGAGCGAGCAATTATTTGTGATGTTCACTGACCTTGACAAAAAAAAAATCTATCTTATAGTAGGGTTCCAAGGTCTTGACAGCACTGGATTTAACTTTATGCATATTTTTAATTTTATCTTTTGGTTTTGTTTTTTGGTGAATATCGTGGCAGTAAAATAATTGAATTTACCTCATTTAAAAAAGTGAGTAGAGTATAATTAAGTAAAAACAAATTATAAAACTTGATAGGTCAGTTATTTTAAGCATAATTGGAGAATTTAATCCCTTGTGTATGTTACAAGTAGAAGAGTATGTTAAGTACCAAAGTTAAGGCTTAATTCTATAACTCTACTTGATGCATTAAGATTTTTGTGTTTGATGTTCTTGGTGTTTTCTACTGGAACTGATTTTGCCAACTGACAGCAGCAGGTCAAACCCATTTCTTTTTAAAATTAATTACTTAGATAATGTTGATAGGGGTATCAGGTATGTACTGTGCTTTACAGATTTGGAAAGTTCACATTAAAAACTCAGAGTTCTATCTTCTCTGGATAAACACTGAACCCTGGCAGTACATTTTGTGCAGCTGAGTAATTTCTCCTGCTTTGGAGGAGTAAGGGGCATTGCCCAGTTCAACATAATCCACACACTTGCCCTAACTATTATAGCTTCTAGTGGCCCAATTTAACCCATTTTGCAATTAGCTTAGCCCCTGTGGGCACTTGAAGATAAGACTCATGTTTTGTCTACTTTTGCCTGTAATAGTTATTTGGAATTTAGACAGCCTATTTTAAATTCTACTAGGACTTGTATTAAAGCTTATAAAATGCCTACTTGAACACATATTTCTCCATTTTTCAAAGTACAGTAAATTTAGCCTTCCTTGGGCACAATAAGAAATTTAAAATGCTTAGCTCACCTTTCCTGCAAGATGTGTCAGTCTTTGTCATATTAATGTGAGATCACAGAGCCAATTACTGCCATAGCCTTCTAATTCGTCTTCCTGACACCTTATAGTCTATTACCCATAAAACTGTAAAGTGATCCTTTTTTTCAGCTTTATTGAGATATAATTGACATATAACAATTGTAGAACATTAAGGTGTACAACGTGATGATTTGATACTCATATACTGTGAAATGATTACCATAGTAAGGTTAGTTAACACCTCATCACCTCATATAATTACCATTTCATTTTTGTAGTGAGAACATTTAATATGTATACTCTCTTAGTAACTGTCATGTGTTGATACAATATTATTAACTGTAGTTCCCATGCTGTACATTTCCAGACTTACTCATAACTAGAAGTTGTACGTTTCACCAACATCTCCATTTCCCCTATCCCACAGTGCCTGGCAAATACAATTCTACTCTTCATCCTTTTCAAAGCTAAGTTAGGTCATATGACTTCCCTATTTAAATCTCTGCATTGGTGTTCTAACTGCCATAGAATAGAGTCAAAGTCCTTACACGACTAAATTGACTAATGCTGACACTGAGTATTTCTCCACTGCAGACTCCTGTGATTCTCCCTATCACTTCACTTCTCTCAGAGTTGCCTCCAGCTGTTTCTGGAATAGGACAAGCTCCCTCCCACCTCTGGTACTGGGAACTATGCAAAAACTCTTCCCTGAGACTTTTCAAAGCCTTGTTCTCTCATTTCAGTCAAGTTCCTCCTCCTTAGAAACATTTCATGAGCCCACCCGTCTATAATTGCAGCCATGTCTTTATTTTCTCTATAGTTGGATGAGTTTCTGTACATGGGAGGTCCTCGGCCCATTGTTTATTTGAGTTTGTTTTCAATTGTGTTAATCCAATGTTTTTAAGTAGTTTTAGTGCTCATAACTAGTATTTTTATCTTGATTTATATTTTTATCACTTGAACTGTGTTGTTGATTCATTTTCTTTTCCAAAAATATTGTAGCTTGGCTACAATATTTTCCAAACTCTTAAACCTGGGAATGTCTCTGTTGCTTTCATATAGAACAATAAATTGGTTGATGTGGAATATTTGGTTCACAAACTTTTTTTCATTAAAAGTCTGTGTTGTCCTCTGGCATTCAGTTTGCAGAAGGGAAATTTTGAGGACAACCCAACTTCTGTTCTTTCATAGGTAACTTTTATTTCTGCCCAATTAGTGCTAATACTTCATTTTGGATCATTTCTTAATTGTTTTCTTTTGCAGGGGAGGTTCATGAAGTTAGTCTTTTTGATGCAGGACTTGAATAATGTTTCCATTCAGAAAAGGGTTTTCTGTTTGTTTGTTTGTTTTTTTACTATTTTTTTGTGAGAACTCTTAACATTTACTCTCTTAGCAAATTTCAAGTTCACAGTACAAAATTACTAACTATAGCCACTATACTGTATACTAGATCCTCAGAACTTATTCATGTTTTAAATAAAATTTTGTACCCTTTGGCCAATATGTTACCATTTTCATTTCCCCACCTCTCGGTCTCTGGCAACATTCTTCTCTGTTTTCATGCTTGTCATGTTTTCCTTTTTAGATTGCACATATAAGTGATACTATCCAGTATTTTTCTTTTTCTGTCTGGCTCAGTTCATGTAGCATAATGTCCTCCAGGTTAATCCATGGATTTCCTTCTTTGTATGGCTGAATAATATTTCATTGTATAAACGTACCCATATACTCATATACCATACCTTCATCTACTCATCTGTCAATGAACACTTAGGTTGCTTTTATATCTTTGTGTTATAAATAATATTGCAATGAACATGGCCATGCAGATACCGATTTAAGATAGTAATTTCATTTCTTTTGGATATATAGCCAGAAATGGGATTGCTGAATCATAACTAGTTCTATTTTTAATTTTTAAATTATTCTCTATATTGTTTTCCATAATGACTGTAATGGTATTTTTTTAACAGCTTTTTAGTTTGATATAGTGCCACTTGTTAATTTTTTCTTGCCTGTGCTTTTGGTGTAATATCCAAAAAATTATTGCTAAGACCAATGTCAAGGAGATTTTCCCCAATGTTTTCTTCTAGAAGTTTTTTGGTTTCAGATCTTACACTTACGTATTTAATCCATTTTTAATTGATTTTTGTGTGTGGTATAAGATACAATTTCAATTTACCCTTTTGCACTTGAACATCCAGTGTGTCGAATACTGTTTATTGAAGAGATTATTATTTCCCCATTGTGCATTCTGGGCACTTTTGTCAATAGTTGACATATATAAATAGGTTTATTTCTGGTCTGTCTGCTTTCTTGATCTATGTGTGTTCTTATGACAATACTGTACTCTTTTGGTTACTGAAGTTTTGTAATATGGTTTGAAATAAAGAAGTGTATATGGCTTTGCTCTTCTTATTCAAGATTTTTTTAGCTATTCAATATCTTTTTGATTCCATTCATATTTTAAGATTTTTTTTTTCTGTTTCTGAGAAAAATGCCAGTGGAACTTGGGTAAGAATTTCATTGAATGTGTAGATTGCTTTGGGCAGTATGAATTTTAAACAATATTCTAATTCGTGAGCATGAAATATCTTTCCATTTATTTGTGTCTTCTACTTGAATTACTTTTATTAATGTCTTATAGTTTTAGTGTGCAGATTTTTAACTTGGTTCAATTTATTCATAAGTATTTTATTATTCTGATTCCATCGTAAATGGGATTATTCTCTTTCAGATAGTTCATTGTTAGTACATAGAAACCCAACTGATTTTTTTTAAGTTGATATTGTATACTGCAATTTTATCCATCTATTATCAAATAGTTTGGGTTGAGCCTTTAGAGTTTTTTATATATAAAATAATGTTATATACAAACAATTTTATGTTTCTCTGTCTGACTTGAATGCCTTTTTTTTTTTTTGTAATAGTTCTTGCTGGGACTTTCAGTTGAGTAGAAGTGGCAGGAGTAGGCACCCTTGTCTTGGTCCTTATCTTAGAGGAAAAGCTTTCAGCTTTCTACTATTCATATGATGTTAGCTATGGGTTTGTCATAAATGGCTTTTATTATGTTGAGGTATATTTATTCTGTGCATAGTTTGTTAAAAGTTTTTGCTATGAAATGACATTAAATTTTTTTCAAATTCTTTTTCTGGACTTATCAAGATGATCATATGATTTTTATCCTCATTTTGTTATGTTGTGTGTCACATTGATTGATTTGAGCATGTTGAACCATCCTTGAATCCCAGTAATAAATTCCACTTGATCATGGTGCATAGTCCTTTTAGTTAATATTGAATTCAGTTTGGTAATGTTTTGTTGAGGATTTTTGTATCTATGTTCATCAGGAATATTGGCCTGTAATGATCGTTTCTTGTAGTGTCCTTGTCTGGTTTGGGCATCAGGGTAATGCTGGCCTCATAAAATGAGTTTAGAATTATTCCTTCTTCTTCAGTTTGTTGAAGAAGTTTGAGAAGAATTGGTATTACTTCTTTTTTTTTAATGTATGAAAGTGTTTAACAATGAAGCCACTGTTCTTCACTGGGAGATTTTTATTATTAATTCAGTCTCTTTACTAGTAATTAGTCTGTTCAGCTTTTCTATTTCTTAATGATTTAATCTTGGTAGATTACATGTTTATAGAAATGTATTCATTTCTTTGAGGTTATCTAATTTATTGACACATAATTGTTCATAGTAGTTTCTTATGATCTTTTATATTTCTGTAGCATTTGTTGTAACTTTCAGTTAAAAAAAAGAGAATATGCAAATAAAATCAGAAAAGTTTTTTTTTTCTGTTTAATATTGGTTATTGCTTACTTTCATATTATCACATTTCTTGCCAGGGACAGTCATAATTCTCAAGCTCAGTAACTAATCGGCTCTGAATAGTACCTTTTCTTTAAAAATTTTATTACTTCTAGAACATTTTTTTTGGAGAAACAAAACTGATTTCATTTTCTACCATGTCAATTATACTTCTTTTGTCTCCATGTGGACTTTTAGATATTTAATTTTTAAATTCTCTTTCAATTTGTCATTATTTTTGTCAGTTGCACTTGAATTCTTTAAGTTAATTTTTCCTTATGAATTCCAGTATTTCTTTCATAAAAGCACATTCTGTGTGTATTTTTCAATGGCCTAAATAAATGCATTCTAGAAATTATCTTGTATATTATAATTTGCAGAAATATGTATTTATTTAGAATGATTAGGGTAATGTTCTTTGCGTTATGCTATAAAAAATTTGAAAAGATTTCACTTTTTTTTTTTGTTTGTTTGTTTTTGTTTTTTTTTTTGCTTTTTGGCATGTGGGTAGCTCCCTGGCTGGGAATCGAACCCAGGCCGCAGCGCTGACAGCGCCAACGCCGAAGCCTTAAGCCACTGCACCATCAGGGAACTCCCAGATTTCACTTTTTTAAATTCAGGCTTTTATAGAGAAAGATATGCCCAGAAAAATAGGCTCTAGTATTTATTCAATGTGTTACTTTAGACCAAGCTTGACCAACCTGCAGCCTGTGAGCTACATGTAGCCCAGGACACCTTTGAGGGCAGCTCAACACAAATTTATGAACTTCCTTAAAACATTACAAAAATTATGCATGGACCTTTGTTGTTTTTTTTTTAGCTTATCATATATCATTAGTGTTAGTGTATTTTTTTACATGTGGCCCAAGACAATTCTTCTTCTTCTAGTGTGACCCAGGGAAGCCAAAAGTTTGGAGACCCCTGTTTACAAACTTTAGACCCTCTTAAAATGTCTTTGTGCTAGAAGTTTTTCATTTTTGCTTTTGTTTTTCTTTTAGAGCCACAGCTGGAGGACGAGTTGATAGGCATATATCCCACTACAATGACAAGTTCCTATTATAATTTCCTGTGCTAGAGTGCCTCACTTATGCTGTAACTTCAAATGAAATAGCAGTTCTTCATATACATGTCAAAATAAAGAATACAACTGATACAGATTATCGGAAACTAATATATTTTCCCTTAGCCC
Organism: Lyroderma lyra; assembly: GCA_004026885.1. Lineage (NCBI taxonomy): Eukaryota > Metazoa > Chordata > Mammalia > Chiroptera > Megadermatidae > Lyroderma > Lyroderma lyra. The sequence goes on from PVJL010000886.1 coordinate 280,207, forward strand.
TCCTCATTTGAGTAAATAACAGTTGTTTAAACCAACAATGCAGAAATTATCACTGGTTATTCTTTCTACCTCACACTTAATCTACTTTTCTCTTTATTCATTCTGCCAGAGCTTCCTTGGCCTCCTTTCTATATCTTACCTGGCTACGGCTACTTCTTAGAACTGTAGGGTGGAATGTTAATGTTCGGCCACAAAAGAAGATTTTAACAAACGTACTTAGGATATCACAAACGTAGAAAACTCTAGAAGACAAGATTTGAGAAGAAAGTTCTCCTCTTTGTTATTTAATATTCATTAACTTACATAGTCATACAAAAAGGATAGTAATTAGAAGGCCAATTTGCTGTTACCACATACAGTAATTGTTAAACCAATGAAAGAATAAGCCTATGAAACCATATGGTATATATATTATAAGGTAACCTGTTCCATTCTTTCATATTGCTATTACTGCTTTTGACACAGCTACAGGAAATAAAAAGACTACTGGAATGCATACCAGGAAAAAGTATTCCCACAAGGCTTTGCAAAATGAAAGTTGGAATACCTGAGTGGAAACAGATTTCTAAAAAATAAGCTTTCTGTTCTCTATATCTAAGATAATTCTGTTAAAAATGAAATATATTTTATACATTTGATCACATTTCATATTAAAAACATGTTAAAAAATAGAATATTGGCACAGAAATTATGCAGTAAAGTTCAATGTGAAAAACAATAATATCATGACATCATAATGTGCTGCTTAATTATATTTCACATACTATCTTTCTTCTCATTATAAAGAGGAAAAAAAGTTCCTAGTTATTTTGGTTTCCTATTGCTGTGTAACAAACTATCCCAAAATGTAATGCTTTGAAACAATAACTGTTTTATTTGCACACAGTTCTGTGGGTCAGGAATTCAGACATGACACAACAGGGAAAGCATGTGTCTTCCCCACATCTGCTAGATATAAAGATCCAAGATGGCTTCTCTAGTTACATGTCTTAACTTCAGCTAGGAAAGTTTGAAAAGCTTGGGTTGGCTGGAACAGTTTAACTAATGGTTAAACTGTTTGTCTAGGATCTCTGCACTGGCTGTCATATGGGTTTCTTGGTTCACCTCCATATAGTTTCAAGGCCTCACCCTTTCCACACAGCCTTTCTATGATCCCCATTGTCTCTCTAGCAAGGTAGTTGAACTCTGTACATGCACAGGGTGAGTGCAAAAGTAAAATCTACAATGCCTGAGGCTTAGGCACGAAATTGGCACTTTCAATGCATTTTATTGGTTAAAGCAATAGAAAAGTCATAGGATCCTGATTTAAAGGTAAGGGACTACACAGTGTATGACTACTAGAAAGTGTAAATTTTTTTGAGGATAATCAAAGGAATAGTCTTCCAAGTTCATCTTCTTGCCCCTAATAACTCACAATCAATACACAAATACACTGTCCCAAGATGTCCAAGACTCAACCAATTACAGCCTCAGACTCAGTCTTAGAGTCTAAAATCTTGCCATCTAAAGCAGGTACATATGTGAACAAATGGTCTTTGGTATATTTTCTGTCACTCTAAAGACTGTGAATTAAAGGGACAAGTTATCTGTCCTCCATACCCCCAAAACACAATGAGAGATTTGGGATAATAAATTATAACATTCACGCCCACAGTTAAAATTATAAGTAGAATTAAGACTGTAGTGGGTGCTAAAGGTGCCTCTTTGAGATCCTTTTTACTAAGCTGGTGCCTCCATATTCAGAATGCTGGGAGTGTTGACTCACAGCTGAGAGGGTTGGCATCTAGGGATGGTCCAGTATGTATCCAAATCAGTGGATCCCATGGTCGTATGTTTTGGGGGAATTTGTGCTTCCTATCCTTACAAATATAGGCTTAATGTTTTTAGGTTAGGTTTCTGAAAGAGAGACAGTTTTGCCGGGGGACATAGTAAGAGTGCTCCTGTGCTCTAAACTATGGCATCTACTTGTTGATGTTGGGCTCCTAATGCAGGTAAAATAAAAGAAACAGAAAGGAATTATTACTGTTAGGAGTAATTGAACCTAATCATCATGGGGAGGTAGGGCTGTTTCAAACTAATGAGGACAGAAAGGAACACGTTTGATACTCAGATGATTTCTTTGGGATCTACTCCCAGTTTTAATATTTAATGTTAAAGGCATTATAACCAAGGCCTTAGATGTGTCAGAAGGGAGAGAAGATCTACGTCACTGTAGTGGCTACTGGTATTGTCTATCCCAGATCCTACTTCCCTCATTTCCCTTTCTCCTATAAGTGTCTTGTTCTTAGGCTATGTTTTTAGGGTAAACAAAGTAGGATGCATACAAGTCTTGGATTGAGTCCCCATTCTAGCAGTTAGTTGGATAATTTTGTATAATTCACTAGCTTTCTAAGCCTTTCTCCTCCTTAGAAATAATTTTCTCATGAAGTTTTTGTGAAGATTAAGAAATTATTAAAGTAATTTTTCTAACACAATGGTAGAGTTGAAAAAATGGCAAACAGAATGGGTATTCACATTTTTCATCTAGTATTATCGTTCTTTTCTTTTTTCTTCTCTCTTGGCATAGCGTGGGCCATGACTCAAACATTAATTTCACATAGAGTTGTTTCTACCAGAAAATGTGCTGAAGTTAATTCTATTTCTATACCCAACCAAAACACTAATCAATAAATGGAAACTATGTGAGTAAATTCTTGAGAAATAGAATTATATTGTTGTTATTAATATATGCACCTATCTCTTTTATCAGACTATTAGCTTCCTTTGGGAAAGAACATATATTATTACCATTTTAGTCTCTGCTTCATGGAAATAAAATGTTTCACATATTTCATATTTGGCTTTTGCATTTAATTTTCATGTATATTTCTCCAGGGGTACATATTTTATCTCTTTTTTTACCTCTTATTTATTCATTTATTAATTTACTTATTATTTTCTAAATTTATTTTTTAGTTATCATTGACAAACAATATTATGTGAGTTTCAAGTGTACAACATACTGATTAGACTATTATACTCATATACCGCATGATCACCCAATAAATTTTGTGCCCACCTGACACCATACATAGTTATTAGGATATTATTGACAATATTCCCTGTGAATATATATTCAATTACATTTGACATTAAGTATTATTTTATATTAGTTTCAGGTGTATAGCATAGTAGTGAGACATTTACATACTTATGAAGTGAGTCCCCCTGATAAGTCTAGTACCCACCAAGCACCATACATAGTTTTTACAATATTATTGACTATATTTCCTATCCTGTACTTCACATCCCCCTGAGTATTTTTTAACTATTAATTTGTACTTTTGAATCCCTTCATCTTCCTCACCCAGTCCCTCAACACCTCTCCTGTTTGGCAGCCATCAGTTTGTTCTCTGTATCTATGAGTTCGTTTCTTTTTGTTTATATTGTTCTTTAGATGGTACATGTAATTGAAATCATATGGAATTTGTTTTTCTCTGACTTCTTTCATTTAGCCTAATACCCTCTAGGACCATCCATGTTGTCACAAATGGTAAGATTATGGTCTTTTTTATGGCTGAGTAATATTCCATTACATATATCCACTGCTTCTTTTTTGTCCAGTCATCTACTAATGGGCACTTAGGTTGCTTCCACATCTTGGCTATTGTAAATAACATTGCAGTGAACATAGAGATGCATATGTCTTTTCAAATTAGTGTTTTGGAATGTATTTCTATGTTGTGGGGACTTTATATATTACCTTGCAATTGAATTATATGATTTTCTTTATACCTTATTCTATAATGTAGCTGTTTGAGCTTGAAACATTCTATCTGTCCTGTATTTATGTCAAAGAAGACTGATACATTTAAATCTCAATTACTGCATTGTTCTTGAAAAACTTGACAGTAGTTATTTGACATGTGTCCCATATGAAGCATTACTACTTAATAGGTAACTTTGGGCATAAATAGTTTTGTAGATTATTCCAAAATAAGGTGAAATATTAAAAACAGAAACCTTAGCTAAATAATGAAAATGTGACATAAATATTAAACTCATACCTACCATAAGGCAGAATTTGGACAAACTTTCAAAGTAGTTAATTTAGCCTCAACTCCAGTTTCACCAAAACGTATTTTTTTAAAGCAGTAGGTAAATCTTGCAGTTATGGTATGCTAAGTGAATCACAAGTTAATAAAACTACCTACTGGAAATATACTAGTCTATTTAGAATGGTCAGTTTTTCCCATTTTCTAAATCACTTCTTGAAAGTGTCATTAGATTCTTTTGGAAACTGTAGTAGACTTAATATTAAATCATCACTTTACTATAGGAAATCATTTTTATTGTGGCAATTTAAAAAATTACATCAAAAGGGTATCATATCATTTACCCATAAAGAAGTACCACATAAATTGGAAGAAATTGCTCAATTATTAATATGTATTGATTAAATATAATTCACAGTGTTTCATATAACATGTGACATTTACTTGTAATTCATTTCATGTATAAATATACATAAATACAGTTTTAAAAAATTTTATATATTATAAACTAAACCTGTATGTTGACAATTTGAAGATAATGGACTATTCAAAAATAGATGGGGTGAATTGTTAGAAAGCAATTAGAATCCTACAAATTTATAAGAAAAATGATAAACCCAATAGAAAATTGGCAAAGTATATGAACAGGTAATACATAGTAAAGTAAAGGTAACAAATAAAGAGATGTTGAAATGCAAATTAGAACAAATTAACATAACATTTTTGCATGTTGATTTTGTAAAAGTTTAAAAGGACAAATAATCTTGGTGACTAGAGAATTTTTAGAAAATGGTCACTTTCACATTATTGCTAATGGAAATGCAAATTATTCTTGAGGACAGTAAAGTGGCAGTATCTATTAAAATTAAAATTGCTCTACTTCCACTCCCAGTTAATACAGTCATTGGTAGAAGACGACTTGTATATTCCCACCATGTACTATAAACTGAACAGAATATATTATGCAACTAAATGAAGACATTGTGAAACAACCTAATACTTTAATCCCCAAAGAAGGGGAACACACATATGATTTCTGTCTAGAAGCAGTTTTCTTAGAGCTTAAAACAGAAATGGAGCCCATGGAGAGCACAGAGGCCTTGCTTGGGCAGAGACTGAATTTCTGAGCAACTTTAATTTTGGAGGTAGAAAGGAGAAATCTGCAAAGAGAACAACCTCCAAAAATCTGCCCCATAAGTGTTTATCTGAAAACTGAAACAGATAGTGTGATGACAGAGATCGTGGAATTAAGAGACAAGGATTTTAAAACAGCTATTAAAAAAATATTTAACGGACTTCTTTTTTCTCTTCACCTATTTCCCCTCCTTTTTAATTTTTTAAATTATAGTGGACATTCAATTTTATTTTATATTAGTCTCACATGTTCAGCATAGTGGTTAGACATTTAAATCATTTTTGAAGTGATCCCTCTGACTTGTCTAGTATCCACCTGGCACTATACATAGTTATTACCATGTGATTGACTATATCCCCTATGCTTTACTTTACATCTTTGTGATTATTTTTTAAGAACTACCATGTTGTACTTCTTAATCCCTTCTCCTTTTTCACCCTGACCCACAATACCCATCTCATCTGGCAACCCTCAGCTTGTTCCCTACATCTATGAGTCTGTTTCTATTTTGTTTGTTCATTTATTTTATTAGATTCCACACATAAGTGAGATCATATGGGATTTGCCTTTCTCTGACTTATTTCAGTTAGCATATCTTCCAGGTCCTTTTACATTGTTGCAAATGTAACATTTCATTTTTTTTAACTAAGTAATGTTCCATTGTATATATGTATTACATCTTCTGGAGACGTAATGTACAGTATAGAGAATATAGTCAATAATTGTGATAGAGTTGTACAGTGTCTGATGGTTGCTAGACTTGTCATGGTGATTACCTTTTTAGGTATACAAATGTTGAATAACTCTGGTGTACACATGAAACTAATATATTGCCTGTTAGCTATATTTTAATAAAAATCTTAAAAGATAAATAAAAATTAGAGATATTTAAAGTATATGCTAAAAGATTTAAAGGAAATGTGACCATAATGAGTCAAAAGATGAAGAATATCAGTGAAGAAATGAAATCTCCAAATATAACAATATCAAAATAAAAAAAAACATGAATGGGTTAAAAACATGTTGGATTTTGCTAGAAACAAAAAGAAAGCAATGACTCTGAAGACAGTGCAATAAAAACTGTTGAAAGTGAAGCTTGGTAAGAACAAACAAACCAAAACAAAACAAAAGACTTTAAAGTAAGTAAAGCCTTAGTGGTTTGGGACAATATCAAGGTGGTCTAAATTACATGTAGTTGGAGCTCCAGAAGAAATAGGAATGATCTAGAGTAGGTATTAATTACTTACAACAAGAAACCATATCTGAAGAATTGCTTGTGTTGTATTTATATTTTAGAGAAGAGGCTAAAACATTTCTTGGCTCTGTGAAAAATAAAATAGTTGAACAACTAAATCTCACTTTCACATATACCAGGAACTCAATCATACAAATACTTGTGATATCAAAACCCCTTGTCCATACCTTATGTTTCAAGACATAATTCTGAATATTGGGAACAAGTAATATTTGGTAAATCAACATGTTTTGATCAGTGGCATTGAGATAAAATTTGTTAAAAATATGATCGCAATTGTTGATAAAGATCAATAATTTTTTTAGGTGAAACAATTAAAAATGTTCTTTAATACAGGATATTTGGAAAGTTTAAAAGAAAGTAATTGCAAAGGGGTGGGGAAGGCCATGAGTCCACTGCAGTAATTAGCTCTTTGTTTTTAAATCCAGCACACATGAATTGTTTACTTTCTTTACCAAGGGTTAATTACTCATTTGGTCAGAATGTGCAAAGCAAAACAGAAAATGATAAACAAAATAAAGTTAAATTTAGGGAAATATTCCAGCCTAAAGCTTTCATTTCTTCTTTTTTAAGGTAAGCCTACTCAAGAAATACCTATATTTATTTAAGTAAAAACCCCTTAAAAATGTTATTTCAGGTCATAAAATTGTTTGATAAGCTGTCCTGAATTTATTCAGTCCTTTAGAAAAAACAATTTGTTCCAAATCTTGTGCAATTATTTTATTATGGCATATGACATTTCTCCCCATTCTATAACAATTCCAAAATATTAACAACAAATGAATTTTCACAAGAAAATAAACCTGGCCCACTTTTAAGAGTCTAAAATCATGTATTCAAATGAATGAATTATGAATTCAGCTGTCAGTTCAACTCTCTCAATTGCTGCTTTTAGCTTGTTTGAGAGTGTGCTAACTATGCTGTTTATTTTCATATGAAGGGAAAGCTAAATATTCAAACTACTATCATTTCCCAGAAAAAATGAATATGAAATGGTGAATAATGACTAGGAGTCTAAATGCAGTAAACCTTAGGACAGAAACATTTGCTCTCCACAAAGATGGTAAATGTGGTAGTATATATGTGTGTGTGTGTGTGTGTGTGGAACAACAGTTCTTTCAAAGTTTGCACAGGTCCTTCTCTCTATTTCCATGAATAGTTCCATTCATTTCAGCATGACCTGTTTGTAAATGTGCATGTGTGTGTGAGTTCTGGAAAGTTAGTCTGTCCCAGCCCAGTCCAGCTGCATGTGGCAAATGTTTGGAGATGTCTAAATTTGTATAATTCCATTCAGTACTTTTTAATGAAATAATTCAGCCAAATGTGTGAAAACAGGAATAGAGGAAAAAAAGAGCAAATAAATTGTGATAGGAATTCTAATCAATGTAAAATAATATAAAATGGCAAGTGAAAGATATGTTATGATTAATGTTTTATTCTTATTTTAATGAAAAATATAAAGTATCGCACTTGGATACTTCTGATAAGAAAGGCCTGTCATTAAGTGGGTAGATAAACTGATGTTTTCTCAGCTTGGAATTTCTATCATGAGACTACATGTCTCATGTTTAAACAACCTGATTTGTTTCTTCTTTATACTGTGATATAGTAGCCATAATATTATGCTTTGAAATTACATTTTAATTGTATGATTATATAAAAAGAGCAAACTATATTAACAGAAAAAAGGTTAATAGGAAAAAGATTAGATAAATAATGTGTTTCAGTATAACTACTATTTTAGCTATTTAAAATTTTGCTCTTTTATTAGATTTACAGGACAATAATAATATTAAAAACTGAAATCTATAATCAAGATTTTTTTAAAATTATCAGAAATCTGGAGCTTAAATAGCTAGAACTGAGATTCAAGTCCCAGATGTTCTAGTCCTGACAATTACTTATTAATGTGATCTTTGGTGAGGCCCTCCTCATGGGTGGAACTCAGCTTTTCATTTCTAAATTGAAGCTATTGAACAGTATTATTTCAAGAGCCTGTCTTCTTTGCTATTTTTGTATCATGATTTATTTGTAATCATTTTAAGGTAAATAGTCAAAAGTTTATTAGAAAATAGTCTTTTAAAGGAAATGGTCAGAGTTTCAAATATTTAGTTCATTTAATTATGTACATAGTACTTTAACAAGGTTTTATTACAAAATTTGAGAGACAATTCTATTTTTCCAGATGTTCCAAATTATTTAAGGGGTTCTGTCCCATACTTAACTTGGATGCTAATTTGAGAAAACAAAAATACAAAGTTGAATGGATAAGGCAAATTAGAAAATGTGCATAGCATTAAACTTTGATGTCCTTAATGATATTCTCTTTGAAATTTACACACTCATCATATCTGGGCCAGTATGGAAATATATATGGATGCCAAATTTGATGGGGAATATCTAGGATAAAACTGTGTTAGAACTCATTCTACAAAAAGAAAAACTAGGGTCAGAGAGGATGCTTTCAATTTTTTCTTTTTACTTGAAACCACGATAATAAATGTTTTACATTATGATATAGCATACATATATTGTACTTGTATTTATGTTTGTGTGTATGTCTATCTCTATATATGAAGTAGCTTATTCCACTAATTTTTAATTTTTTTGAAAATTTATTTTTTAATTACAGTTGACATATAATATTATATTAGTTCCAGGTGTGCAACATAGTGATCAGACATATATGTACCTAAAAAAGTGATCACCACAATAAATCTAATACACATCTGACACCATACATAGTTATTACAATGTTGTTGACTATATTCCCTATGCTATACTCTACATCCTCATGACTATTTTAATAACTGGCAACACCATATAAAATCTCACCAACAGTGCAGGAGGATTCCCCTTTCTCCACATTCTTGTCAATACTTGTTTGTTGATTTATTGATGATAGCCATTCTGATTGGTCTGAGGTGATATCTCACTGGAGTTTTAATTTGCATTTCTCTGATGATTACTGATGTTGAGTATCTTTTCATACGTCTACTGGTCATTTTTATTTCCTCTTTGGAGAAATGTCTATTTAGGTCCTATGCTCACTTTTTAATCAGATTGTTATTATTTACAATGTTTTTGGCATTAAGTTGTATGAGTTTTTTATATATTTTGAATATTAACCCCTTATTAGATGTGTCATTGGCAGATATGTTCTCCTATTCAGTAGTTTATCATTTTTCTTTTATTGATTGTTTGCTTTGCTGTGCAATATTTTAAAATTTTATTTAGTTCCATTTGTTTATTTTTTCTTTTTTTCTCTTACCTGAGGAGACATCTCCAAAAAAATACTGCTGAGAGCGATGCCAAGGTGTTTACTGCCTATGTTTTCTCCAAGGAATTTTATGGTTTCAGGTCTTACATTTAACTCTTTAATCTTTTTTTGTATTTCTTTTCTGATTTTGTTGTACATGGTATAAGAAAGTGGTCTAGTTTCATAACTTTGCATGTATGCATCCAGTTTTCCCCAACACCATTTAAGTGACTATCTTTATCCCATTGCATATTTTTGCTTCCTTTGCCATAGATGAGTTGACCATATATGTGTGATTTTACTTCTGGCCTCTTTATTGTTTTCCATTATTCTATGTATCTGTTTTTATGCCAGTACCATGCTGTTTTGATGACTATAGTCTTGTAGTAGAGTTTGATATCAGGTGGCGTGGTATCTCCAACTTACTACTTTCTCAAGATTGCTTTGGTTACTTGGGTCTTTTGTAGTTCCAATAAATTTTAGAATTACTTGTTCTAGTTCTGTGAAAAATCCCCTTTTTGTTTTGCTAGAGATTGCATTGAATCTGTAGATTGCTTGGGGTGATGTGGACATTTTAATGATGTTAATTCTTTCTATCAATGAGCACAGTACACATCTTCCCTTTATTTGTATCTTCTTCAATTTCTTTCTTGAGTGTCTTATACTTTTTTGAATACAAGTGTCTTAGCTCCTTAAGTAAATTTATTCCTAAGTGTTCTATTATTTTTGATGTAACTGTAAATGAGATTGTTTGCTTAATTTCTCTTTCTGATTGTTTTAGTGTATAAAAATGCAACTTATTTGTGATTAATTTTGTGTTCTGCTACTTTACTGAATCCATTTATTAGTTCTAATAGTTTTTTGGTAAAATCTTTAGGGTTCTCTCTTTATAGTACTATGCCATCTGCAGATAATGAAAGTTTTACTTCCTCCTTTCCTATCTGGATACCTTTTATTTCTTTTTCTTGGTGGATTTCTATGGACTGGACTTCCAATATTACATTGAATAAAAGTGGTAAAAGTGGACATCCTTAAGAAAAACTTCACCTTTTTACCTTTGAGTATGATGTTAGCTGTGGGTTTGTCATATATGCCCTTTGTTATATTGAGGTATATTTTCTCTATCTACACTTTACTGAGAGTTTTTTTCTAAATGGATGCTGGATTCTGTCAAATGCTTTTTTTCATTTATTCATATAATCATATAATTTTTACTTTTCATTTTGTTTATGTGGTGTATCACATTAATTTTATTGAACTGACCTGCATCCCAGGAATAAATCCCACTTGGTTTTGGTGTGTATTTTAATGTACAGCTGAATTTGGTTTGCTAATATTTTGTTGATAAATTTTGCATTGTTTTTCATCAGGGATGAAAACTACCAAAGAAACTACCAAAAAAAAAATTATAGACCAATATCATCAGGGATATTGGTCTATAATTTTTTTTTTTGGTAGTTTCTTTGTGTGGTTTTGATATCAAGGTAATGCTGGCCTCATAAAATTCATTTATAAGCCCACCCTCCTCTTCAATATTTTGGAATTGAGAATGATAGATATTAATTCTTCTTAGAATGTTTGCTAAAATTCACCTATGAAGCCATATGAGCCATGACTTTTGTTTGTTGCGTTTTTTTTATTACTGTTTTAATTTCATTAGTAATTATTGGTCTGTTCATAATTTCTGTTTTTTCTTGGTTCAGTCTTGGAAAATTGTATGTTTCCAGGAATTTATCCACTTCTTCCAGGATGTTGGCATATAATTGTAGCATTTCTGATAATCTTTTGTATTTCTGTGGTGTCATTTGTCCCTTTTCTTTCATTTCTTATTTCATTTATTTGGGTTTTCTCTTTTTTTCTTGATGAGTCTGGCTAAATGTTTATCAATTTTGTTTAGCTTTTCAAAAACCTGGCTCTAAGATTCATTGCTTTTTTTTTTCTATATTTTTAGGTTCCATTTATTTCTACTCTGATATTTATTATTTTCTTCCTTGGACTTACTTTAAGCTTTGTGTGTTCTTCATTTTCAACTTCCTTTAGGTGTAAGGTTATATTGTTTATTGTTTATATGAGATTCTTCTTGTTTATTGAGGGCAGCCCAATTGGCTATGAATTTTCCTCTTAAGAACTGCTTTGGCTATCCCCTGCAGATTTTTTTTTTTTGAGTCATTGTGTTTTCATTTTCATTTTTCTCAAGGTATCGTTTGATTTCTTCTTTGATCTCATTGTTAACCCATTCATTGTTTAGCAGCCTGTTACTTAGCCTCCACATGTTTGTGTGTTTTTAGTTTTCTTCTTATAATTGATTTCTAGTTTCATACCACTGTGATTCCATAAATTGCTTGAAATGATTTCAATCTTCTTAAATTTTTCACAACTTGTTTTGTGGCCTAACATATGTTCTATCTTAGAAAGTATTTCATGTGTACTTGTAAAGTATGTATATTCTGCTGTAAAGTCTGTTCTTTTCTTTACCATTGAAAGAGCAAAGCCTTCTTCTCTCCTTCAAAATGTCTACTTCCCTAAATCAGATAAACATGCAGTACATCTAGAGGAGATGAGACTGTTTGGACAATAGTTTTATCACTTTACTGAGAATAAAATTATATTTGTACTCTAGTAATGAAGTGTACTTCTAAATATTTCAGCAAGTCTAAAAATAAAAGAAACACTTAGCTATTTCTTACAGTAAACTTACAGTATGAAATGTTTTAATGGAAAGCAGATAAATAAAAGCACAATAATAGCTAAAATAATACATACTTTTAAAAGATGAAAAGCTACTTATAATAGAATTTGGCATTCACATATAACTTATTTTTCATTATTTAACATAAGTAAGGGCTCATTCCAACTTACTTAGTGGCCTATGGCAAAATCAGGAAATAATATATGACTACTTTTTTGTTGACCTTTTTTCAGTGTACTTTACAAAATGATTTTTGTGTAGTCTTATACTGTGATTAATATAAAATAATGCTCAGTTAAACAAAAACTAAATAATTAGCTTTAATTAAACAGTAATTTAACTGATTATGATAGGGATTTAGTTTACTCCCTAAAAATTAGTTTGGATAGCTAACACTCTTAACATACAAATACTTATAACTCTTAGTAACTATTCAAATATTGCTGAATCTGTAAAAGATACCTTCCTAACAGTTCCATAAGCCTATCACAATAAAATTGTAGCCTATCAGAGTTAGATTGTAAATGTACATCCAAATTACTGAAAATTAAATGAATCATTTGTTGATTTTATGAACTAATTAAAATTTTAAGGCCATTAAAAAAGAACTGGATTATTAAACTGTAAAAAATTTAATTTCAAGCAAGGTAAGCGACAGAAAATTATTTTTACATCTGATAACTAACTATATTAGTTCTTATTTTTAATTCACTGAGGTCATTATATAACTATTCATAAAGGCAATGCCAAGGCTTTGTGAAAAGATCTCAGTTTTCCAAAACTCTACATTGATGGAAGTAATTTCTTCAACTTTTATTTCAAAAAATTAATACTAATTATTCTCTAATTATAATTATAATTAGAAGTATATTAGAAAACATGTATAAAAGTCTTACTTCATTTCTATCTCATAGCACAGTTGTATATTTTAAAGGAGAAAAACTAAGTCAAGGAGACCCGGTCAAATGTTTAGTAGGCATCTATTTCTTTCCTGTAACTTCATTCAATATTGTACAATAGTTAATAATAATTACTGTACCAGGTAGTATGTTATAATTTAAAAGCAAATAAATAAATGATATGGTGTAAACTTCAAGATAGCAAAGATCTTTTTATTTCTTCAATAACTCTACACTCTCAAATCCCAGAACAGTGCCTGGTCTACAACAGGAGCTCAATAGAAATTTATTAAATAAATCAGGAAAGAAATAAATATATGAATGCAGAACATAGGGAAAAAATGTTTGCAATAAGGCCACCATATTAAATGAGATAATGTACTTAAAATGTTTAAAAGAGTGCCTGGGACATAGTATAAACACTTTATATTTGTTAGCAATTACGGTTATTCTCACTTTTATTCTCCTTTGTAAATGGGCCCTATTCATATTTTCTTCTGAGTGCCTTCTATTTACTGCTTAGCTTTTGTTTACTCATAATTTCTCTCTTGGCCCGAGATAACCCCTCTTGCCCTCTTATGCATCCTGCACCCTTAGTTTCTGTAGTGATTTATGTATATACACTTATATTTTGCAATTCTATTTCCTAAAAAGAGACTGTTACTGGCTAGGTAGGCTGTTTGGCCAAATGCTTTTGATTCCAGGCCATTTCAAGGCTGAGTGTCCTCAGCATAGTGCCCGTCCTTGTCTAACTAACAATATTCAGGAAACTGTGTGACATAGAGTCGTCTGTCTCTGTCCTTGGTGGTAGCTTCCCCTGTGTCAGTTACAGTCTTTAGCATGCATATAGCAAGATAAATATTCCCTGAAAACTCTGAGTTTATACGATCTTTAGAGCTCCAAAGAGCTAACAGCTAGCAGTACTTGTAAAAGAAAGCCTTTTTTCTCAGGCTGCCTGCTGAAATCTCAGGGAGAGTTTGATTAAACAACCTTGAGTCACTGCCCATTCCTGAATCAATGAGTAATTGAGGCTGAGGTGGGGGAAGAAACAGAGTAACCTGATTGGAAAAATCTGAATTTTGTGCTCAACCCTTGAGCCAGGAGATTGGGTCAAATCTACTTGAACCATGTAGACTGGAATGGAATAGGAGCTGTTCTTCAAGAAGTAACTGGCAAGATTAATACCTTAGTAAATTCCATGTAGAAAAACATACTTTTTAAAGAGAAATATTGTTTGTCACACTTTGAAACATAATCTTACTGAGACCTGATTTACTGGTCTTTGATACGGTTTACAAAATAATCCCTCAATTATTTATATCAGACAACCTTCCTGAGATAATTTAAATTCAATGAACTTTCAGGGAAAACATATTAAATAACTGAAACTCTTCTGTCATGGTGTGAGACACACATAAATGAGCAGTATATAAGCCCTGACTTCACATAGTTTACAGACTAAAGGGAAATACAGAATAACAAGGTAAATTCAATAGCGTGTGATAAATTCAATGACAGAGGTCCACTTACATTTGGGGAATGGGGAGGCACCATGCAATGCAGGAAACACATTCAGACAGATCTCTCTGGTAGGTGGAAAGATTGGGGTTGGGGTCAAGGAGGGGCTCATGACAAAAAGGACCCATGTGCGGAGTGGGACTCTATGCATTAAAAACAGTGAGTTTGCCATACTATTTCTAACTCCAGTCCAATAGTTGCACCAGGCTGTTTTATAATTGTCTTCCCTTTCTTATTTGTAAACTCTTTCTCCATCAGTAAAAAGTGTGGCTCCTTATTTCCACGATACACTTGCTTATGTGATTAATCCTTGCCATATGTCATCAGTGCTATTCCACTGCACCTCCTCTCCTGACCACCATTTCATTGTGCTCTGAACCTTGCTCAGTCTCTTATATCCCATGCCAGGATGACACCACCATTCTCTTGTATAAATACCATCCTATGCCCCTGTACCCTCCCTTTATAGATGTCCACCTTGTTCAGATTTAATTAACAACTTTTGGATTAAGTTATTATATCTGAAAAGAAGAAAGCAAGGAAGAAAGGGGGAAGGAATAAATTAATAAAGAATCATAAAACTATGAATTTTTATCTATTTTAAAATATGTATTTAACAATTCTGTACATTGGATATTTCTTTTATTCTCATTTTGTTTTAAACTTAAGCTTGACTACTTATATTTCAAGATAAAAACAGCAAAATATTTTAACAGAAAACAATATTCAATTATGTAACACAAAAATATAAGTAAATATTAAAAACAAATGCTTTTAAGTTGGTTTTCTCTTCACTAAAATTCTCTGCACAAATTATTGCAACTACAGAAAATACACTGCTTTTACTTCTGGTACAGAAATAATTTAAAAGAAAAGGATATATAAAAAGACTGAGAGAAATGCAATACTTCAATTTTCTGAAGTTTGGCATTTCTAGAAAGCCAAACTAACTTCAATCTTTTTAAACAAAAGTGATCTTATTTCATCATATCCCAACCACAACAGCATAGCCCAGAAAGTATCTGCATAGTGACAATTATGTTTGATCTTCCTTATGAAAAAAAAAGTAGTACATAGTGTTTTAAACAGCTTTCATTTGTTTATCTACTGAGTAAACCTATATTGAGCTCCTTCCATATTTAAGACACCTTGTTATGTGTTGTGATTCTTATAAATATGCTTAAGAAATGTTTGTGGCCCCCAGGAGTTTACAATTCAGGAACTTAAAAAATTGTGGTAGGAGACAGAATATGTGGGGTGGTACAAGCAGCAAGTGGCTTTGGAGCTCAGAGGAGAGAAAGAGCACCTGTGGCTTCAATGATGTAGGAAGACTTCCTAGAAAATGTAGGATGAAAACCTGTCCTAAATTGTTGATGTCTTATTTGAAGTAATACATGTTGTAGAAATAAATATTTTTTGTATTGAGACATATAAAAGTAAAGAGACTGTAAATTAAAAGGCATTCAAAATATGCAAAGATAGAATTCTTGTGAGGTAAAATGTTTTTAACCTAATGCTTTGCTAAAAGAATGCTTTGTAACTTTTATTTTTAAGATTATATTTTACTAATATTTATATATTAGTAAAAAGTTCTGCTTATGCCAATAGACCAGAGATTTCTCTGTTAAATTTTTACAATTTTTTTTTCTGCCCAAACTTGTTGGCTGTTGGACATAATAACTCAAAGACTGATCCACTGGGGTAAGAACTGTCTAGCCCTGTGAATCTAGAATGAGACAGAGATCTGGGTAAATAATTACTTTAACCTGACCCATAAAAATATACAGGATTATGAGCAACTGTTTGTTCTATATACAGGGCTGACCTCATGGACATATGACCTGTGCAATTGCATAGGGTCTGTGATCAGAAAGGCCCCATGCTTGTTTTAATATGCTGCTGTTTTATTAATAAGTTTTAGACATGCATTTTTATTTTGATTTATGGCCCAAAGTTATATAGCTAATTGTAATTCTATGTCTGTTAAAATTTAGCATATCACACTGCTAAAAGATTAGAATTTAAATATTTTCACAAAAATGTGAAAATATGTGAGATGATGAATATGTGCATTAACTTAAAGGGGGAATCCTTTCATAATATACACATATCAGATCATCACACTGTATGCTTCAACATTTTACAAATTGTCAATTGTACTTCAAAGAATCTGAAAAGTTTTATTCTCATTACATTGCTTTATTTACTTGATAACATAATAATATTAATATATATTTTTTAAAACTTCACCATTCTGTCTTTATATTTCATTGTCTTCCTTCTCTCCATGTATGTATGTATGTATGTATGTATGTATGTATATCCTCTACTAGATTGCTGGACCCTAAGCTTCCAAGGGCCAGAGTGGTTGCTTATAAGAGAAGATCATCTTTAATAAAAATGAAAATAGACACACAGAAAGAAACATTAGTGGATAGATTTTACTCATGAGACTGTATGTGTGTGTGTGTGTGTGTGTGTGTGTGTGTGTGTGTATAAAATGACAATTTAGGACAATTTAGGCAGCAGCTTTGTTTTAGGTGGCTAATTGTACTTCTCAAGAAAATAAGTGTTATTAGATTCTCTTAGGACATTACTGAGATTATTTTAAACATTCCAAGATGTTAAAGTAAAACCAACTCTCTTCAACACATTTAATTTCCCAACCAAACTTCATGATTTTTATGTGTGCATGATCTTTTGAACTTAAGTGATAATAACAAATGGTGTTTACTATATGACCAAAACATATTCTGACATCAGATTATGGAAAATAATACTTCAATTTTGTCTCTCTCTTTTTTTTTGCCCACAGTCACTATTTTTAGTTGTTAACCCCTTTAACGTGCTTTAGTTACATCCGTAACTGTCTTATCTGACATTAAAGTAATTTCCATTTGACCCATTTTCTGTCATCATGGAATGGATTAATCCAAAAGTTTTAGTCAGTATTGCAGAGGAATATGAAGTGATTACCTGCAGGATCATGGCTTACAGAAACGTGTGTGTGTGTGTGTGTGTGTGTGTGTGTGTGTGTGTGTGTGTATGCGCACGTGTGCACAGTGTTTTTGCCGGTAGGAAAGACAGGAGAATAATTTGATGAAAATAAATAAGAACAGAAGGAAGAAATGAAATAAGGAAGGAAAGATGAAAGAGAGGGAGGGAGGAAGGGAGGAAAAAGGGAAGGAAGATTGACTACTACTTTAGTTGTTAATCCTCATCCTTTTTTTTTTTTTTTTTGGTTAAAATATCCATTCATATTAAGATGATATTAATTACAGTAAATTTCAACATGTATTATCATGGTATAGGGCAATAATTTCTACAGTATAACTTGTGAAACTATACAATTATATGATTGTAGAAGTCCACAAAAGTCACAGTAGCAATCTTATTGTTGTTTATAGTAAGAAATTAATAAAAATTTAATTTTATAATTTCTCTATAGGATGTATGATTACATTTAGTAAAAAACCCTTTTAATATTTTACAAGAAGCTCTACTAATGTAGTAAGTTTTTTTCCACAAATATATTTTCTTATGACGAGAACTGTTATGTTTTACTTTCTTATCAACTTTTAAATATATAATATAGTATTATTAACTGTAGTCAACATGGATCACATTATATCCTCAGAACTTGTTAATATTATAACTACAGTTTTGTACCTTTTGCCATCTTCACCCATTTCTTCCACCCCCAACCCCAAGCTTCTGCAATCACTGATCTGTTCTACATCTATGAGTTTGTTTTTTTTAAGATAGTATTTGTCTTTCTCTGTCTGATTTATTTCACTTAGCATAAGACCATCAAGGTCCACCCATGTTGTTGCAGATGACAAGATTTATTTCTGTTTTATAGCTGAATGGTATTTCATTGTGTATATATATTTATAACACAATTTCTTTATCCATTCACCTATTTCTGGACACTTAGGTTGTTTTCATTTCTTGGCTATTGTAAATAATGCTGCTATGAACATGGAAATTCCGATATCTTTTCAAGATTGCAATTTTGTTTTCTTCAGATAAATACCCAAAAGTGGGATTGCTGAGTCATAAGGTAGTTCTATTGTTCTATTCTTAGTTTTTTTTGTGGAACCTACATACTGTTTTCCTTAGTGGCTGCACCAACGTACGTCCTCATCAACAGTGCACAAGGGTTCCCTTGTCTGCACATCCTCTCCAACAGCATCTCACCGATGGTGGGAGCATCCGTCAAATTGAGCTCACAGATCATTAGATGTCAATCATGAAAGATAAAAGAAAATTCAGATAGAAACACAATTTCCATGAAGACTCAATGTTCCAGTGAATTATAAAATTTTAAGCAACTCCAAAACTCTTTTATCTCTTTCTAATGTTAAACTACTTGGTGTATGATATTTGTTGTTGTTAATTTAGGATTTTGTGTGTATATAACTTCAATAAGATGATACATTTCTTGGAGATCTAGACGAACACTTTCTATTACGCTGGGTTTACATATAGAAATTTCTACATTGTATTTTTAACTAAAAAGATTGAATGATATAAGTTATATAACATGTATGAAGTTTAGCTTAATCAATTTTAGCTTTTTTAAGAAATACAAATTTATGGAATATTATGGGATTTTAGACAAAATGTGGATGTTAGATGTCATCTAGTCAATCTCCTACATAATGGTGGGTTCACTCTAAAACCTAATAGACCTTTTTTGCCTTTGACATAAATACTTCCACAAACACAAGAAACAAGGAGATTAGATCAAGGACACTATTATCATTAATATTATTAAATTATCATTTAGTAACTATTTTCAGTGTTGTGCTGGGAATATAACAGCATATAAGGCATGAACCACACAGTGAAAAGCTTTTAAAGTTATTCAAACATACAAAACATAAACATAAAAATAAAATTAAAGGCAATAAAAGGCAATACTTGTTAGGTGCTAAATAAATTAGCAATAAAAGGAGCAACTTGAGGAAGCCATGAAAACATCCCTGATGCCTAACACACTCTGGGACGACTTCAGGAAGAGCTGACACTTGAAATGCAGTAAGGAGATTTAAATCAGTTATCAAAGTTTGTGAGGTTTTGTTTTGGAGGAGAGATGGTATATTAACTAGTTTGACTAGAATGGAAGACGGTTTGAGGTGAGCAGACAATTTCTTCTCTCAGGATATTGAATTTGGATTCATTCTATGGATGTTGGGGAACAAATAAAGTTTTTGAAGCAAGGACTCCACACTATATAAATTACATATTTCAGAGGATGAATTTGTTAGTGTGGTATAGGCTGCACTGAAGACAAGGAAGCCTTGAGGCAGGAAGACTTGTTAAGATATGGAACGAATCCTGAAGTGATGTGCAAGAAGCGATTTACTGGGGACTTTGATGGTTGATGGATTGGTTGGGGAAATGAGGATAAAATCATGGAAGGAAGACTCCAAAATTCCAGAAGCTGGTTCCTTAAGACATCGTGCTATGATTAGTAAAAAATAAAGAACAAAAAGGCTTTGAGATGCTATGCTTTTGCCCTTCTCTGTTTGAAAACTTTTTTTAAACCACACACTGAGCAGCTTCCATAGTATGCTTTATATATTTCCAGACTACTGCACACTGTTGTGACAATTCACTTTGAAGTTACTCTCAGTGGTGTATGGGCTGATGAAAGAAAGTCCTGTAATCTTCCTGAGCAGGTCTGGGATATGCTGAAGAAAGAGGAATCATGGGGAATAGGCCTGACCAGGTCTTCAAAAGACCTTTTCTCTCCCTGTTAAAAAGTGTTCATTCTTAGTTACCACCCTCTTAGAAAAAAATGTGACCCTCAGGAGTTTTATTTGGAACAACATGAATGGTTTTACTTTCAATAGTCACAGGCAAATGACAGGTTATATTTAATTTTTTATATATCTTTATTTACATAGACTTTAGTGATATCCCTGCTTGCTGTATAATTTGATTTATTTTGGGACATCAGAAAGAATCCATTGAATTTGCACATGGCAACTGCTACTTGGGCAGCAAAACATGTAGCACAGAATAGTAAATAAAATTCAGTTAAGAAATCACAGGATACTTTAAAAGGGAATTGTGGGTATTTTTATAAAAGTATACTTTATCCAAATACAAAAATATTAGTTGAAGGAAAAGCAAGTCAGTGTTTGAGAGTATGTTGCCCCTAATTCACATAAATGACCTACGAAAGTTGCAATGGATTTTAAATCCTCAGACCTTCTAATGATGGATACAGAAATGTGTGACCATGGGGTGAATCATACAAATTATTATAAAATGTAACTATAGAATTTAAAAAGAGAATATGACCTTTTGTTTTGCTACCTTTCTAATTAAATGCTTTAAAGATGAATGTTTTCTTTAACATTAGGTTAAATATTTAATACAACAGTTAGAGACTGAATTTGGGATTCCAGTCCAGGTATTGCATGTTTTAGCTGTTACACCACAGGGAAGTTACTTAACCTGTCTGTGCTATAGTTTCCTCAACTGCAAAATGAAAGCAATAATAATGCTGACTTCATAGAGTTGTGAAGCTTTATGCCTTAGTATGTGTAAGAAGCTCCCTTTTAAAAAGATTCTTTCCTCATGTTGCTTCAATGGCATGGTCACAGTTTATCCTATGGGCAATTCTACATGGAAATTGAACATTTTAATCAGAGGTTTATTTAATGTCCTTAAATTGACAATGCAAAAAGGATTTAGTTTGGTAATTCAATTAAAGGCATGGGACAAGGAGAGCCTGATGCATCCACATCTTCTATAGAAGATGATGGAAGTCCATGGCAGAACTCTTCCCCAGGCACTCCTTCTCGTTCTGGCTTATTTATTTATTCTTTGACTACAGATGCTCTTCTGATTAATTAGTTCTTTCTTCACATATGTTATTGAAACTTTAGATCTGTTCATAAACTTTATGTGAGTGAACCATTCTGCCTGTTTGAAGTGAATCTGCTTATCTCTGCTCTTAGGGATTATAGGATGATTTTAACATTTCACTTTCATAGGACAATCTTATTTTCCTTATTTTATAATTCTTGCAGGGATGTTTTGAATTTATTTCTATGTACAACCACACTAAATATTTCTCTAGTTAGATAGAAATTTTAATTTTGTCTTTTGTCCCTCCTTCCCTCCTTCTCTCATTACTTCTTTCCTTTTCTCCCCTTTCCTCCTGAATTCGGTGAACTAGACCCTGTGATAGGAGCTAGGTCTTTCCATTTTCCATTTTCAGTGTTTGACCAAAATGATAAAAGCTAAAACAATAGAAGGCAGGGGATATTGGGAATAGATTGTGTGTATATTTGATTTCTGTTATCTAGGTTGTGAATTTCTTTTGTGAATCCCCAGTACAAATATAGATCTTGTTATCATTTGGAAAAAGTGCACAAAAGGTCATCTGTGATGCCTTAACTGATCCATCCCTCTTATATCAACTGCCAGGAATAGATTTTGCCCTGGGAGAGTCTTATGAGCGCTGGCATTTTGAAGTCAGCTTTATTCTGGCCTCTTAGCTTTCACTCTGTTGTAAGCTAGTATCAGAGAGTTTCAATAAATGACTCAAATGAGATGGAATATTTCCAGTAAGTTATAATGCAGAACTGAATCCCTGGGAGACTCTGGTTCAGCCACCCATCACTTAATCAACTCCAACAGTTCCAAAATTTCTACAGCATAGGAGATGTTTTTGTTGTTGATGTGTGTGGTTGTTATTATTACTGTTTCTCGAGTGACATATTTTGGATGGTGATAAAACAGAAGGGCAATTGCCCCAATGCTCATTTTTCTTCAAAACA
Source organism: Lyroderma lyra (assembly GCA_004026885.1). NCBI lineage: Eukaryota > Metazoa > Chordata > Mammalia > Chiroptera > Megadermatidae > Lyroderma > Lyroderma lyra. Next base: position 302,798 of record PVJL010000886.1, read on the forward strand.
GAGGTCATCAAGGACTGACCTTATTCTGTGGTCGCATTCACTTGTAGTGGATGAAACTAGTGATAGATTTGACTAGAGGACATACATACATCAAATTAAGGGTAGATTCATGTCATTTACTTTTGTAAGAGAAGTGTGTTGTCACTTATGATCCATTATTGCCCTTCTGCATGGGTGCACTGAGTTTAATGTATGTTTTATGAGTTATTTGAAAATTGCCCTACATTTTTCATAACTAAAAACCACTTCTCCTTAGGCATTTTGCATGGTTTATTATATTTTTTCAATAATAATAAGGAGGGCTTGCCTCTTCTAATTATTCTGCTTCTTAGGCTAGAGATTTGTACATTAAATTGTTAGTTACTAAATATTAAGTCTGGAACAAGACATGACACTTCAGATATAGCAAGGTAAATTATGGCATACGGCACTATTATAAGGTATGCTACTATTTTTATGGTAACTTTACCCACTCTATAACCACAAATAAGTATTTGTCTAGTATGTGTGTCGTTTTAAGGAAATTATGTCGCAGCTTGTAATTACTTCCACTGAAATCTATCTGCTCCAGCTCAGACCTTGCACTGCCTCAAATGCACTTGAGGCAGGAGGTAGAGGGGAGTACTGGGCATATTTTCTTGGAGCTGATTAAAATTGGTATTTATTTTGGTCCTTTAAGAATAAATTTGCTTTACTCTGGGATCAATGAGTCTAACTATGTTTCCTTGAAAAGGGAAGTACTTATAATGTGGCAATTTAGAGAAGAAAGAGATGTCAGCAAACTCTTGAGTTTCACTTAAGGATGCTTCCATAACTACTAGTATACCATACTAGTAGTATACCATAACTACTAAGTTTCTCTCTCTCTCTCACTCTCTCTCTCTCTCTCTCTCTCTCTCTCTCTCACACACACACACACACAGCATTTGTAAAGTAGGATTAAAAGTGCCAGACCAGTAGGAGGACTTGATCTCCCCCACCATTTATTTTTCTCATTAAACTAAGATTTCTCAGTAAATAAACTGGACTTAACAATAAAACTGTTAAACCTCTATCTTTCTGTACACACTCCACATTTTTTGCCCCGTGTACTCTGCATGCATTTCTGCTTCTGAGCAATTTGCTCCTTCACAGAACCATGCCCACACTCAGATTGTTTCTCTGCTTGGAGTGCCCTTAAAAATTTCCCCATTAGTCAAAATCCTGATCATTTCTGATCTCCATGTATCATCCCTTTGTAAAATATTCTCTCTTGTCCCACTAAAAAAAGAATCCCTTCTCTGCTTTCAAGCTTTTTGCTGAGTTTCTTGTATAATATTTGTCACATACCAATTAAATGTCTCCTTTTCTTTTTATCATGTAGGTTGTAAAATCTGAAAACTCTTTTCCATTGCGCATCGTGCTTTACTTACATATTTGGAATGCACATAACAGTAACAGGCTTCCATCACCTGGTGTTCAGTGTATGCTAACTAACTCTCAGAGTCAGTGCATTCATTCCTCTGGGAATGCCTTTAACTTGCCCCTCTGCTCATCAAAATTTTCTGTCCTTCAGAAAATCAGCTCTTCCTTGTCATTATTTCTGGTGTCCTCAACCCTTAGTGATGTCTCTTTTTTCAGAGTCAGCTCTGTGTCAGCCATAGCTCTATGAGTTTCATTGTCAGTCTGTAATGCACAGAGAGGTGATGTACTCGGGGGTACCTGGTGGGTAAGGGGCAACACAGGATAGAGACTTGGGCCTCTGACTCTCTATCACAAGTTTAGAGTTCTCTAAATCATTTAAGAGTTCTCTAATCATTGAGTTTGGCCCAAGGTCTCTGTGACCCTGGCTACCTGGCTAACTAAATAGGGACACTCTTGTGGCCATTCATTATTAGCTAGAGTTTAGTTCTGCTCCTTGAGAAACATTTTACTAAGTTCTAAATTAAAAATTGGATAAGCAAGTTTCTTGGTTCTTTACACTGAGCTCCAATTGCATTCCCACATGTCTTTTAAGGGCAGAAACACATCCTGTAAAGATTGAGCTTGCTTGAGACATCTTACTGTAACTGTCATGTGGGAAGAACAGAATATTATTTTCACTTAATGACTACCTATAGTTTGCCAGGAAAATATTACAAATATTTGCAATATTACAATTATCTGAGAGGCAAATAATTCAAACATTCTCTCTGCTTCTTACCACAATGTATGAGAAGCATTG
>PVJL010000886.1:310000-326140 GCA_004026885.1 Lyroderma lyra
AGAGCCAGTAAATTTTTCATCAAATCTGGTCAATTAGAGTCCTTCCTTCCTTGCAATTTAAAATTGGAAGCATGAGGGAAAGAGGGCGAAATTGTGAGGGGTAAAGTCAAGACTGGACAGAGGCAATGCCACTTACTGTGTGGAGGAGGTGAATCCGGCATGCAAAGAAAAGTGGAATCACTTCCTCTGATTCTAAGGTATAACTCTATCCTTTGCTAATATAGTGGTTTAACTACATCAAATGGTAAGTTACCCTTTATTTGGTTAATCTGGTTCATGTTGGTTTTTTCTTTTGTCGGCTTAAGTTAGAAGAGCTCTAATACAACTGAGAATATAAATACAATGCCCAATGTTAGTTTATTTGTGACAAAGCTGAAATAGATCTTGCTTTTCTGATAGTCTAAAGGGCAATTACTTGTCTCTTGACAGGGCTATGTTCTAAGAAATACAAAGGCTGTTCAGGAAGTATCCAACCATATGACCATTCTCGTTAATAGTGACAAGGGCTGGATTTTTTTCCGGACAGCCCTCATACATTGTTAGGTGGTTTTGTCATTGTGTGAACAACATTGAGTGTACAAATTACACACACCTAGATGGTACAACCTACTACACATCTAGGCTGTATTGTATAGCCTATTGCTCCTAAGCTACAAACCTGTGCAGCATGTTACTGTACTGAACACTGTAGGCAATTGTAAGAACATTAAGTATTTGTGTATCTACACATAAAAAAGGTATAGTAAAAATATAGTATAAAAGATAAAAAGTGTTCACCTGTATAGGGCACTTACCATAATGGAGCTTGCAGGACCGGAAATTGGTCAGGGTGAGTCAGTGAGTGAGTGGAGACTGAAGGCCTAGGACAGTACTGTACACTACTGTGGACTTTACAGAAAGATACTTTTATTTCTTTGCCAAGACATGGAATCAACCAAAATGCCCTTTGATAGATTATTGAATAAGGATGTGGACATATACACAATGGAATATTGCTCAGACATAAGAAAAGGTAAAATACTGCTATTTGTGACAACATGGATGGATCTTGAGAATATGATGCTAAGCAAAATAAGTGAGATGGGAAAAGTTAAGAACCATATGACTTCACTTACATGTGACATAAAAAACTGAAAGCAACAAATGAACAAGGCAAACAAACAAAAACTCATAGACCCAGACAGCATTATAGTGATTACTAGAGAGAAAGGGGTGAAAGGGCAGGTAGGAAAAGGTAAAGGGGGTCAAATAGATGGTGACAGGAGATTAGACTTTAGGTGGTGAACACACAACACGGTATATAGATGATGTATTATAGAATTATACACTTGAAACCTATATAATTTTATTAATCAATGTCACCCAATAAAAATAAAAACTAAAATAAATTAATTGTAGCTTACTGTAACTTTTTAACTTTATTGTATAAACTTAATATTTTTAACTTTTTGACTCCTTTGTAATAACACTTAGCTTATAATGCAAACACAGTGTACAGCTATACAAAAATATTTTTTTCTTTATATTCTTATTCTACAAACATTTTTCTATTTGTAAATTTTTAAAATTTATTTTACTTTTTAAACTTTTTTTTTTGTTAAAAACTAAGACAGAACCATACACATTAGCCCAGGTCTGCACAGAGTCAGGATCATGAATATCACTGTCTTCTACCTCCATATCTTGTCCCACTGGAAGGTCTCCAGGGGCAATAACAGACCTGGAACTGTCTTCCCCTGTGGGGAAGTCCCCAGACCATCCTCTGGAATACCTCCTGAAGGGCCTGCCTGAGGCTTTTCTTAAAGAGGTGTCACTCCTTTCAAAAACATGTCCATGGTGGTTTGCTTGATTTGTTTCTTTTCTTACTACAGCTTTGTTTATATACAAATAATGCACCCCGAATATTTCTTTCTATTAATTAAAACATTTACATGTTGGGGTCCATGTTTTTAAACTTTGGAAGGAGCTAGTTGAGAGGGAGCTAGTTGAGGTCTTCAAAAGCTTCTGCTAAACCCATCTTTGTGAATTTTCTTATGGTTCTTCTTTCTCTCCTTCAGTTTTCTTTTCCTTGCCTCTTCACCTATGCGTTGCTGTTCTAATTCCAACAGCCCTTCATTAGCCAATTCCTGAGGAACATCATGTAGGAGCTCCTCTATGTCATCTTCATTCATAGCCAAGTTAAAGTTGTTTGCCCTCTGAACCACAGCCTTACAGATTTTTGCACCTGTGGGCCAAGACATTACAACAGCTTCAAGCATCACTAGGTGATAGGAATTTTTCAGCTCCACTTCCGTCTTATGGGGACATCATCATATTTCCAGGCTGTCATTGACCCAAATGTGATTATGGGGTGTTGGCTCTATGTTTTCTAAATACTTGACAGTGATCACATACTTGTAGGAGGTAGACAGTGTCAATACTGTACCCATGTCTCCTGGAATCCCCTTGCTGCTTTCATGTGCGGAAGCCCTTAGTGGGCTGTCCCTCCCAACCACCAGCACGGTTATTCTTTGTTAGAGGGCTGTCCTGAGGCTGGTAGAACCATCTGAGCCTAGCTGTCTGAGAGCCACACAGGCCTGGGAATTACTGCCCCTCAGGAGCAGCCCTTAAAGGAATGATGGCAAGTCGTCAGTCAGTCACAATTCTCCATCTTGTGGTAAGGGTGGCTCCGAAGTATGCTGGTTAGTGCTGTTTCCAGATTTGTCCTTAAATACCGAGTCAAAGATGCCTTTCACGGGACTTGCTTGATATTTTACCTTTATGTGGCCTTCTTTCCTTCGTTCTCATTCCTCTAGCAGGTTCCTCCACCCTGGGAATTCTCTCATGGTATGATGCTAGGGAACCCAGCATAAAACACTGGACTACCTTATTCTCAGCTAAACAGGGCAACATGGGAGCTCATGGATTAAAAACGAGAGCCCTCAGGTTAAGAACCTGGGTGTGAGACAGTAAAGGTAGGTAGAAGAGAACTTTTGGGAGAGGTACATGAAACAACTAGTACTAGGATAAACCACTATAATTGTTTTATTTTCACCTGGAAATGGGAATTAATAAAAAAATGACCTAAAAATGTGTTTCAGCTATATTTTTAGTGAATTGAAAGGGCACACCTTTTTTACAGGAGCCAAACATTACAAAGCACTATTTTACATTGGTGTGTATTTTGGCTTGCAATTTAAGGCTATAATTTATTCTTCTTGGTTTATTTCCCAGTATTCACAGCGATGTCCAGCATACCTGACTGAAGAGTATTGTTGGCCAGATTCTTAGGAAGAAATCTTTAACTGAAGGCATTATAAAAAAAAAGTTATGATTCTTTCCAAAAGTTCAGGATTAAAATGACCAAGCAGCTGATTTATTGGTTCTCCAAGAAGTGTTCAACCTCTTTTGCCCCCCAAAATACACAGACAGAACCATTTTCTGCATTCACCAGCCAACACCTACTCACACTGTCCCTGTGTATTGGTTGGAGTCTTATTCATGTGAATGGAAAGTAAAAATATAGGTAATTCACTGATGTAAAAGTTACCAGAATTCAGAGATCTAAACCAGCAAAATAAAGTTAACGGAAGTAGCCTTTGATTCAATTAGTTAGGCATTTCCGTGATCTATTTTGCTGTCCAAATACAGGGTCCAGCACAAATAAAGCCCCCCCCTTTTTTTGAACTGGTAATCTATACCAAATCTTATATTACAAAATCATAAGCATGCAATTCTGTAACATAACAATATCACACTCAAGTACACTTTAGGTGACATTTTAGGTGAAATGTTCAAATTGCTGTCCACCTCGTGTGGGACATTCACTTCCAAGGTTTGGGGTTACTTCTGCTGGACCCTATATTTCTGAAGACACTGTGCAAAAATTTTGGAATACATTATTAAATTCTATTAGAAGGAGAAATATTTATTTATCATTATTTAATTATATTTGTGTATTTGATTTTATTTTCCATGAGTCACGTATTTCATAGAAGAACAGATCTAAGCCATTTAGTTGCCTTAAATAGAAAGTTCTGTGAACATGAGCTTCTGCCTCATCAGTGTATTTCTTTTTTCCCGAATTTACTTTTATACTGAATGTAGGCTCAGGCATGTTGTGCCTCTGTGTGTGTGTGTGTGTGTGTGTGTGTGTGTGTGTGTGTACACGTGTGTGTGTTACGAAGTCTTACTGGTCTCTTCCTAGCATTCCCAACCCCTTAGTGCTAATAGATTTGCCTCTCTGCCCTGACAATCCCTATAGCAGTGCTCTACTTAAGACTATTCTAGACAGTAATAAAAATAAACCCATTCACAAATAATAGATTTATAAACTTAATTTATTCTGTTAGACTGTGAGCTACTTGATGGCAGAAACTGTGACTTATTCATCTTTATATTCTCTGGCTAGAATGTGAGCATATAGAAGATGCTCAACAAATACTTGCAGAAACAATGAATCAACAACTTATGTGTAGCAAGTTCCAAATAGTCTTTCTCCCTATAATCCGTAACACTCCCAGGAGAAAAGAAATATGCATTAGGACAGTGGGTTCTAAGAATGTGACTTCTCAATGTTGGGCTTGTCTCCCCCCTGAGAATATTAGCAATGTATCTTAGAGGGAAGCACACAGGGAAAAAATGAGACTTTTTTTTTTCTTTTTCTGTCTCTGGAATAAACTATGTCCAATAAATGTGTCACAATAGCTTTCCAGGAAGTGACCTACTCAATTTTTAGATCTTAATCTTCTCTGTAATTAAAAAATCTTTGCTATTATTTACATTTTGTGTTGTAAAAAGTTAGTTCATTTCTAGTAGGAAGATACTAATATAAATGCAATAAGCCACACTACCCATAATATGTAAGCGATTCCATGTAAAACTCTAATGAAGTGTTGGTGCAAGGTTGAAGAAAGCAGTCTGGTAGGTCCTGAACACAGCATTTCTCACTTCCTATCCAGGGCTCTCTTCAATGATCTGCAATCCTGTGTGCTTCACATTTTCTGGGTTAGCTATACAAAATATATGACAGTATTCTGCTCTATGCCAATTTCCCAATTAATTGTAAAAACTTATAATATTTGAATTTCAGAATTTTATTCAAGTCACAAAGAAGTCATATAGGTCTCCTAGCATAATAATAACAGTACTAGAAGATGTACAGGAAAAATAACTTCAGTGCATCCCAAAATACTAATATGCCTTAGTTGAATGAAGGAGTGGTTATTATGATTATGCAACCTATTCTTTCGGTGAAACAATACTCCAGGTATTATTATAATAAATATACAGTAAGATTAAACTAATCATTCTACTAATTCAGACAAATGGAAGCCTATTCTAAATTAAGCCATTAGGGAAAACAATAGAAGTCTATACTGGATTTCTCCTTTTATTTAAAAAAACCATATTTAATAAGAAATTAGGCAAACTTTTTAAAATATCTACCCACTGAATTAAGAGATTGCTTGTTTCCTACCCGATCACATCTTAAATGTGGTCTTTGCTTTCTTTACTGATATATTACCAGCTCGCAGCATATTATCTGACACATGACAGAAGCTCAATGTGTATTTGTTGAAGGGATTAAATTTAATACTTATTAAATTTAATAAGTACTTTGCTATACTTATTACTGCATTATATTAATATTCAGCCATACGTGTAACTATATTATCTGTAGTAAATACCCTGGCCTAGGTTATGACTTCAAACAATAAAGATAAAATCGGGAGGCATGTGATGTAATGATTTCCAATTTCTGTTGAGTTGCTAAATTATATCTAACAAAGATTAACTCAGCACTTATTATGTGTACAGTTCCCTTCTAGGTGTTGAATAGGCAGTCTGGTGAGGAATACAAAGCTACAAGACAGTCCAGCCTGTTTTAAAGTAATCTATTATTGTCTTTTTCAAACGTTGTTTATTATTAAAGTGGTATTAATAAAGGTGATTTTAAGTTATTTAGCTACATTAAAGAGACTATATATGAAGTTTCTCAGCTACTAGGAGCAAAGTATAAAGCCAAATCTAAAATGAATCTTAGAAAATTCCATTTTTTTCATAAAAAATGAATATATTTAAAGTATAAATACAAAGTGCTTAAAGTAGAAACAATGTCATAAATGAGAAAATTCAGCACAATAAAAGATTTCAAGTGCATTTAGAGGACTTTGAAGATACTCTGAAAACTGGACATACTTATATAAATGTTGGTTCTTCTGAGTAGGGATTTAGAGAGTGTTTGTTCCTCTAAGTGGGAGTTCAGCTTATTTAGTTAATTCTCATGCCCCACAAATTGAGGAGCTTTTGATAAGGCTTAAATTGATTTCAGAATACCCATTTTTAGAGCTTCAAACTTTTCCAAAACAGATTAAAAGGCCCTATTTCTTGAGGGTGAGAAGAACAAGGATGAACTGAAAACACATTTTGTTTTGTTGTTAATTACCATACAAAAACACCAATGATAAAATAACATAATGTGTTTAAAACGGGTTTTAAGGCAATTTTCTGGAAAAAGAGAGCATCTGTAAAATGTAAATGACATAGGGAATTAGATAACTGATTTAGTTATGGAAAGTCTTAGGTACAGGATGGCCTCCACTTAGAAACTCAGGCAAGTTCCAATTGCATTCTAGTGACATGTTAGCTAGTGTCCTTCTGTTACTTGGGCTTCCACCTCATCTCCTCCCTTTCCCTGTCGAAGCCCCTAACTTTATGTCGTCTTTAGTCTCTTCTCCACTCCCTTCCCACATGGCTCCCATCTTTAATTCAGAATTGAAGTGAGTGAACCTGTAAAGTTAACTGGAGTGTCACATTGCTTCAGGTCCCCATGCTTGGCTGAGGCGTGGACATGAGACACAGTCAGGGTAAGTGAGAGGTAATGAGGCTTCTGTTGGAATTGCTAGAGCAGAGGTCGTGCTCCATCAGCAGGCTGTACTTGAGAGATGACCAGCTAGGTGCTGCTGCAGCAGCTACCTCATTGCCTCTGTAGCCTGACACCAGTCGACTCACAGAAAGCGTTGCTGAGAGAAGTATGAAAGCAAATTGTGATGATGTTGTTTGTGCCCTGTGTTCACCTGCCAGACGTAGGCCCCATTTCTAGAACCCTCAGTTATATAAACCAATGCATTCCTCTTTTGCTTAGGCTATTTGGGGTTGGTTTTTATACTTCTACTTATTACTGGTGTTAAATAATTCTCAGGGACTCAGATTTTGACATTCAAATGTGGGAATGTTAGAAGTAAGTTCGTAAAATTTTGAAATTTGAGTAGAAATAGTGTTGTATACAGTGTGTGGTGCCCTGTGTCCTAGGATGGAAGATTGGCAGTTCTTATTCTTGGTAGTGAAACAGCTAATTAGAATGTTGCCTGTTGGATCATGGATTTTAGACCATCAGCCTGTTTAGACTGCAGAGTAAGGAATTTGGTAGAAAAACTTTTGAATGCTGAAGTATGTTGGTTACATTTTGTGTGTGGTAAGGACCTATAAGAAACTGAGAAGCTTAGTTAAAACTGGCCTTAGCAAGGGAAAAAGAAAATTTAATTTTTTTACAAAAACCAGTTTTGCTTAGGCTTCATTATCTATGATGTTTAGAGACTGGAAATCTGAAGCTTTGCATGATGGATGCTACCCAAACTAACAATCAGTGGCAAGGTGGCAGGTAATAATAAAAAAAACTCACATTATGTACTTCCGGCATCCCAAGGGGACCATTGCTTGTACATAATTGCAGCAAAGGAGAGAAGATTATACAGAGTTTCGTCTACCTAGATTTTCAAATGACTCATTGAGCTTGAAAAGACAAAGTGTACATTCCAGAGCAAATGGAGCAGTGTAAGGCTGCTCACTACAGCTAGAGACTGGGGGTGAATTGGGGAAGCTGTTAGTCTTCTCAGCACTTGTAACTTGAGGTGTTCTTTACTATTCAATTTAGTCTCTTAGATCTTTATTTTTTCATATGCAAAATAAGAATGACAATAACTATCTTACAGGGTAATATTAAGTTTTAAATTAGACCATAAATGTTGAAGGATCCAACACAGCTCCTGGTACATAGTTATGTCCTGATATGGCAAGATATTTCAAATAATTTCAGATCTCCAGAAGAGAAAGTTTAGGATAATTTAAAGTGTGACAACTTATAGAGTAAAGAGTAAACTTGTAGAATTTGTTATGCCAAGAAATAATACTCATGGTAAGTACATTTTTTAAAAATATAAGACTCATAATACATTAACAAAACTATTTTATACATACATTGGTAGCAACACATGATTCCAGAGCTAGTAGCACTATTGAATTGCATTGTAAATATTTGCTTATATTTATTTGTCTCCCAGCTAGACAATCTTGCACCATCAATGTTTAACATACTGCTTGGATCATAATCGGCTACTAATTTCTGTTTGTTGATTACCTCTATGTATGTGTTAATGAAAATCTTCCTCTCTTGCAATTATCAAAACAGATCAATATTTGAAGCAGAAACCTAATCAAAGTAATTATTGGTTCAATGTAAATGCCCACTTAAAATACTCAATAAATTTGTTTATAAAAGATACCATTAATCTCTGATTTATGTCGGTAGAAATTTCCCGTGATGGCGAGCATTACTTGTTTGTCTTTATAGGACTTTTTTATGTGGGCTCTCCCTGTACTGATTTTCCAATGTGTTGAGTTATTTTAAAGTGGTTCCCAGGCTGAGGGCCAGTCCTAACTGACTGCACCAAGCAAAATTATAGATTTTTGGTGAAGGTACTTGATAAATAAGAGCAAGTTTGAATCATAGAAACAAAAAATGGAAGAAATGGTAAAAGGAATTAAAATGTAAAGTGAAATAAAGCTAAAATATATTCATTAAAGTTCAGTGGATTGAATTTAATTTCAGAATGGAAAAGTCAGGAATATAGCATAATTAATTCCAATAATATAATGTAATAGAGTATGCTATGTTGTTTACATATTCCAGACTTTCCTAAAAATACCTATTCTATTGTTTTCAATATATTATACAATTAAATGGAATTTAATGTTTCTGTTTTGTGAGATAGCTTATAAAAATCCATATATATGTAATTTTTTCTTTGTGGGCTATTTATTTCCATTTTGCTTTAAATTTTGACATAAAAAAGAAAATTTATATTTAAACTGAAAGCAAAGAAAAAAGAAATGAAGAAACAAATAACCCATGGACACAATCAATAGTTTAATGTTTATTTGTGGATGAGTAGGATAGGGAGGGGAGAAAGGGGATGGGGTGGGAGAGGAGGAAGGGGAAGCTAAATATAAGGTGATGGAAAGAGAAGTCACATTAGGTGGTGAACTTATTATACATCAAGTTGACAATGCACTGTAGAATTGTATGCCTGAAACCTATGTAATCCTTGCTAACAGATGTCACCCCAATGAGTCTAACAATAAAAATGAATTTAAAAAAAAGAAAATTTAAAATATTTTATTGAGTATGTTTTATGCTCTAGGCACTGTCTTGGTTCAGCCCTTGCATCAACAAGCATACAGTCAATAACAAAAATGATAAGAAAGTTGATAATGAATGTATTAGGTGGAAATGGTGTTAATAATTTTGCCTTTTAAGTGAATTCCTCTGGGAATAAAGAGAATGCAAAGTGTGAAATGTTATGGTAGTAAAGGCACAGACAAGCACCTGAACTAGATAGAAAAAAGTTAAAATTACTTAGAAAGTCTTCTGAGCTCGATATTGAAATAAGAATTAGCCAGGTCTGATGGGGTCGGGCTTGGGATTAGACAAATCATTCTCTACAAAGAAGCTGCAATTTGTGAACACTATAGTTGAGACAGAGTGTGGGCCCAATACAGGGCACAGGGCATTGGAGAAATGCAGATCATTTAGTGTGATTGGGGCCACATTAGAATGATGAAACTGGAGACACTCTCAGTGGCCCAAAGATACTAGGTTCGAACTTAATTTTAAGCCAGTAATCAATGAATGACTGTATGCAGGTGGGGATGTGATCCACTTCGCTTTTTTAATGAATTCCTCTGGGGATAAGGAGAATGTATAAGGGACAAGATATTAAGCATATCAATTAACAAGGCTTAGTAATCCAACCAAGATATAATAGTTGCCCAAACCAAATTAAGGATGGAAAGTAGTGGCTGAACTGAATAAGTATTAAAAACATAGAATCTTCACAATTTTGTGTCTAACTGAATGTTGGTGGTAAGGTACAAATTTTTATCTCAAGAAATGAATGTGTTCAGGTGACACTCATTGAGATAAGGAATAAAAAGAGAAATCAAATTATGAGTTCAATTTTTGTGTATGTTGAATTTGCAGGGCTTTGAGGACATTTAAGTGAAAATGTCAGGTAAGCAATTAATTTTACTGGAAAAATTGAGGTTATTTTATTCTTATATTGGGTGATTGGTTCAGGGTGGAATTTTTAAGCAAGTGCTCATCAATTAAATATAATAGTAAATGTGCTGGGGCCTTCTGGGAAATATTCCTTTCCCTGTTTATAAAAAGTAAATAAATTCCTATACAAAAGTCTTGGCCCTTCTTTCCTGTCTGAACACCGATTGATAGAGACCTAGTGCTTGAGACTGCAGAGTCTTTTGACCATGACACAAAAGCAAGGAAAATCACAAAGAAGTGGAACCAGAACCTTAATATCGTAAGGTATTGGATTTACCAATTCTAGAACCATTTAACAATTTTAGATGAGATGGTAAAAAACACTTACTATCTAAGCAATTTTGTTTTTTAGTTCTTTGCAGCTAAAAATATTTTAACCTTAGATTTGAGAGATGATTTGGAGATAATTCAGTGGAATGAGTATAGGCAACTCCTTAAAAAGCTGAACTATGATTAAAAGGGGGAGAGATGCTATTCTTAGATGGAGATGTGGCATCACAGAAAGGTTTTCTTTTATTTTTAAATGAAAGGAACTTAATATGTAAATACTAACATTATAGGAAAAATTACAATTGAGACAGAAAGTTAAGACAAGAGTGTATCCTCTATGGTGCGGAATGAATGGGGGAAGACTTGGGAGGAAAGAGATCTCTTTCTGATATCAGCAAAGTGGCACAGGTGGACTAGCAGAAGGTTTAGCTTGTAGGTAAACTTCATTGCTTTTATTCCATCTCCTTCACAACTCTGTTTACTGCTTTTATTTTGTTTAACAACCAGACAGGGTTTTATGTTTTGGATCATCACTGGTTGAGATGATCAGGGAATTCTATCTTTCAATCAGAACGCACTCCAGAGAAAAGAGTATCATCAATGTGTAGTGAGGGAGCACCTGCATGTTTGGAAAAAGACAGGCAGCAACTAATTGTGTCAGTAAATTGTCAAAATCAGATTTGTTGTGGCCGACTGGCTTATCGAAGCACATACTGTTCTGGAGAACCTAGGAGTCAAATTGGTACCAGCTGAGGAGATAGATATTGGGCTTTAGGCCAAACTAAATAATAAAAAAGGGACAAATTCTGAGCAGAAGAGAAAAAAATAGAGCATACCAAAGAGTTATTTGATAGTTGTTTTTAAAGATACAACTGAAGAGGTTTGCATTTGCAGCCTCAAAGCCCAAAAACTGTTCTCTCATTACACTCAAGGGAGGAATGGAAGTATTTCAACTGGCTGCAGTAGGAACATACCAAGAAACCTCAGTCTATTATGTACACGATTTCCATAAACTGACATTCTGCATTTAGCTTCCTCTTAACTGGATGGTACCAAGAAATGAAACCCAAGATCTGTCACTGTAATTAACTTGAGTATACAATGACAGTATTTGCCATCCCCAAAGTTATGATGGATATTACACAGTTACTGAATGTTGAAATTTAGAAACGATTCTTAAAAGGAACAACTATAGATCGAAAGTATGCTTTTGTATTTAGGAATCTACCACCCCTATAAGATTCTGTATGAAATCTGCGCCTTTAACATTGTTTCCAGATGTATTTTTGGCAAACTTTTTATTTTATATTTAGCTAGACCTGTGTCTTAAACTATGAGAATGATCATGTATTACCAAATAGAACTGATTTTGAGGCTTAAGGTTGAAATCCAAAATGATATGGAGTGCAAGAATAATAATGACCCACCCATCGCTTAATTTCTTCACATATGTGCCAAAATATATGAAGAATTAAAATGAATCTTCCCTTGATTTGCTGTTCTGAAAGCAAACAGAAACCATTAATGAAGTTGTACAGCTTTCAGTGCTCAGAAAAAATCTTATTTAGTGTTTGTGCCAAACTGTAAATTATTTTCAAATTATTTTCAGTGTACATTTCAATGCCCCAGTGAACAAAGAAGAATTCTATTTGTTCAGCTGGAAGATGTTCCTCTTGGCATAACACCAAATTTGCAAAAGTAATAAGAGAAAGTGAAAACATTTTTATCATTTTGAGTGTATGGGAGTCATATCATTAACATAATACAGAGTATATTTTACAAGGAAGTAAACATTTCTTTTCTTTATTTTTATGTTTCTGAGAAGGCTATTCCAATTGGCTAATTAGCTGCATATTTGGAAAGTATTTAATTTTGCCATAAGGGAGGCACCAGTAGTTATATATTGTATGCCCTTTCTACCATATCTATCTCTTTTTCCCCTTCCTTTTATATTTCTATTTTTTAACCTAACTTACTGAGATGTTAAATAGTCATTAATAAGTCAGTGACACCAGGTTGCAAAATAAATGAATAAAAACTTGTGCAATACATGTTGACATTAAAAATAAGTTTTAAAATTTTTTATATTTTTATTTTATGAAAGTTATAGATATTTAAAATTTTTAAATACAGGAAAAGGTAAAAAATAAAATAATATCATCTCACTACCTAAAGATAACCAATAATATAATAACTTTTTCCAAGCTTTAACTTTATAATTAGGCTTTTAAAATTAAAATATTTGGTATAATACTTTATATGTAATTTTTATTATGTTATTTCAGTAAAAGTTATATGAAAGTATTATATATGACATATACATCTTTTTCATTGGCTATGTAATAGTCTGCTTAGTGAACATTTAGGCTGATAATAATCTTTCACCATTATAAGCATTATTAATGGTGTTTTATCATTGTGGCACGTTATTTATAATAGTTCCTTCAAATTTAAACAAATACTTAACACATTTGTTTTGCTAACCACAAAAATGTTAAGACACAATCCCTATATTAAGAAGAATATAATGTAGTGGAGAACACTGCAAAATAAACAGATAGTTTGTCTAAGATTTTGAAAAACTGCTATGATAGTGTCTATGGCATTAGTGACTCCAGGAAGCCCAGACTCTATACCATTAGAGCCACCTTGAATAGAGAAGTTAACACAAGGGCCGAGTCAGTCCACCTCTTAGAGTCTATTTGTTACAGGACAAATTTTATCCTGGTGTCAAACCTCAATTTTCCTATTATACGAGAAAAAGCTAGGTCAGTGTAAAATAGGAAAGGCCTTATGTATTCTTGAAAGGTTACTACAATGGGCAGTATTCAGTCAAAACTTTGGAGGAGGTCCTTTCAAAAGCAAGCTATGTTGGGGAAGTGAGGTTGAACTGATTATTTACACACACACACACACACACACACACACACAAATACATACATATATATATATTTTTTTTTTACTCTATAATTCTGGATGCTATTGGGGATCATGTTAGCCTGTTTACTTTGAGGTATTTCCCAAATTCTAACATCTACTACTAAAATGTAAACTCTATGAAAGAAAGAATGTCTGTACAGAACTCTGAACAATTCTTTGTACAAATGTTTTCGATAAATACCTATTGACTTTGTATGGAAAAAAATTTAGTCCCATTTCAATAAGTCATTCCAGACAGTCAACCTGTGAGATTTTGACACATCTCTCCTAGTATATCCTGGAGTCCATAGGCAGTTTGCAGATTTAGGGACTCACCTGAGTAAAGTGACATTAAGTAAACATGCCATTTAAATAGATTATTCTCTTCCCCTAGCATCCCGAATTTAAAAAGTTATATAGGATTCTATGCATGCATCAAAATTCCTTAGAATAGCAGGTTATCCAATGACTTATGCTTTCAGGTGTTCTGCCCATTCATCTAGAAGGCTGCTACCTTCACATAGAGGCTGTCCTTGGCTTTTGTGAGTGCCTTTCATGCTGCTATTAAAAGGACTATAAATCCTGAAAGGATTTGGGCCGACAACGAAGTTGATTATCAGGTAAAAGTAAAGATAGGTGAATAGAGAACATTTACCCAAGAGAGAGTTGTGAGGGTCTTTGCCAGAATTCTGTCATGCAGTGTAAGAAGTGTATTTAGGGTCGAGATTTACTGTAAAGTCATTGGTTGTAGTCACTTGATGCTTGTGGTTGGTTCACCTCCAAGTGTTGAAATGAACAATATACACACAAGAGAAGATTTTTATATGTTATTATTCAGTCCTTGTATTGGGATGTAAATATTTTATTTCTATCACATGAGTCAAACTGAAAATGTTCATTTATCTAGTGGACATGTCTCAGTGGTGCTGTGAAAAGCATGCTGGTCTGTCCTATCAGCTTTACAATATTAAAACCCTCCATTCTTGTTGTCCAGTGGTAGTACGAAAACATAGAGAACAAAGTGATCTTCCCCAATGCGCCTTACACTCCAGGGAGTTTTGAAGAGGCCACATGTTTTACATCTCTATATTTGTATTAATTTATGCCTTCTCCAACTTTTTCAAGCCTAATAAATATATTTTTATCTTTGAAGACTCTGTTAAATAACATATATTTGGAAAGTCTTTGTGCTAAAAGGCTTATGTCATTTTGTGATTATTTAGTGTCCATTGCCCTAGTTAGAATGTAGATTCTGTAAGAACAAATTCAATAGAAGATTGTTGAATAAAGACATTCAATCTGCAAGCCTAAAACCTGATGTTTTCAATATGTATTGATATATTAAATGGTCTAAATTTCAATTTGCTCATGTGTTAAAAAAGGTACATTTCAACTCGAATATCTCATGTTGTATATGATGCACCTTTGATCAATACAAGTCAACCATTAATCTGAAATAACAGAAGTCATGCTACTGATTGATCTCTTTTTTTTTTTTTGCTCACAGTAAATTTAATATTACTAAAATAACATTATATTTACATATTTGAATAAAAAATAAAAGGCACGGCACACCTTATATGCCTGTTATTGGACTAACAATATTAAGTATAACGAGGAATGGCATATGACATATGATATTTTAAATGTTGCATTGCCCCTCTTTTGGGAGAAACATCAGAGTTTCATGTGTCAGTATGAACGATTGATCTCTTTTAAACCTTTACTTCACATTATATTTGAAATAGAAAAAGAAATTATTTTTCTTTCCTGTAAGGTTGATTCTTTTGTAGAGGATTGCTTTTCATTATATTCTGCTTAAACTTTACTTTTTGGTTTTTTTATTTTTCTACCCAAATTTCTTAATTTGTTTCCAAACATGATCATATATTTCCATTTGCCAGCATTAATTAACCCACATCCTCTACTCATCTTTGAATAGATATTTAATGACATTATTTAAAACTTGGAAAATGTGAATGTGATTATTATTCTCAGAGTTCTACTTTCCTTCATTCATTCCAAATAAACCTTTTCCAATTTCTCAAAGACCTTTATGTAGCTACAAGAGCTTATCTTTAGGGGTTTTTGTTTGACCTGCTGCTTTCCTCTAAACATGGTTGAAAACACATTTCCTGACTTGACCTTAAATTCTGCAAGTCTGAATTGTAAAGAAAGCAAATGCAGCAAGAAGCAACCATATTTTCCCAAGAACATTGAGCTATTTAAGATGCTAACCTATTTGTGTGTGTATAAAAAAATGCCACAAATGCCACAGTAGTTGGCAATACTTAATTAAAGCATTAATAGTAAATAGAAGCATTTAGATTTACATATTATTTGAGGAAATTAGTAGCTCAATAATCATTGAATAAAATTCATGAAAAATAAGCTTAATTATATTTTTCTCCAGCAACAAAACTGTATAGTTTATTTACAATTTAAAATCCCATTGAGATTTCAACAGGGAGTCTATGAAACTGATGAATTTGTATTATTACCCTTCAGATAAGAGGAATTCATTTAAAGTAATTTTGTCAAGATATGTTGATAACATTACTAATGGATAACAT